>VXBH01008682.1:312483-387018 GCA_013400035.1 Rynchops niger | reverse complement strand
AATGCGAGTGAGCACTGGGGAAACCGGGTGGGGGGAGAGGAGGAGGGACCGTGCAGGGAACGGGAGATCAACCCCTCCCCGCCGCCGGAGGGGGCAGATCTCAGCCTCCGCCGCCGGGCGGGGGCGAAGGGGGAGCCGGTGACCGGGAGCCGGTGNAAAAGAAAAAAAAAAAAAGAAAAAAAAATGTTAACAATAACCATAAAATAGTAATAATAAGAAGAAAGGAACAGGCACCCAGCCAGCAGGCAGGCAGTGGAATTGGATCTGAAGGAAAAGAAAGGAGTGAGAGCAGAGATAACGCTAATATCCAAATTGGATACTCCACAATTAAGCTCTGTGCTTTAATTGCTATTCTCAGAGTCCCCCTGAAAGCTAAGGAACGTGAAATCAGTCTGAACAGAAAGCAGCCCACATTTGCACACTTCTCCCTGCCCACGGGTGTCTGCGCCCTGGCTCCCCGGCGTGCTCTCAGCCTCGGCCCTGCAGTGCCATCGGCTCTGTGGTCACCGATACACCCCTGTCCCCTCCTGTCCCCATGCCTGGGTTTAGCTCTGGGCGGCCTGAGCAGAGCAGAGAGCGCCCAACTGCCCTCTGCAGAACTGCAAAGCAGCCCTGGGGGGAAGCCTGCCCTAAACCCCGGCAAGCCAGAGAGGACAGGAAGGCAGAGCCTCTCCAAGTAGATGTGCCAAGGGCACCCTTCAGGTCATATAATTGCCCCAGGTTATAAAGGCCCATCCTGCCTTGGCTGGCTGGGTCTTGATAGGAGGTTTGGAAGGGCTCAGCAGGGCCTCGGTGACCCCTTAGAGACAAGAGCAACGAGGAAAGCCCTCCTCATGCTGCCCTGCCAGCTGCACGTGTCCTGCAGGAAATCAGACCCCAGGCCCAACACCGCATGCTCTCCTTCGGTGCCAACCTGGGCTGCGTTGTCCAGCCTTTGCATTTGTCTCACCGAAAGCATCCTCCAAGGAAAACACAGCAGCCTGTACCTACCCAGCCATGATCTGTGTCCAGGAGCAGTGAGGAAGGCACCCCTCAAAAGACAGGCAGGGAGAGCTGGATCCCACACGCTAAGGAGTTGTGCTCCAGCGAGCAGCCAAGCACTCTCGGACACAGTGCCCACCTTTTGTTGCAGTTTATGTATCTGGAGGAGAAAACATGGATAAGGCAAAAGTCCACACTAGGATGGACAAGGTTCCTGAGGGAGAAAAGCCACCTGAAAGCACCACAGCAGCTCCGGGGTCTCTCTCAACCCTCAGGTCCTGCCAGTTTGTTCCTCAGAATCCATCCACGTGGTTCAAAGAGGGTTTGCTGGTCTGTAGGGGTGGTTACGGACGGCATCGTGTGGATGTATCAATATGTCATCTGGAGCTTGAATGAGTTGCTGTGTACACTGGGTGTACAATGGTATTTTTCATGTAGCTGCAGTGACCACAAGCAATACCAATCTGTGCTTGAGCTCCTTGCCAAAAACAGACACCAAGATTTTAATTCCGACAGCCAGGATCTTCCTGAGGGTGCTGGTGAGGTCTGTTCTGTTAGAAAGATTTTCCTAACATTTTTAGGCATGCTTATAAAAAGTGACTATGATCTTTTTCATTCTAATTTCAGTAAAAAATGGAGGACACATTAGCCAAAGCTTGAAGTAGTCTGAAATTATCTCAGAACAGTTGGAGGAAAGAAATGTAGAGTGATACTTACATACAGAAGTTGCTAATAGCTGAAGAGATTAGTCATTTGACTTTCCCATTCCTTTCACTGATAATAGTGATACAAGAATAGCAGACAGGATTTGGCCGAGGGATGTTTTTCATTTCTGTATGGCAACAAGGATAAACGAGGACTGTGCAGGTCCTCCTGCATTCTTCTGGATGAAACAAGTGGAGAAGGAGCTTGACACAAAAAAAGAGGGAATGTTTTTCATCCTGCTTATTACTTAGAAACACAAAATGGAGGGTTAAGAAGTATCTTAGGAACAATTTCTGAGAAGGGGCCTATCAATCAGAAGAGAACAGCTGCAATTATTTTAAGCAAGTCAGCAATATTTAAGATTATCGTTCTCTGTGACCTTAAGATGAAGGAAGTCATCAACCGCAAGTTTTATTTCTAAAACTACACAACTCCACGGTTACATAGTACGTAGAAGCCTGTGTTATTTCTCGCTTTTAAGGATAAGGCTAGTTGCCTTTCTATTAAATTTTTGTATGTGTACATCCTATATAAACATTATACATATGTATATGTATCATTCTCTCTTAAATAAATCATAAAGACAAAGTTCCCTACAGTGATTAGGGGCCTGAGTGTCCAATTGGATACCTGTTTTAGAGAAAGGTGACCCATTCCCCCTGACCAAAGAAACTTACAAGTTTGAAATGGGGCACAGAAGAATGCCAGTTGCTTCAGAATTATCTTCTTCTTGAGATTCTGCACAGCATCTAACCCTCAAATTGTTTTTACATTAAGATGTAATACTTATTGTAAATAATGGGTGTGGAGGTAGGCTCCAAATAAAAATTGTTACAAAATCTCCAGCAGCATAGTGCTATGACAGGGTTTACTCTCACTAGCTGGGGTTGGCTTTTATTTTTTCTCCAATCAACTAAGATGAATGAACTGCATAAAATGAAACAAATAGCATCTCTGACAGGAAATTGGTTTTTCAAACATCTCTTCAATTCAAAAACACTTAAATGTTATTTGTAAGACAAATTGAGGGATTTATTTTAAATGTGTCCATGCTTACTATAAATTAAGGGCCGTATTTTCTTGTCCTGCCTAAGATGAAAGAATGGGGACGAAAGTTCTTATATCAAGAGCAACCAGGGCCGGATGTGGCAGTGGCAGCCTTGGGGAGGATGCGGAGCAGCAGAGCCATTCTGCCACCGCAGAACAGCCTCTGCCAGCACTGACAGGGACCGAAGGACCTACTCCATGTTTAACCCTTAGTAAATGCCCTGCTGACTTCATAAAATCAGAGCCCGCTTCCAGTGCAATATGTCCTTAGATAAATGGGGTCTGCAGCTAAGGGAAAAGACCGGCAATTCATAGGTTACCCGCACAAAGACAGATGCAGTTGCATCAGTGTAAGAAAAGCCGTGTCTATGAAGAGCAAGTCCTTATAATCGATTAAATGGATCAATTGCTCCGGATAATTCACACCATAAAAAGGTTTTTCATCATAGCATTCTTTTGGGTGCTCGCATGTGGGCTGCAGAGCCTGGTAACCGAGTCTCCAGCTGCTTTTATACGGTGCCCTGTGCTTCACCCAGACAATCTGATCACAAAGTGGCCAAATACCCCTATACCCATGTCCCAGATCTTCCCACCGTCTGAGACACTGCTGGAAGTCCTGGTACGATGTTTTTGGAAGATCACCACAACGTTGGCCACACAGGTCCGCAAGCAAGGATGCCACGTCCTGCTGCGTAAAGAACAGCATGAAGAAATTTTATCAGATAATTAAAGGGAAAGCAAACAGAGAAAGGAGCACACAAACATGACAGTGACACAACCACCTGGCTGAAGGACTCTGCTGAATTTTGTCATGAAACCTTTTATCCTTCCTTTTGCAGATGGCTCAGGACCAAGATGTGCCAGAGCTGGACTGAGCCAGAAGCCACTGGGGGAGGATTTCTACTAAGTCTCTTGCAAAGACACCTGAACACAAGGAGACCACTCGATTTGTTTGCTGTCTCGGAGGACACTCATCCTGCCAGCAGCCCTGCAGAAGAGAATTGTGAGCACAGTTGCATTTGCTTTGAACTGATAAACATGTTCTCTCAGCTGTCATACCAGGACACTTAGCTGAGCTCTCATCATTTTCTATCGCAATAATTGCGGTATCCCCTACTGTCTCTGCCATGGTCAGTCTGTCCCCCAAAATCCTAAACAACTAACGGGCTGGTTTTTTGTCATGCAGAATCAAAAAAAGTGTGAAGTAGATTAAAGGAGAAATAGCTTTCTCTGTGTCTTTATACACTCGTTTTATTCTTTTGAGTATGGAATGTCAGGCTTACTGAAATTGGTTTTCCTGGATGGTCATTTATATGTGAAATACATACACATTAAACTAAGAAACTGTGGAGTTCTTTCTTTCAAATGGAAATGTGTTATTTTTAAACTGCAAAAGCACAGACAAGATCTCAAACTGACAGTCACTTTTTTAAGATGATATATGGCTGCTCTACCTATAGCACACGCCGACTGAAGAACCTACCTGTCAAAAGCCACTATATCTAATAATATGTAGTAATTATCATCAGATGCTGTATTCCATATCATGAAAGCACGGTACAAACATTAGCCATATATGCCATCCCTCTTCACGTGCCATTCAGAAGCATGAAGGAAAGGCTGAAGCACTGCCTTGCACCACTCTGAGAAAGAAGCCTTTCTCCTCCACCTCTGGGGTGCAAAGATCATTCCAGTGGCCGGAGAATTTGTCCCACCTCGCTGATCTTAATGAGGCCTGATACACTTGAATGAATGGGAAACCATAGCCCTCCGGGGAGTCATCTCCATCCTGTTCCAACCCTAACGAGACAAACAGATTATCTGGGTTTTTTTCTAAAATCAACTTTCTGCTCAATGAAAACCTTATTGGTTCTGTCCAGATTTAAGTGATGACACTCTTTCTTCTCTTTACTGGAGGAGCTGCAAAATGGATTAGGCATATTGCCTTCATGGTTTAAAGGAAACTGGAAAACTGCTTTCAGTAAGAGATAAGGTTTAGCTTTTGCCAGCTTATCGTGATGAAAAGCTAAAGAAGAGCCTCTTCGAGAAAGTGCCTGCGTTCACCTATTCTCCATACAGGGCATACGGCAGCCAGGAAAATCGCCCTTATGTCTGAAAGCCATCTTCTATGTTCTAGCAGAGGATCCATCAGAGCATTCAAAACTAAATTAAAATCCCAAGGAGGAATAGGGGATTTAATTCTAGGATTAAGCTTTGAAGTTGCTCCCAGGAAATAAATTATTATTGGATGAGAACCAACACACCAATTACCTAGCTTACTGCTCACGCTACTGAGAGCTGCTGCACACACCCTGAGGGATCAGATACCGCGGCTCTTACCTGCCCAGTCTCGTCTTAAACACAATATCCACGGCAAAAGCTCAGCTAGTCGCATTCCAAGAAACTTAGCTTTTCAGCTCCCAACATTAACAGGGAAACTTCCCCGCTACAAAAACACAGGGCAATAAGATTCAGTCGCTTAAACTCCCTGCTTTTCACCTTTTGTCTTGCTTTGTTGTAGATAATAGAATAGTTAATAACATGCCACTTCTTTGCTCTGTATGTTATAGTCGGGTCAAAGTACTACAATATCGGTGCCACCATAAATAAGCACATTTATTTTTCTTACACAGAAGGCTACATGCTAGTTAAGTAGCAGGCAAGTCCTACTCCATTCAAACGGCATCTAGACGAAGCAGTGGGACATATCGAGCTTTTCACTTACTGTTCCACAGATTTCTTCAGGCTACCCAGAATACCTCACCTTCACTTACGCAGCCTCAAGTCCTTAATGCTTGTTCAATGGGACTTTGCTACCACGTGAACTACCTCCTGTGGAAGGAATAAGTAAAGTTAAAACAGCTCCGAGACTGATAAAAGTGTCTGGAGCAAAGAGAAGTACAGACATCAGAGCTGATATTTCACTCAAACTAAATGCTACCAGTTAATCAGTGCTATTATAAACTCACTCAGAACATTAAGTTACTGTGGGTAAAAAATAAATCCTTCCCTCTGAAAAATATATATGTCACCACTGAGGCAAAAGCTGGCAGCAGCAGTGTACACAAATACTTGGTTTTCTCACAAAGAATGTATTTTTTATTTAAACACCTTATGACCCAAGTACACTGCCACCAAAGCATCACTCCTTGTTTCCTCACATGGTTCATATCTTTTCTCCGTGGATTCCTTTCAGTCCTTAACACACAGGGAAACGATGTACACAAAGCAAAGATGCTTTGTGTACACCTCCCCACCTTTGTGTACACCCACCCACCTCCCATGTCCTCCTTCACCTGCAAGCTCTGTCACAACTTCTGACACCATTTAATACACACACATACATACGGAGTGGGGCGTATCCAGTGAGGGGATTCACTGTAATGGCAACGTGGCAAAGCGGAGGCACTGGTCAGTGTCATCAGCCGGGCTCCCTGCTGGTGCAGCAGTTCTGGCAAGCCCCATCGCTCACGACTTTTTTTTTTTTTCAGAAAAGCTCGGGGTCGATAACAGCGCTGAGTCTCTCGCTGTTCCTCTCATTCCTCCTTCAGGTGAAGCAGATGGTATTGCAAATAACTCGCTGAGCGGGTGCAGGGGGAGAAATGGTGGCGAAGGAAAATATTATTCGTACTAACAAGGATTCTGAACAAGGAGCTGCATGACGTTAGAAAAGCAGATCACTTTTCTAACACAGAGCTGTGGGTCTAAAAGCATCCTTCAAAATACAAGTAAGAATTATTTCACCAGCGAGCCAAGAGCTGGGGATGTTCCCACAGGGTTTGGGTTAGGTGCTCACTCCAGCATTTGTTGTACATTTGTATTGACCATCTAATTTAAGACAAATGTTTCCTGTAGACACATTTTAAAGTGAAAAATTATCTCAGTTAGCATGCAGCTGTGGTCCCCGAGATAGCTCCTGGCCCAGGGGCAAATGGAAGAGAGATGTTAATGAACTTAAAAGTAGTTCTGAAAACCACTGTGTCCATGGTCAGTTGAGCACCAGCAGGATGAGGGTCACCTGCTCCTGTGATGGTTTATTTAGTAGTCTCACTAATTGAAAACATGAAAAAGCATGTGCTAAACCTGAATATTCACAGAGCAGGGAGAGAATATCTACCCCCAGCAACTGAGGTTATTGTGCTGCCCCATTACTACCACACCTTCCTGAAAAAAGATACCTACCCTTGGCAAATTACTTTATGGAGATGGAGATAGATTTCCTTTGCCTGAGCTGTTTGCAAGTGAGCCAGCTGACTCAATAGTTCAGCCCTCTGGCTGGAAGAAGCATTAAGATTTCTGTCAGATTGCTCTACATTCTAAAGAAAACTGCCACCTTCTTCTCTCCTTTCCTTAGACATCCCCTTACTTAGACATCTAGGAAGAGGCAATAAGCAAAATACCTCTGGTACACCGCATCCGCCTCTTTTAATCTACCATCAAATTGAAAGGGAGGACATTCACTTCAACTGCTTTGACGCCCAGCAGCCTATTTTTGCTCTCACGTTAGGTGCAACTCAAACTCAAGCCTCAGCATCGTGATTGCGTGCACTACCTACAGACTTGTCTCACGCTCTGGCTATTATTTTTGCCATACATCAGCTGTAAACCTGATCCCCAGACCAGGCCTTACTCAAATATAAGCTCTCTTTCACCTCCACAGTGATTATGAACTCAACAAGGGTGAGGTCTGGCTTCAGCTGACCAGCCTCCATCCTCCAGCAAGCCTGCAAGTTTGCCCTCTTCCCTGGCGTGTCACTACTGCCAGGACCCAAGTGCTGATTGTGTTTCTATGTCCCGGCAGTGGGAAAATGGAAAGTATGAACCCTCCTCATGCACGGGGTATGCCTATTCCTCATGGCTTACCAAGCACTGAATTCAGAAAAGCACATGCTGTTCTGTCCCTCTCCCCTCATCACCTCTAGAAAATGTTCACCTAGAGCTTTGGCCACACTCTGGCAATTCTCCCAGTCCAAGGACAGAGGCCGGGCATTACAGCAAGGCAACATTTATTTGGAAGGACAGCTCAAAGTGGCTCACAGTGAAAATTTTGGCTTCTTCTGGCCCTTGTAAACAGGTTAGCCTGAGAAGGAGGAAATCTGTGATTATATTCTGTGTTCTTTTCATGCCATTCCCCTGTATTTATGCTGTTGCGTTGTTTGGTTTTACAAGGCCATTTGTCCTTTGTTGTGCCCTTTAGACTCAAGCATATAAAGCTCCTGTGGAGCTGCGGCTTGTTCCCCTGGCAAAAGAGCAGCTGAGTATCTCTGCTCCAGCCCCTGTGTCGGTCAGAAGTTGGAATTCTGCGCTTGCTGCGCTACTAGGCTTTCTCGTGCTGACAAAGAGCAAGCCTGCAGGCTGTTTTGTCCTTGCTGGTGATGTCCTTATTCTAGGTCAAGGATGGCCATGTGTTTTCATGTTACCTAAAAGAATTGTTCATTTTTTTTCTCATGAACTGATCTGTGTCTCTTGCATGACTCAACTTCCATAGGCCCCCCATCTTCTTGCCTTGTCCAGCTAACAGCTTTGCTGTTGGAGCACAGCCTCTGCAGAGGACACTGTCCCAGTAGCACAGATGGCACAAGGGACAGTCCATGACCCAATGAAGACAAAGCACAGGAAAAAGGGGATATCACTAATGCCACCTTTCCCACATACTTTTGTCTTCAGAACTGTCAGAGGAGGTCTGTCTCTCAGTTACATTGTTCCTTGTGGTACCTCAGGGGATGCACAGAGAGGAAGAGAGAGGCTTAAAAGTGTCCACCATGACAGTGCCTATGACAACCTCAGTGATGAACTTCACCTCAAACTCATCTGCTACCCATCGACAGAACCTGATAGCTGTCCTTCTGCACCCTTGGCCTTAAAGGCTGTATGCTGACAGTCTGAGATGTGTGCGAGCTCACAGCACAGCATGTCAGAATAGCTTCACATGTGTGCAAGCCCCTTATACCTGCTGCTGCTGACCTTCCCAGGGGCAGAGAACAGCATGGTCCCATGGAGGGTTGGTCCCTGCCTCCCAGAAATGATGCTCTACAGCAGAGAGACAGGGATCAGACAGACAGTTACAGTCAAGCAAAAATGTAAATATCTCCCAATAAACGATGGGTCCAGAACTGCTTTTTCTCTGTTTCCAGATATACTGGGTCCCTCTGAAAAAGGCCTTGCAGCTGACCCAGGTCCTCACCAGAAGAAAAGCCATCAGTCCACACACAAAGGAACCCTGACCAAAAACATGCAATAGGAGAAGACAACAGGGGGTCATACAAGGCCTGGGTGCAGGCATCCAGGCAGTGCAAACTTAGCAGATGAGTTCAAGCTCTTCTCTGTTCCTCAGGTGGTTCCCACTGTGTCTCCCTCAACCTTTATCCCCCCAAAACACAAACTGAGTATTTTCCCTCTCTGAGCATACTAAGGAAAGACTAAGGGACCATAACTGCCACAGAGAAAGTATGGCTTCAACTACCATTGTTCCAAACATGTAAATCTCCAAAGAAAGAGTGAGGAGGACTGCACAAGTGACTGCAGGAGTCCCCATATGAAATGGCCATATTTGCGACAGGGTGCTAGACTCAAGTGGACCATTCTGGTCATTAGGATCTGGAGGCAGGCTGGTCTTGAGTAGGTCTCTGCTACACATGATACCACCACTTTGCAATCCAGTTCTCTGAAAGGACAGCTTTTCTGTGAGGCGCTGGTGCACTCGAACATGATGCCGACATGGAGCAGTTATGTATCTCCTGCCTTTAGGGCTGACTGGTAAGGCAACCATGGAAATGGTGAGCAAGGCAACTGGCTATTATCGTCTGCTTCTACAGTACTCTGGAAGGCAAGTCCTTAGCTACACCAGCTGTAAATAAACGGGCTTACACAAAAAGATACACTCAGTTGTACAGACAGTTTGTTTGCTCAGTAGAAACAGCAGGCCAAGGTCACTGATACTGGATAACCTCCTGGGCCACGGAACAGCAATACCAGGCTGGTGACAGCCCCATGCCCCCTGAACTGTCACCAGGATCTGCATTACTCTTCTATGCTGCTACCAGCAGCCGTAGCTCGGCTGAACAGAACTGAAATAACTAATCACACGATCTCAGGTAATAATGGTAGGCCTCAAGCTCTATGATTGCAAGCATCTAGCATATGTACAGATGATAAATGTCCTCTGGAGTTACTGCTCAAAGGACCGATTTCAGAGTTTTCATCAGAAAGGATTGGCTCCTTAAAAACCTGTTCTTTCTTTTGAAGTCCAACAGAGGTCAGAACTGCTTGGTGTCTCAGTGTGCTGCAAAGAAAGGAGTGTAATCTCCTTCGGGGGGGGGGGGGGAATAGGAACAATTGGCTTCACTGTTAACCGCATATCTGACTGTCATGGTATCTGTGACGCTTTTGTTTTCAAACTTCTCTTGATGGGTTGGAAGGGTTGGAAACTGCAGAGGTGCTATACTGACCTGAAGTGCTTGGCTCTGTGGGCATCTTGGAGCACAGTGACAGAGGAACAGCAGCTACTCCTCACCATCAGGGCGTCATGGGATCATAGAATAATTTGGTTGGGTGGGACCTCAGGAGGCTCTAGTCCAACCTCCTGCTCAAAACAGGGTCAGCTGTGAGTTCAGATCACGTTGGTCAGGGCTTTAACCAATTGGGTCTTTAAAATATCCAAGGATGGAGGCAACCTGTCCCATTGCTTTTCTATCCTCAGTCAAATTCTGCAGGGTCTTTGAGCTGGGATTTCTAAGAGAGCCCATGTTGGATGGAAAGACTACAGACCCCATGTTTACCAGAATGCCTTCACAAGGTCACAGGAAGGCATGCTCCAGGGTGCCCAGACCCTCACACCCCATATATCTCTTCAATACCCCAGCCGGTATCAAGACAGGGTGCCCAGCCTCCTCATCAACTGCTCTGCCCACATCCCTACACAGCATCAAGATGCTCACCAGCACCCTATCCCCGCCAAACCCATGAGAGACTACACATAGAGCCATAACCAGACCTAGTACTTGTGCCATCACATAGCCCTAAGCAAAGCACAACCAGTATGGATCGCCATGGTTATTGCACTTACTCTCCTCCGCTAGCTCCCCTTTCCCCTTCCAGTAGCAGTCCTCAAAACCGTCCCCTCCTTGGATATCACCAGCTGAATTGTGACAACAAGGTTGCCAAGCAACACAAATCCTCCAAGCAACCAACCACGGCAGATCAACCAACCCATCGCAGACCAACTCAAAAGCCTGCCACCATTTTGTCTCTCAGCAGCTCTTCCATCCAGCCATAGCTAGGATCTACTCAGGTCAATCTTCTTCTCTTCCCTTATGGACCAAGAGCACCAGCCCAGGCAGTCACGCCATTTCCAAGCAGCCAATGTGCCCACAACTAATCAACACTTACTCACAGCGCACACAAGCAGAGAGGTCAAGGAATTCCAACCAGGAATGGCCTTCATACAGGTACCAAGCACTTCGTTGTCTTGCATGGATCACCAGTCTTCTGTCTTACCCCTTTTCTCTTCCCCCTAGCCTTGGTGGTCATACACTGCAGGTGGTCAGGACACTGCTCCACGTCCTCCAGCCCCACCCCAGTCTTTCAAAAAGAAGCAAAATGTTTTTACCTGCCTTTGGAAACACACCTGGTCCCTGCAGACCCTCAGCAGATGCAATGGCATGATCACCCTGCAGAGGAGGGTGGTTCAACCAGACACCCCAGTCACTGGGTAGGCAGAACCCAGTTTCTCTAGCGCACTTTTGGAACAGGTTCCCCAAGGGAGGAAAACCACAATGGCAGGAGACAAACACACAGCAGCAAGATCCACAAGTGACTATTTGCTGCAGCCCCTCCCTGCTCTTTCTTCCATCTGTCTCTTCTGCTTTTTTTAAGGTGACAGTCACAGCACTTCCAGTGACTCCCAAATGCCAAATCCCTTCTCTCACCATCACTTAGCTTCCTATACAGGAGAGCTGGAGGCAGAAGGTCCTGTATGGGCTTCACTGTCCTGGAATTTTTAAGCAAATACTGTGAGCAAGTGTCAGACAGTAAACTCTTGTAAGGCATTCATGGCACTCAGGAGAACTTGAAGGCTTGGCCCTGCTGCCTGCAATCAACTGAGTTCAGAGGAGGCAGAGATCTCAGGGTGAGCCGTGTGCTGTCTGTACTCAGCACAGCCTGAGAAAGAGGCTCCCCAGGTTGCCTTGGGCAATCTCAGAAACCACCTCAGGAGAAGACAGAGCTCAGGGGCTCGCATGCTCGTGCTGTCTGTCTGGTATGGGTGGCCCAGACAGCTAAAGGACACTTTAGACACACTGTTTTTACCAGACATGTCACCATTAGGGGCTGGGATCACCCACAGAAAACCTTGGTTTGCTCCAAGTTGACTGTCTAAGAACAGAAGGCTTAGAGGAAGGCTCTGTCTTGTTCAAGGCCACAAGCTCTGAGCACCAGGCACAGTTTTAAAAGGAGCTTTTCAGGAAGGCCATGGCAGAAAACTGTCTTCTCTTGGAGCTATTTGTGTTTCACATCATGTCACATAACACATAGCCCAAGTCCCAGGCCCCACTAGGAAAACAAAGATCTCCTTGTCACGCGTGGCATCTGCACATGGGGCAATGAGGAATGAGGTTGCAGAAAGACCTGTTCCTTACCCACAGACACCATCAATGAATCACAGAATGGTTAGAGTTGAAAGGGACCTTGAAGATCATTTAGTTCCAACAAGTTCACTAATGAAAGCAAAGGTGTTTCAACCTAATCAAGGGGTTGCTTCTTTCCAATACATGTTGCCTTGTGTCCTGACTGAGGGACTTGAGGAAAGGACTTGGTCCCCAAATTAAGTGTTAGGCTTGACAGGGCATGTGTATACTGCTCCATGATACAGTACACTGGATTTAAAAAATTCTAATTGTGACATATAATGATGCTAATGTGGCATTGCTCTGCCATTAATCAGCCCAGGTACAGAAGTCTGCTGATATGAATTCTGGATTTGGTCTGTCCAGTCCTAGCTTACATATATCCACCTCCATCTCCTTTAGCTGTACAGACATCCCCTTGTACAGATTCATTTTAATCAAAGCAGACTAAAAGTGTTCAGAATAAGTAAATAAATTCTTCCACATAAAGGGGCTGCATAGACAAATTGATAGCTGGGCCAATATGGATTAAACTAGTGGAAATTTGGGTATAGACAAGGCTTTCTTTTTCTTGTTAAGATCATTAACTAAACCAAGTTTTGATTGGCACTGCCTGCATGGTAACAAATGTGAATCCTCTATCCAGTCTTCCAGTGTCTGTGTCTCCATCTGGCCTCAAATATAACACGCGAAAGAGCTGGGCACACTCCTGATCCTGCCCTCAGAATTCACTCTTAGTAGGTTCTTACCTAAACCCCAAAGAACCCAGTAAGATTAATGCTTTTTCCATAAAAATAACTTTATGGAAGCATCTATACAACCATTCCTCATGGAGGAATTTGAGCAAGGCTCACTCTTACAGAGAAGCTATCATTTCTGAAGAAGCAGCAGTTAACCAGATCATTCCGTTCCAGCATCTCCTCTATGGGCCCTGTATAGGGATAATGGTATTATCCTATTTTTCCTTCCCAGCTAGTTAATAGGAAATCCCCTTTCAAAGGCAATTTCCATTTTAAATCACCCACATTAAGAGAGACATGTTTAATACCAATAAATCCGCTTTCTTAAAAGAGACAGAGAAGCCAGGCTCATCAGCTGACTAAATCCTCTCCCCCCACCCCCATTCCTGCCTTGCAATCTGTAGATCTTGCAGAAGGGTGATCTAAGACAGCTGTAGTTAGCTAGCTACACTTCTGAGCAGTAAGCTGCTCCTTGCTTTGTATTCACTCCGTGCCAAACCAAGGTCACAGGGACACAAGGAGCTAAAAGACTTTTCTCGTCGTAAAGGAGGGGGAGTCTCAGCCAGAGATGCTGAGAGGCTGGGTTTCCACACAATTTCCATGAGAGCCTCTCCCTACACCAGTCTCCCACCAGTGTGGAGTGAGTTCTATCTAAAGGCTCTGCAGGTGAAATTACTTTCTCTTCTCAAAGTTTTTTTGTAGCACACCTGGGAGAACCAGCCACTGACTCCCAGAGGGGTCCCTGTCCCCATACACATGTGCTGAGGGCTGCTCTTCTGGTGTGGGGACACCACTCCATCCTCAGCAGCGCTGGTTCCCCTCTCCAGAGGTATTTCTAGCCTCATGGCTCTTGCAGACAGTTTTACCACACCTTTGGCAGAGAGGAGAGTGGCAGCCTTTCCAAGACTCTTTTATGTGCCTAGAGAAGCAGACAGCAGTATGGGCAATGCTAACACAATGCTTCATCAGAAGCCAGAGGAGGGTGACCTCGAAGGACCACCACCAAGGTCAGGACTGCACCAGCACCAGGGTGGTGGCACAGGTATCTCGCTTGTCTGACAGGAAGAGACACAGCTGACTAAAGTGGGAGAACGGGGAACTCTGAAACCTGAATAAACTCCCTCCTGCTTCCCACTGCTGTGACAAGGATCAGTAGCAAAAACTACAAAGTAAAATAAGGCTTAGGGAGGGAAAAAAAAAAAAACAAACCAAAACAAAAAACAAACCCTAAAAAGACCCCAAAGTACAGCAGAAAACCTTGGCCTGGCTGCCCTTGGTGCTGCCAAGAACAGACCCAAAGTCACCCATGTGATATTCCCCTGCCTCATCATGCAGCTCCAGTAGCCAGATCTTCTGCTGGCAAGTACAATGCTTTGTCGCTGCAATGGTCTCTCGTGGGAGAGACAGCCAGCTCCCTTCATTGAGCTGAGATCGAGAGACAGCAGTAGGAATCCTGAAAATTACTTTGAAATCTTCTATCTGAAGCACACATTGGAGAGTTGATGTTTTTCCAGCTGGAAGTCTGAACACCTTATTTGGCAAAACAGTTTTTGTTTGTTTGACAGCAAATGGGTCCATTTGCTCTGGACACATCCCTGTTTCCCCACCAAGTATGCCAGTTCCAGCTCTGCAAGCACCCCTATAGGTAAGGATATGCATGCCAGAAACAGCATGGCCTTCAGCAAGTACCTGCCTGTGTACCTGTATAAAGTAGGGCCTGTCAGAGTGGGGGGACTGAGCCCAGTGACGTAGGAGGTCACTTCAGTGGTGTCCCAACCCTGCAGCAGGACCCTTACCAAACCGGATCCTTCCCTTCCAGGAGCACTGCTCGGACAAAGCCTGTTGACAAAGGGATGTTTCAGAAAGCAGCTTCTCGGGTTTTTTAGGAGCATAAAGGTAAGAACACAAGAGTCTTATTCTGTACTTTATTGTTTAAAGAACCTTGGCCTCATTTTGCTCGACGAGTCTATGGCTGACTGGGCACCGCTCAGCAGCAAGGACAGCTCTTCCACTGTGGGAAACCGCCCTGCCTTTACTGGAGCAGGAAGCCATCCTCCTCCTCCCTCGCAGCACTCTTTCCAGTCTAGATAGCATGGATAATTATATCTGTTTCCATGCTCTGCTTAACCAAAGTGGTATTTCTTAAACAAGTCCACAAACAGATAAGAGCACTTTGCTTTCCATCGTGCACTTATTTTCCACCTGATGCTAAGATCTGTTTCTTGATCTGAGAGTGAATAAACCTTAAAAAAGTAATTTAATCCTGTAGTCAATGAGGAAAAAGAGAAAGGGGAAAAACATGAGTTGAGGGAGCTTCACGGCTATTGCTCTGCAACTTGTCACAATAGGTCATAGCAGTTAGGTTACATTATAACACAAGACCTATGATATGTAGGCCAGGGTAAAGCATACAAAGATTAGTATAAGATTAATACAACAACTTGTTTTAAATACTGCTGCTAGGAAAAAACAAGTTAAGGAAAATAACAGGAGGAGGGAGAGCACAATCCTCACTTTCTGTTATTCCAAGATCACTCTAACCTGTTCAATGGACAAAACATCTCACTTGACCAAAATCTTTTTTCTTTAAAAAAAGATGAATTAGTACCCTAAGTAACTTCTGCCATGCCCCAGGGTGGAGTTAGGTGCGTGCTAGAATGTTCCTATCTGTCTGTATCTGCACTGAACTGTTAAGCAGATGCTCACTGAGGAGAAAATAGACTGCAATAAACTGGCACTGACACAGATCTGAATCGCTGGAACTGCCATGGAGATAAAATTCACTTAAGAAATGTGGTTTCCATTTCCATTTTCTTTTAATAAAAAAGCTATTGAAACATTAAAAATATCTACTATTTCAAACAGCACACTATACACATAAGTAAGAGAGGGAACAGAGACTTCATTTTATTGATGTAAAATGTGAATATGTCACAATATCGGACCTCATGGAAGAGCCAAATTAAAGTCCCTTTTCATAGCAAGGAACAGATCCTGTCCTCATCTACACAGCTGATGAACACTCAAGGTCTGGCCCATTTTAGAAGCTGCAGTCAACATATGGACCCCCATGGACCCCAACAGGAGAACCACACATGGGAAAGAAGACAGCATACAGTTCAACACACCTCAGGTAAGATCTCTACACTATGCTGACAGTGAACTGCCCTTCCCTCCCTAAATAAATCTGTTTTTTGGTCTTTCTCTCAGCACTCTACCCCAGCCACCATGTAATGTGACCCAATATACCCTGGCCACTTTAGCACTGCCCTTCCCAGAGTGGGGCAAGACCCTAAAGCAGTCTATTCTTTGATCCTGGTGCAAATCCCTCTGAGTTCTGCCCAGGCTGCTTCAACAGCATATAATGAGCTCCTGTCCTGTTCAATGAGTAGTCATGACAAAGCCCCAAAATTACATATATAAATTGATTTCTCCTCTCATGATCCTAAGAAGAGCAATTATTCTGCCAAATTAACCTGCCTCCAAATCAAGCCTTTGGTCCTGTACTCTAGGAGGACTTAAGATATGAATTTCAAGTACCCTTAGTACTTGGACGAGATCAGAAGCAGGAGTAGAAAGCTATAATAGAGACCTATAAGTCCCTGCATTCTCTCCAATAACTTCAGTAAGCCAGACTGACAACTCCAGAGCTGGTGGCTAGTTGTCACACCAGCCTTCTACAGATATGTAAAACTTGGACAGATTTAGCACCCTAAATGCCTGCTGTTACGTACCAAAGTAAAAAATTGCACTGCTAGCCTCATTGGTGATCGGGTCTTCTTTAACAATGTGCATGAAGATCACCATGGATACTATAAGTCAGTGCATCCTTAACTCAGTAAAACAAGAAAGATCTGAAAAGAGTTTTAAATTCCATTTTTTCCTGGCTATAATCCCCTCACACTCTGCCTTGCATATTTCTGCTGGAAACATTCAGCATCACAGTGTCCCCTGTCCCATCTCTTCATGCTCACTTGTACTCACTGTCACAAGGTGAATGGGATGCCTTGGACCACCCTGTTGTGGGACAAATATGGTACAAGGTGGAATCTTACCCGTGTTGCTGCAGAAAGTTTTCAGGTCACTAGCATTAAAGGACAGCAACCCAGAATTAGCAAGAACATCGAGATTACCAGAAAAATAGTAGGAGGCTCATAACTATACAGAGTTTTTGCTCTCCAGGGAGAAGCTAAGCAACCTTTTCCATGTAGCCATATTTTGGTACACGAACATACTTGCACTGGCTTAAGACAAGCCAAAGGAGTACCAGTGCTGCTTCCAATAATGCCTAGAAAAGTACTTGTGATGAAGACAAGGAAACTGCAGCATTTTAGGGAAATTCCTGAGACAAGACCCAAGTATCTCTCAAGACCTGTACTTTTCTTCAGGCTCTCAGGGAGCAGAAGGTGCAGGCTGCTCCACCAGGAAAACCAAGAGAAGATGGAGACTGCAGGAACGTGCTGTCATCAACACAGGCAGAGCCCCACAGCACCTGAGCAAGGTCAGCACAGCAATCATCCAACACCCACAAATCAAGTCCAGATGCACTAAAGCTGAGACTAGACCTCCTCACTACACAGCTCAGACACAGAGCAAGGCTGAGGCTATATAGTGCTCCCAGGCCAAAGAGCAGAATGGGTGCGTGGGTGGGGGTCCCAGGTGAGGCTGCTCAGGGCAATTACAGCACATCAGGGCAGTCAGGGCTCGACAGCAGCTCGCTTTGGGCACTAGGCAATACTTAGTGTCTCCATTTCCCATGTATGGGCCATGAGTCAGCTTCCATGGATGCTGCTCTGATTTTTTTCACCTAGCAACAAGAGAGACGGATGGATGGGGGGTGTTAGGAGAGACACTGAAGCAAAATGAGATGAGAAAGACAGAAACTAAATTGTCAGGGAGAATAAGGGGTGGGTGTGGTGCCCGAACCTACTTGAGTTTCCAAGGGACAAAGACCAGTTTGTGGACAGCAAAGTCTCTCCTGCACTTCAGCCTTCCTGGGAAGCCATGACCAGCTTTCATGGGGTGAGGGACCCATCCAGAAGTCCCTTGAGCCACACTGTAGATCAGTGGGCTTTGACCTGTGCGTCAGAAGCTCCGCACCAGCTTGGCTGTGACCAAAAGGCTTTGCCATTTGCTGTGCAGGAGCTGACCCTGAGCCTGCCTCTTACCAGGCAGGACAAAGTGCTCTGTCAAAGGGTAGCCACAAGGCAGCCCTCACCATGCCCACTGAGGTACAGCAAGTGACACCGCCATAGCTGATTTTCAGCTGGTTGAACTGAAGGCACTGAAGGGAGGACTGGAAGGTGTAACAGCAAATGCTACCCAGGGGACAACCCCCGTCAAGGGCCACTGCCCTGCACCCTCTCCCAGAACACACCATGCTGAAGCCATTGCTGCTGGTGCCAGGCTCAGGATCAGGGGGAACAGCCAGGCTGCCCCACCACCTCTTCCCAGAGGAGAGGATGCTCTCAGAGACTCGGGGGTCAGCACTAGGGAAGGCTGTGCCTCCTCAAGCTCTAAAAAAAGGACCTTGTTCCCGCTCAGCATTTTTTTTCCCATCTGGGCTAAATCCACTCTTAGAAAGAGATAACTCTATCTCCAGGGAAACAGGCTCTCTGCGCTCACAGGGACTCAACCAGCTCCCCCTCTCCTTTTGCAGTGGGGTCACTCAGCAGCAAGGCTGAGGCACGCAGGTGCCGCGGGGCATCGGGCTCATGGAGCCACACCAGGCCAGGAACACTGCAAGCTCAGGATGCTCTGAGGCAACACGTTAGTCTCCACGCTGGAGCCATGGCCACCGCAGGACCTTTGTGAGCCTGCCCGGCCCTGGAGAGCTCACACAGGACTGATTACAGAGATCAACCATGCTCAGAAGCCTCTCATTACTGAGACTGACTCGTGCAGTCTGCTTTGAATCTTCTTTTCTGCCCAAAATAGCTCCATGTTCTCAGCACCAGTTTTCTTTGCAAACTCGCTCACTGCCCTTCCTCCTACCACAGAGAGCCAGACGTGTCCTGCTCACAGAAGTCCTCCCCAACTGAGCTACAGCACATCCATCCCCAAACACAATCCCCCTCCATCCTCTCCCCAGCTGGGCACTGCAAGTCCATGGGATGCTTTGGACAAGCTGGGGGGGCCAAAACAGCTCGGGAGGAGAGGGGGTGACATGACAACAGGCTGAGCTCACTGCAGAGCCCCACAGACCCCTTTTCCAGCTTGCTTGGGGAAGTTATCACCTCCTCTCCCACCTGCCTGACCTCTGGGGAAGTGATGCATGTCATGGTGGAGGAAGGTTTCACCTAGTGGTTTCTGTATTTCCCATCTCTAGGCTTAATCCTCAAATATGAGCCCTAAGGAAATTCCCACAGCAGCTACCTTTTGGGGTGGTTCTTTATTACCACAAGCCAAACTTCATTTGAGAGAGCTGCCCCACACTAACTTCTGAGCTGGAAAAGAAACAAGCCTGCAAGGATCTTCTGGGCTACAGTCCCTCACCCATGGATGGCCATGAGACCTCTCTTACGGACATCATCCTAGGTAACCTACCCCTTCCCTACTTTGAGGACCAACTCCCAAATCTGTGACCACCGCTCCCGGATACCTCTTACTTGCTCGGAAGCAGAGACATCCAACACACCCCACACCACACTGCAGGAGAGTTATACCCAGGTTTCCATACAGCCCTGCCAGCAGGTCTGCCCTGCTGGGACGCCAATCAAAGAAGAGCGCACATCAGCAGTGGACACTGCACCTCTCACTGCCTTCCTGCACCCCAGACTTTCGGGCTCACCACGGTGCAGAAGCCCAGCCTTGACAGAATGCTCGCACAGGGTTCGTTGCAGGATCCATGCCTTATCTCGCCTCAGCATCTGAAAGCAGACTTTGGCTAAGTCCTACACGCTGCTATTTAAAGTAAGCCAATTTGTATTCATTCTGCTTGCTACATTCACCAGTTGTTCTGAATTGTGTTTGAAGCTGAAGGGAAGAGGAAATGTACAACAAGAAAAAATTATACACTGGTAAATTTTGTTCTAATCCCTTCTCCTCCCATTATTGCTGCCCCTTTTTTGGGTTTCTTTTTTGTTTTCTGTGTTTTATGTATTATTAGCTTTAGCATAATTTTGACTGAGAAAATATGTAGCTGATAGGATGGACTAATTACACTACCTAGAAGAATTAATTACACCATCTGTGACTGACAGTGGAGCCTGACTCGTTGCTTCCTGGTAGATGGAGCTACAACACCAGCTGCCCCGAATCTTTCCCTGTAGCAGGCAAAAGAGGAATTACTGTAGGAAATATCATTTAAAAGCCATTTCTTCTCTTTTTGAGCAATTTAACATCATCGGGTGACCTAGCCTGACTGGCTGAGACAGGGATGAGGCTCATCTGCCTTCCCTTGTGATCTAGAAAGGAAATATTTCTACACCTATCCTGGCCCTTTGCTACTTGCGGTCAGCTGGCTCAGTCAATCCTAGGAGCTAAAATGGGCCAGGGCCCATTTGCAAGGCAAGTAGCACAGAGTGGCTCATGTCCCTGTAGCTGCCCTCCTCTTCTACCCCTTCACACCTCCTGGGACCAGTCCCTGGACAAAGCCATCCCTGAGCTGGAGTCAGGCTTTGTCTGCGAGTTGGCACAGCCTAAATCTGTGCCGGGGGCTGCGCTCACAACATGATGGTCAGGATGATCACAGGACAGCCAGCGCCCTGGCCCTGCCCAGTCTGCTCTCAGAGGCTCTCAAGATCAGCATACGCTTTTGTTCCCCTACTCCAGCAGAGGTGGGAGGACAGGCTGCTCTCTCAGCACTCACTGTGGATGGATGAGAAACCACAACACCTTGAGGGAAGCAGAGGGCTGGAGGCAGTGAGGTTTTGCCTTGCTGGGAAGGCTGCATCTCTTATATGTTCACCCACTGAGTCCTGTCAACCTGCTGCTGGCACGTTGTCAGCAATGGGCTCTGGCTGCAGCCCTGAAAGGATGCTGGCAGCTTTGGTCCCTGCAGCCAGCTGAAAATCTGTCCTGGTTTCTGCCCTGGCTTTCAATGGACCTGCCGAAGATTGTCGTGGGTGATGGAAGATCTGTTCAGATGCACAGCCTTGAATGTGTGTTTTCAGCTAAGGAAGGGGAGCAGCGCTCACATGGGTCAGGAAACTTTAAATAGTCATGCTTTAAGGTAGCTGTTCCTGCCCTTTTTGCCTCCAGCTCTGCTGCAGTTCTTTTCTTCCCACTCCTCTTTTAAGCCCACTCAGCTTACACAGGATAAGCTGTTGTAGTTATGATGTTACAGCAAACCTCTTGACTGCATAAACACATCCCTAACTAAAATTCAGGACCCCAAGCATATGGTTTTATGTACACCCTTGCTATTATTTGGATGCACATTACATGGATGAAAAAAACTGGACTCCCCATCCCTCGGTCCCTAGTTTAGACCAGGGATCTGGTTTCTCTCAGTGCAACCCAATGCAGCGATCCTTAACCTGAGAAACCAGAATACTTTTCTAGGTAACCAAGGAAGAGCTCAAGACATCCACTGAGATCTGATGTTTGCCTGACTTGGTTTTGCCCCAGGTCTTGAACAGCATCCAAACTGTATTTTGATTATGCCTCTAGGAAACATACACTAGCAGGACACAGACAGATCCTGGGAATTCCCAGACACTCACAGGGGAGGCAAGCTTGATTTTAGACTGGGTATTGGGAAAGGCCCAGGATGGTGACAAGGGACTGTCAATGCACAAAGATGCTCTGACCACATCCAGAGGGTAGGTGGGGTGCCGAGAGCAGCCCACAAATCTCTAAAGGGCTTTTTTTAACATCATGGAATTCCTTGGTGGGGGTTGAAGTACTAAAGTACTAGTCCTGCACTGCCAGAGCAAGGACTCATGTCTGGCTCATTGCAAATATTTGCATAGATGCATTTCACATGGGAGAAACTTCCTGAAATCCTCCTCTTCTGGAAAGGAGAGGGGCTAAGGAGAGCAACAAAATTTGGTGTTTTTAATTTCCTCCTCCCACGTAATCCTTTTGCCTCTCATTCTCATCAAAGGGAATGCTCCACCTCCAGCTTGGGAAGTACTTTTCCTTGGAACTTATAGCCACTTCCAGCTTCAAGGACACACCACCATTTTCTCTTGGAATGACCACTTTTTTTCAGCTTGCCAAGTTCTGTATATGTGGGTAAAGGGTTGATGGAGAGCCGAAGAGAAAAAAGGAGTCATTGCATTGAAGGAAGAAGAACAAGGAGCCAGAGAATGTCTAAGGTAAGTGTGTCTATATGAAGTAAAAGGACACCTGATGAAGGGGAACAGAGTCACTGGGGAACAATAGGAAGAATGTGGGGACCAACAACAGAGACACAATGAGTGAGCAAAATGAGAGAGGAAAAGAGGAGCAGATGCACGGAGAAAAGACAGGGAGATGCCAGTCTGCTGTTTGCAATACTGGAAATAGTAATGGGGTGAAGGATTTGGATCTGGTACAGGATATTCATGCACACATTTTCCAGAAGCTGTTCCTGTATTTTCAGCTGGGTATTTCTGTGACCTTGAAATGTCACTTTATTTCTTTATACCATAGCTTGCTTACTTGTCACTTGGAGGTAGTGATAATATTTCCATCACAAGAACATGGGTATGCTTAAACAGAAAGCTTCAAAAATCTCAGGTGGTAAGTGCAAAGTATTTTCAAATTTAGTCAAATTTCACAGATACATATGTATAGACGTGCTCGGATGAGCACATGTATCAGTAACTACACGTATGTAGGTATAAATATATTACAAAGATATGTATCCCTTTTTTATTTATTTAGGCCAAGCTGACATTTCATGGTTGCTTAGCTACCAGGGAACAATAATGAGAATCTGTTTAGTATATATTGTATGGAGAAGGGAAGGGAGAGGGCAGCTGGCTATCATGTCAGACACAACCACTTGTCGGGCAGATTAGCCCTTTTGGTGGGAAACATGGAGAAAGGCAAAAGAGATCAAAGCTAAAAGGAGTTCAGACAGGGAGGCAACAAGCTGGGGTGTGCGGTGCGTGTAGTTCTTGGTGTTCCCATGGCACCTCTGTGAGCATGAATCAAAGCTCAGGTCAGTCATGAAGTGTTCATTACTTCCATGACACATGCCAGCTCACAAGTTAAACAGACATTAGGAACGTCATAAGTAGTTACAAAGTCTACCTCTCTTTTTTCTGGACTTCTACTCTCCTGATCCCCATCCACACCAACACTGACACCGCTGCTTCAAAACAAATGCCTTTGCTAACTATAAGGAAGAAGGAGGTTTTGCTCGTCAGAGCAAAAAGCACCACAGAAGTAGAAAACAACAAAAAAGCATATTATGCCATCCCAGCTGCATTCATCCTCTGCAAGATTTGCCTCTGCTGCAGCTCCCAACCGTTTCAAAATTTGCTTGGCCTGATTTTGTAAACTTATGGAAGAGACCTAAGGTTCAGAAACTCATCTCGCTCTTTCACTTCATGCTAAAGGTAATACAGGTAAATTTTGTTGATGGAAAACAGCTTTTCGACATTGACATCTGGTGTTGCCAGCTCTCACACAAGCCCAGAAAGCTTAACGAGAGAGCTTGAATTCATCCCAGGACACCGTAAGAGCAGTTTATGGTTCACCATTCCCTTAGGAATAGAACTTCTGGAGTTCAATCTTCCCTGAAGGCATTTCTAACAGCAGACAAGCAGGTTAAGATAAAATTAAAGATATAATGTATTTGCTACAACTCATATATTAAAAATAGAATTGCTAATCTTAGAGACAGACGTACAGCAATTAAAGAAAACCAGACTTTTGCTACAGTTAAGCTGCCATAAGTTCACTCTCTGCTTCATCCAGTTAAAAAGGTGCTAGAACACAGTCCTTGTATCAGGGATCCAAGTTTCAGGCAAGACCCTTGTCCTGGATATTGCTCAGACACATACTGGATACATTACTTATTTTAAATCCACAGTTCACTCACAGGATTCCACTGAGAGTTAAGCCTTCTTCCCATTCTCCCCAATCTCCAAGAACTCCCTATGACTCATAACATTAATATTTAATCAAGGTATGTTAACATTTCTTCCAAATGATTATTGACTGTCCTAACTTTAGAGATGCTGCTGTTTTGCCTTGATCATATCTCGGAACAACTCCTGACAAGATAGTGAATAAACCTCTCTGCTGATGAAGTTAAACACCAATGTTTAACTTGACTCCAAACAAGCTGTTTGCGTGTTTTTAAAGAAATATTGCTCAGACTGTCAGAGCATGTGTCTGGTACCAGACCCAAAGGACCACCCAGCCCAGTGCTCTGACTGCAACAGGAAACAGCAAAGGCTTAGGCAAAGACAGTGCAAACATACAGTGATCCTTCTCCCACTGTACTCTCCCAGCAGCCAGATATCTGCGGCTGAGAGATTTCCTGAGCCAAAGATCATATCTGCGTCAATGTGTTTCAAAGATCTTAATGGCCTTTTTTTTTTTTTTCCATAAATGTGTCAAGATTCTTTTAGGGATATTTATAATTTTGCCCTCCACACCATGCAGTGAATTCCACAGTTTAAGCATGCACCAGCTGAAAAAAGTGCCTCTTTTGGTTTTGACTGACTAAATTTACTGGGGATTACGACTTTTCATATGAAGGGAAAACAGTCATTTCCTACCTGTCTCTGTGATCCTCCTAGACCTCTGGCATCTCCTACTCGGACATCTCTTTTCCAAGCTGAAAAGCCCTAACACCCTAGCAAATAAAAGGAAGGGTTCAAATCTTGCTGCCTTATGAGCTGAAACATTAAAAAGTGAGCAGAAGTGTAGAAAACAATATAGACGTAGTATGAAGTAGATATACATTATACAAACATATTAATGAAAGTAGCATATGCAGTGCATTACCGGCTCTTGATGAAGACCAGACAGGATAGCAACCAACCAACCTCAGGGAGAACAGCGTACTCGGGACTAACCATGCCTGCCCCACTACTGAAGGATGTTGTTACATCAGAGCAGTAAAAGCAAACATTTGCTCATAATTCAAACTAGTTTCAGCTCAGCTAAACTGATCCCAGAACCAGCTGTGCTGCCACCAGAGATCAGATGTCTGCTATATTTCTACCAAGCCCATTACAAAGCCTGTTCCACGTGAGGCTGAAACCCATTCAGCAAAAATGGCTCTGACTGCCTGAAGTCTTACCTAAATTACAGCCCTGGCAAGTTTTAGATGAAGCTTAACTGAGCAGGTGTAGTCTCCAAGTCTGGAGTTTGTTTTTTTCTGTACTCGTGTACCCAGATAAGTACAAAATATTGCTTTTTAATCCCCTCTGCATGACATAAGTCCCCTTACTGCATCAACAACCTACCTTCTGGGCTGTACCGTAACTCATGCTGGAGGCAAACTGTATGACGTATAGGAGCTAAAGAAGCTACAAAAGAAAGACAAAGACCTGAAAGTGTCCACTGGCAAATTATAACCTAACTTTATTCTACAGCCTATACTCTCAGAGATTGTGGCACCTAGAGCTGGATGCTTGTGAGAGGTATTGAAGTGACCCTTGACTGTTACACTGCCTACCTACTTAGCAAGACTTATTTACTTCATGTTCATCATGCAATGTGAAATAATCCAATAATAACTATTCTAAAAAAGTCAACCACGTTTTCATATTTAATGTACATACTGTAGCTAAATAAAACCACTTTTGAGGGGTAAATAATTGCAGAGGAAGAGAAAAATTCAAGAGCGTAGGCTATGGAGATGCACTTTCAGCTGAAATGTTTTAAAAACCGATTAGTTGAGGCAGAAAAGCAGAAAAGCTGTTCTTATATGGCTAAATCAACTCTAGAGGAGGGTTTCACACTAGCTGAGGTAGAAAAGTAGAAGAAAGCAGGATGATACACGTGAAGGAAGGGGTGGGAAGCTGGTTATGGTCTAGAGGATGCAAGAGACAAGAGCAAGGAACCTGAATCAGAAAGTTGCCTCACCCTGGCCTAGGGGCAAGTCCCTTAATCTCCTCTGTCTGACAGCTATTCCATTTGTAGCAGGGGGATGGATCTTACAAATGGGGCATTGTGAGGATTAATAGTGCGAAGTGGGTTAGGAATATAAGTCCAATAGAGCTAGCCACAAAGAGTGAAAAAAAACCCAAACAAACCAGCAGCTGGACTCCATAAAAGTCATTGCAAGGTCTTCATATCTTTTTTTCCTCTGGAAATGGCACTGTGTTTGAACTGCCTGTGGAGCACCCCATTCCCAGCTCCTCAGCGTGTAACATTCAGAGAGCCACCAATGTTCCCAAAAGCAGATGGTGACTTTGCAGTGACTCTGACTGGACACTCAGTGATGCAGAAAATCCAGCTCCTCCCCACAAGTATCAGTGATTTCCACCCCTCCCCCCGTGCACCTCCTCATCTGCAAGACCATTATTCACTTCTCAGCCCCACCTCTCCTGCCATTGTCCCGGCTCACAGGAGTTATCCCCATTTCTCCCCCTTACTCCTTGGCACACCTCTGACAAGATTCTTCTTTGCTTTCCTACGCCTACCATAACCTACCGCATGGGTTGCGGTGAAACAAGGTGGAATAGGATGGGGGTAAAACAACACAACCACAGCAGCCTTCCTGCTTCTTTCTTGCCCAAGAGAGATAAGAGTTTGAAATCTCATTTCTTCTCTTTTCCAAGCCCGGTACTACAATGCTAAAAGAGAGTAGAGCAAAACGAAGTCAACCCATTTTCCCCACAGGTGATAAGGGAGGAGCACTGTGCAGAACATCTGCTCCCTCCACTGTCTGCTGACAGGAGGTCCGCTGTCTGTTCTCCCAGGTTAAAACCAGTCTTTTCCAGAATCTACAAAAAACAGTAGCCATCTGCTCAGTGAAACAAGGGGCATTGTTGGGACCCATGACCTGGCCAGTGATGGAAGGCAGCACAGGCCCAGACCATGGAGAAGTAGCATGAGGTGATGTGAGGACTCTTCCCAAACAGACCTGCCAGGTGGGCAGGCTAGGCAAGGCCAGGAAAAGGTGTGAAATAAGGAGAGCATGCAAAAATCAGCTCCTGAATCACATGGGAATTGCTCCGTTGGGGAGAAAGGGAGAGCAAACCAGGAGAAGGGTGTTGCAATGGATAAAGAAGATCTGAAGTAAAAAGAAGGGCTTTTCTGGAAGTAGAATTGAGTCAATTGTCATGTGCAGGTCATACACATTACCCTACCTATAATGCCACCATCTCAGGGTTTGTCCCCAGAAAGAGCCCGGCCTAGATTTGGCCAGCAGTGGGACGAGCAGCACCAGGAGACAAAGCAGGAGCCATGCTGGTAGCTCTGCAGACAGCGCTCTAGATGAGCATCTCCCTGAAAGACTGTAGCTGAAGATGCTGCCTGCCAGATGGCCTTGAATTCTTCTCAAAGCTTTGGAGTTTTTGTTGTGATTTCCTCCTTTTTTAGGGCTATGATGTCCTGCCTCATGCAAAATGAGGCTTCATCTGCTTTAAGCAGTAGTGAGGCAGACGGCTGGGAGAGCTCTCAGCATGGGAGACTGCCGTTTCTCTCCAGCACTCGCAGGTAGCACTAACACTGCTCACGCCAAAGGCAGCTACCACACGTTGTTGTGTCCAGTGGGGACGAAGCACATCTCCCCAGGTAGTAAGAAATTTGCCCTGTGGAGAGCAGGCTGGGTCAGGAAAACGTTCCGTTCAGGAAAAGAGACTAGAAAGCACAAGAGGGGTGATTTGTAATGCCAAAGTGGACCAGGACTGCATCTGAGCTCAGGTGAGGGGGCCATTACCAAAGCAACATGATGTGCAGGGGACCAGAAGTGCTAAAAATGAAGAAGAAAGAGGAGGAGATCAACTGGAAAAAGGAGGATGCTGTGGGGCAGAAAAACCAGCAGATTAGATGGGAGAATGCAAGCTGGATAAACGCTGTTCTAGCCCCCCTCCTTACTGAGCAAAAGCACTTTGGAAATAAGTCATTATAATTATGAACATAAAGAAATAATCCCAGTTTTGCTCTATGATCTGTCCGTTCGGTTGAGAAATGTCAGATGCTCAGGGAGGGGAGAAGGAAAGGTTGACATCAGACAACATCCATTTGTAAAATTGTATCTGCCAGTTTCCCAGCAGCTGTGATCTCCAGTTAATATCAGGAGTGACTGTGAAAGGCTAGGCAGAGGGGAGCTTGGGGAGGGGGAATTATGATTTTCAGTTCTCCCAAGCAATACTTGGCACTGGAGCCAGCACTTGATAACGAATTGACTCAGTCACTAACTCACATAGGCGCCCTCTCTAGTAATGGACTCCTCTCTCATTAGCAAATACAACTGGCAGCAAAAATAAACACACTTGCACCCTCCCCGTCTTGTGCTGCTGACACAGCCCCGACTGACGGATCTCACAAGTACATCAATGAAAGGAGAGGACAGTTGCCGTTATCAGCCGGCTTGAACACGGGACAGAGCTAATAATAATATCTTACGTTTACACAGTGTCTTTCTGTCACGATCCAAAGCACCGCAGAGAACAGAGAGTGGTCTAGCAAGCTCTGAATGGTTTGCAGTAAGTAAATTTGAGAAAGGGCTCTCATTTTAAACTTCTCCGTTCAATTGCTCAAAGGAGCCATATTTTAAGTTTATTCGTTTTCTGCTAGCACTGACAGCGAACAATACGCAGAGTTAACAGCCTAGAAAAGAGAACAACAGAAAGCAGCCAGGCTTTGTTTTGTTTGCAAAGTGAACAAAGTCCCAAACAGCTCCTTTGGTTCTGAAGCACGACTGCAGATACCTGTGCCTCGTCCTAGTGACGAAGGATTCCAGCAAGCCTCAGGAAAAAGCTGCAAAGACGTTATGCCTGACTTGCTGAGAACAAGAGAGGGAGAGAGGGAAGGAAGCGTATTTGCTGCCTTTAAACAAATAATTAATCAGATCTTTTTGCACTGAAGTTCAAGTAGTTGAGATGAACACTTTGGTGAGGAATTGTCATTACACCAGATCATAATGAAGGAAAAATCTTCATCGTTTCAGAAGTATGCCTGGGCATTAGCCACGTACATGTGCAGTGACACCAGAACATTACGCACAGAACATGCCCAGCAGTCTGCAATGGCAGATGCAGTTCTGCACAGAAGCAAAGCCTCTACTTCCCATCAAAGATTATACATTACAAAAACTTCAGCAAAGAGCCATTATGCACATACTCCACAGTCTATGTCTGAAGACACTATTTTGAGCAAGAGCCGTATGTAAGTCTTCCAGCACACAGTGTTCTGCATGCATTATCCCACTTCACGTTACTCACTGCACATATCCTCCTGCCTGAACTGTCAGCTGTAATCTCACCGAAAAGGGCAACAGAGTTGAACCCATTCCCCCAGTGTTTAATATCGCAAAGTCCATCCGCTTTTCTGGGATTCAGTTTCTCTCCTGGGTGGGAGGGTTTCTGGCAAGGCCCCACATTTTCCACAGCAGCAGAATTTCCTATGGAATACATTTTATACCAGAGCATTTCTTCTTAAACTGCAGGACTGCATTCTTCAGGGAATAACATTCTACTTTAAGGTTGCAAAAAAACTTTAAAATAACAAACATATGTAATCTGATGCCATGCTGTCCTCCTGAATCCATGGCCAGCATGGAACCGTCCTTTTCCATTCTCTTCCAGGGAGGTTTATGCCTGAGCCAGCTCTGTGGCTCTTCAGCACTTACGAGAAAGGCATAAAACCTTCTGTTTTCCTTACTGGTATCTAGTCCTAATTAAAACAAAAATATTAGCTCTACTAGGTTCATCTTAATGGAGAAAACAGCTAAATGAACCTGGGTTCCTTAGCCCCAGCACGGACAGTGGCTGATTTACCAAACCCCAAGTAGCCATCGCTTCCCTCATTGCCCTCCCTGTCAGCTGGTGCAGCAGTGAACTGCAACCAGTGCAAAAACTCGTTCCATGTTGAAAACAGAGATGCTATGCAAAACAAATTCAGCATACCCTCAGTAGTGTTAATCAAAAGGACCCAATATTAACCAGAACACTATCATTTTATATGTAAATACATGATTATTTTTTTCAGAATTCCTCTACACATTGCACATGCCATGGAAGGTAGAGAGTTTTCCAGAAGCCGAAGACCTAGTCAATGGAAAAATGTGATTTTTGTTTCTAGCAGCTGGGCGGCAAGGCCACCTCAGACCTGATAGCTGCAAACAATACAGCCTGGCCAGTTCTTCCCCAGTCACTTCTTCTCTCTTCTGCATACCCAGCACAACCCATCTACTGGCTTATGTTCTTCACCAAGGCTTCTAGACAGGAGCTTGTGGACATCAGCTTGTGAACTTGAAGAAAAGGGCATCAAACGCAGATCAGCTAAACTGGCAGTAGTGAGTAGCGTTAGGGCCTGGAGGCTGCCAAAATCTGTCCCCTGGAGGCTGAAGATAGGATGTTCTGCATGGACGAAGGTCCTAGAGGAAGCAGAGAAAAAGTCAAAAGGTTTCTTTAGGAAGGAGGGAGAGGAGGAAGGAGACATGAGCCAATGCCCACCTTTCAGTTCAAACCATCAAGAACACATCTATTCCTCCTGAAAGCTCTGAGGCTGAGATGGAAAGCCGTCATTTTTGCTTCCCCAGTCTAACTGTGGTACCATGTTTTGCACAAAAACCCATCTGTTGTTGATGTTCAGTGTGCTCGACAGTTCTCTGTTCCCCTCCACCACAAGCTGTTGCTGTAGGGTTCGGTTCTTCTCATCCCAAATCTCATTTGCTTTCTGCAGCCAACAAGCTGCATCTCTGAATGACTCCTAAAGAGAACTGAAGACACGCAGCTTCTGATCTTGCTGATGGAAGTATTTGCTTTGTACCCTTTATCTTTTTCTGTTAGCATACAGGAATTCCTCTGTGTACAAAGACCCCTTTATTTTTGTACCCACCTGCCCCAGATTTTTGCTCCTCCAACCTCCTGCATTGCATTTCAGCACATCCTGCCTCCTGGGCCAGACCCTTCTGATAACATCAGGTGAATAGAACAGGAGCAGCTTTATAATAGCAATTATGTTTGGTTTAAATCTATATTTGTCATGCCAGTGTGCAACAGAGAAGATCTAATTAGCCAGTGAAGATCGCCTTTGGTATGTTTTCATGAATACAGTAAGAGTTTTGATGCATGGCTTCAGGCTACTACAACAAACAAAGAAAACACACCATGAAATTAAGAAATATAATAATATACAAGAGAAGACACTTGGCTGCTGCTATACATTTCACCGAGAAATGGGCCACCACCAAACCTGGATCAAGCTGCCTAAATCTGGGGATATATTTTAATTCAGATCCAAATTTTGCACTACAGTCTCAGTTAAATGCTGGAAAGAAGTTAATAGCACATGAGATGACTGCATAGGACGCTGTGCAGAAATGAGGAGGGAGAAGCAAGCATGAGTAACTAAAGGAATGGACCTGATGTGACACATCAACGAAACTCCAAGGTTGTTTTGCATTATTTTGATGGCTGCAAAAAGACTGCTGCGCCAACCAGGACAACACCAGAACCCAACGTGACCCTGTCTACTTCTACTGTGCTCCCTATTATGAGTTTGTACAACTCTGAAGTGGACCCACCCAGCTGCACGAGTGCTCACACAGCTCTTTAGAGCAGAGGTATGTCCTGATGGTGTCAGTGATGTGGTACAGATGAGTAATATTAAGATTCAGCATTGAGTCAAAGCTGAACTTTCCACTGACCTCTTCTAAGCAGCTGCAAAATGGCATATGTGGGGTAGCCAGACCACTTCTCAGTGAAGAAGATCTTCAGGTCTGTCCAGGTGTACCTTTGATCCAGTCCTAACTCTGTCACATATGTCTTGCCTGACCTTTTCTGATGAGCAGAAGTTAAATGATACATTTGACTTTGCAGGTATGTCACAAGGATGCATTATTTAACATTTACACTTCCCTACATGTGCTGCTGTGTGATGCCATTTATTATCTTTCAGTATGCCGTTCATTTTAAGAGGAGAAATCAAACACAAAAAAAACAGCTTCAGACCACCAAGAGGAAAACTATCAAGCACAAATTTCTAGCAATTACCTTCAATTTTAGCTACCATGATTTCTAGCTGATAGACTTTCTCTCCTGGCTTTCAGAAACGCTAGTAACCTGCAACCTGAAGGAGAAGCACTACCTCAGCAAGCTTTACCAGGTATGGTTCTACTGGCAAATTCCTTACAGCCTTACTGTGCTTGCAGCATCCATTAATATATGTCTATCTTTGCTGCTACTACTTCCACATAGCACAGCATGACAAGGACAAGCAGACACCTGGGGCTTGCATCAGGTGTGAGCAGCTGGGGCTTTTTTGTGTGATTCAGGTTACAAGGAAGCCACACGTGGAGCACATGGATGAGGAGCAGTGTGGGAAGGTCTTACCAAAACTGGCTCTGTCACTCCAGGACTGAAGAGAAGATTTCATTCTCCCAGAGCTGCCAATCTAGTACTTTTTTGCTAGTGATAATATTTTCTAAGTTTAAAAATAAACTTAGTGAAGTATGTGCTACCTAACAATGTACGTCTCTTCAGTCTTGGGAAAGAAAAGAAAAGAAAAAAAAAAAAAAGAAAGAAAAACCACACTGAATATCAAGCACTGCAAACCAGCATCAGGTATAACCATATTATATCTTAATATGTTTCAGGTATCCCATTTAGACCTTCAGATCTTTCAAGGAAATAGGTTTTCCCCACTGAGAAATGTATATGCAATGAAATTAAAGCAAATTTAGCCCCATGTGAACCAAAAGTAGGTTGGATATCTATTTTAAATAATCACCCAAATGTTAATTTTTCATGATGGAAGGAAGATGTGAGAGGAGAGGAACATTCCCTTCTTCTAACCCTTATGTTCACCTCCAATCTACTTCCTTGGCTAGTCAAGCCTGAGGTGTAATACAGCATGTGGTTAAATACATGAAACCCTGCTTTTGTTGCTATTTGCCATCTTCAGAGACAGGACAGGGCACCAGTGGCCTGGAGAACCCTGTTTGAATATTTGGGGCACCATCCAAGTGCCATCCAGCATGAGAGGAAAACGAGATGCCAGAGTGAGGGGGAGACTCTCGGTGTATGCCCAACCATCGATGTGCAAACCCTTCCTCTGTCTGACATCCATCCTCCCTCTTCCCTTCCTAGCTTGGGAGGCAGATCCCACGGGAGCGCTGGCATCCTGGATGGCCGTGGGGCAGGGAGCTGGGTCCTGGCTTCGTGTGGGGCTCCTCTGGCTCCCCCCACACTGTCCCTCCACGAACAAGAGGGAAAAAAAATCCCAGGCAAAGGAGGAAGGCAAGTGCTGCTAAGTGGCTCATTGGTTTCTATGGCAACTGGCTCCGCTCTACTCCAGCTGCTTACCCCACAGTCCCTCTGTCACCCTATTTTTAGCTGAAAAATCAAAGAAAGAGGAAAAGCGGTGGGGGTTTGGGGAGGAGAGAGTTGGGAGACCTTCTTGGGTTTTGCAGAGAGGAGGTTAATACGGATGCAGCCTCATCTTGCTTTTAACCACAAGTTAAATCTGCGCTGTGGAGGCTTCCTATGGGATTCCTCGGACTCGCACTGTCAGGTCCCATATTTGCCAAGACCATGAAGCAGCGTGCAAGCGAGGCAGCCCAGCCATCCCCCCGTGAGCGTGCGAAGCAGCTGGGCTGTGAATTTGACCTTGGCATCAAATTCAGAAAGAGCAAGAAGGCTTTTCTGTACTTGGGGGAAAAAAAGCTTACCCCTCCTACAACCCAACACAATGAAGTGATGGGTGTCAGCACACCAACATTTTTTTAACTCTGGTCTGAAAAGTTATTTCCTTTTTCTAAAAAAAGTTGAGTCGGTCCATGATCTCTCTTGTCCTGCATGGTGCAAGAAAATCCTCACAATGGATGCAACAGGTTTTGCTCAAATATCTCATCAATGGAAGACCCAGAACCAAATGTACCTGGGCTGTACCAAGGCTATACTTTAGTTAATGGATTTTGGTATTGGAGACTTTGGTTGTTGAGCTGCAATATATCTGCTGGTAAATCTAGAGCAAGGATTGGGTTCAAGTTATGTCAGGGGAGGTCTAGATTGGATATTAGGAAACATTTTTTCACTGAAAGGGTTATTAAACATTGGAATAGGCTGCCCAGGGAAGTGGTGGATTCACCATCCCTGGAGGTGTTTAAAAAAAGGGTAGATGGGGTACTTAGGGACATGGTTTTGAAGTGGCTTTTGTCAGGGTGGGTTAATGGTTGGACTTGATGATCTTAAAGGTCCCTTCCAACCTCGGCGATTCTATGATTCTATGATATTCCAGCCTGCAGTTTTAGTATGTGTAGGAATGTGCGTTCACAAAAGCAGGGGTCCTTTAGTCTCTTCTGACAGATTACCTGCCTTGCTGAAATGGATGTTCCTAAACACAGTGAGATACAGCTATTTCGACAAATATTTCTAGCTTCATTCCCCTCCCTCCCCCAAAAAATTCTAGAAATTTTATAATTAAATGTTGCAATTATCCTCAAAATAACAATCCCTAAACTCCAAACCAGGACTGAAGGCAGACTGGTGCCATAAACATCTATATTCACTTTCTTCATTTCAACTGCCATGACATTTGATGCTTGCCTCCAAATTATTCCTGCTAACAGCATTGTGGAAGTCTACCTTTGTACCACTCATTTTCATTTGCTGCCGTGAGAAGGGATATTGATCTGTGTATCTCTGCTCACACAGCAAGGCTTCCCATTTTGGAGCTGTGATATTGTCGGACTAAGAGGACAAGGAAAAGATCAATGATTTCTAACAATGATCACTTTTAAGAGGAAGTGCATTGGTAAAATGACTTACTAGTCCAAGTATCGCATTTGCAGTCTCTGCAACCAGTTCTATATTCTGGCAGGCATTAACACTCTTGCTGTAGATAAAAGCAGCACACTGGGAGGGAATTGTCCACTTTAAAAATATTATTGGCTGTGGCATGTGATGGTATAGACTGTACAGGGCTTAGGAGAAACCACACAAACGGAGCAAGGCACGGATAACAGAGTCTTGTAGTGTCCACACCAAACACCATCAGAAGTGTCAGGGCACTGCGGGGGCTCCTTAGGGACATCCCACCACCCCAGCCAGGACCAGGGCAGCTGGGGGGCACCAGGGGCAGCCCCAGCCCTGGGCACCAGGTACCTCCCTGGTGCAGTGGGGCTGTGGGCCATCAGGGCAGGGCTGTGGGGAGCTGGAGACTGGCCCTGCTGCACTGTCTCTGTGACAGGGACTGATGGCCCTGGGGGGCTGAAATGGGGTTCTGGCACGTGGGCAGGCTGGGGGGAGCCCCAGGAGATGCTGGGCAGGGACAGGCAGGGCTGGTGGTGCCCTCGGAGCCCTGGACATTTTAATTCCTAGAAATTTGGAAACTGGCTCACTCTGTAGAGCCACTGGGATTTTTTGCTTTAGTTTGTGGCCTCCAGAACACCCAGTGCCAACATGCCTTGTGGTTTAATTACCACTGTGCAAAGTACTTGAGTACTGTATTTGCCAACTTTTCTCTGAATGGCCCTTCGTTAGTTTGTGAAGAGACACAAAGAAAAGGTGTTTCCGACAGACCTCTTCTGCTACCTGTTACTTTAGACACTTTGATCAAGTCCCTTCTGACCTCATTTCTTGAAGCCACTACCAAGCCCATCCTCCCAGGGAACGTTGTAAAACCCATTATCGAATCTGCCCTGGCAGGAAACAACACACTCACCTTACAATCCTCCTGCATTCTGCATCTCTGCACAGTTTGGCAGGGGTGTCAGGATGAAAACCTACACAAGAAAGCAGAGAGAGGACTCAGAACTACAGATCTTCCTCTGGCAACCCTGGAAGATAAGAGACCCCTGAGAAAAGGACAAGGCTGGTGGGAGAGGTTGAGAAAACCCAGACACACAATCAGGCCTCCTCTGCAAGAAAACTTACTTTAGGAGGCCTCTGGCCAGCCCAGAAGAGATGCAGGGGAGAAGGGATCATCTGCAGTGAGGGGCACTGAAGACAGAAGCAGAGGTGACCTGAAGGGAAGCAGCAAGGCATGCCTGCAAGGCAAAGAGGAAGAGAGACAAAGAGAAAATACCTGCCAGTAAGCACACATGCACAGCCAGCATAGACGGCAGCCTGTGGTGGGTGGTGATGGATAACCTCGTGCCTTGAGCAGTAAATGAAAGAGTGAGCAACTCCTTTTAAAAGGGGCAGTCAAGGATGGAAGAGAAAATAATCAAATGTGCATCCTCACTTGCCTCTACAGATCAGCTTGAGAGGCAGAAGCTCTGTGACTACCAGACAAGTGACTTTACTAAGGAACTGTGTCCCATTTGCAAAACAGGAGGCTATGATCCAGACCTTTCCTGTAGAGCATTTTCATATCTACAGAGGAAAATCACCATCTCTAGGTGGTGATTCTGATCATTATTTATTCTGCTTTCTGACAAGAGAAGTGTATGAGCACTTCTAGATGAAGTGTGTGTGCACATTTAATATTAATTTATGGCAAGTAGTCATGTGCAGCCTTGACATTTGTTTTCCATGTATACTAGCAACAGGAAACTTGAACCTTTGAATGTTTATGAGAAATGAGCACACATGCAAACAATGCTGACAGAAGATGATCTTCTTTAAAACCTGCCTATTTTCACTTCTTTTGCATTGCTCATTTGTCCTTATTCAGCGTATTTTAACCTGCAAACATTATCCTCAAAAGGTCATAGGAAACTCACACTGTTAAATAAAGCTGAGGCATTGCAAAGATAGTACTTAGTAAGACATACAGACTGAGACTGATAGAGATACATGGAGAGAAATTTTAAAGAGGTCTGACCATAGTGTGAGGTCCGTCCATACTGTAAGGTCTGATAAAAGAATCCTCCACTCAGCAATGGGGACCCTCGACTCTATCTCCACCATAAACTAGAAGACCAAACTAAAAAGAAAAAGCCATAACAATTCTCAAATGAGAACCAGCCCCATAGAACAGCCTCTTGTATCTGTAGCTCCATATAGCTCATGGCAGCAAGGCTATACAAAACTTTGCAGTTTGCGTGACACAGCCTAAAATTCAGGACTGACTCATTCATGGAAGTACCAGGGCTGTCAACAAACATGTGTAGAGCAGCTACAAGGCATTAAAGTCTATTTGTTCTGCAGAGCTCATGGATAAATCCCTCCCAATAGTGGTCCTCAGAAAGGCTGAACTACAAAGCTGATGGGTACTGGAGACCACTCTAACACCTGACGTTTCTCTAATGATCTCAAATCCTTCAGCCTCAGGAGGAAGCAAGAGAAACCCAAAACACAGCCAAAGAGAAGGAGACTCTCTCCTGGAGAGAGAAATAAGCTCTTTGGATTGTCCCATCTGGCAGATCTTGTTCATGGGAGATCCTCAAGGGAAGAAACGATAAAGACAGATGAACACCTTTTGCTCCTTCTTTGTAAGGGCTGCTAAACTATTTCTCATTAGAAAGATGGAGAACTCCATGGCCATCAGATCTCTTTTAGCAATGTCATGCATGGATATTTATCACTTGCTGTGTTAGACCTTGTCCAAGCTTGATTCCCTTAATATCAAGCAAGAGGGATTTGTAAATCTAGTCCAGGTGTCATGCCATTTGTGTGCCCTGGCTGCTGGGCACATAAACATAGAAGAACCGAATCTCAAGGTTGTTTGTTTCCTCGCCAGTTGTTTCAATGAAGCAGAATTTCATTATGCTGTACAGAGAGGACAGGTAGTCTATCTTGTCCTTCTGAAGTCTGCTTGTTTGTGATTTTCAGTGGTGATGTTGAAAAAAATCTGGTAGAGTTTACAACCAGGCACTCTTCAGAAAGGAGATACATCACTGAGAATTACTTGCTTAAGCAGGCCACCCTCCACATCACCCAGTGCAAAAGGCCTGTAAGATAATGTCTACTCTACCTGCCATCCTAAGTCCATGTCAGTCTGATGTTTGTAGTAAAGGAGTTCATTCAGTTTATTTGAGTCCTTAAAATTCCAGCTATGCCTTGGTATCCAGTGACCCTGGTTGCCTTGGCTGCAAAGAGATGGCAGGGGCATTTCAGGATCTTGTGCCAGCGAAAGAAGCAGCATCAGAATGAAACAGGGAGGAGGATGCTGTGTTATACAAGACATCTAGGAAAGAAATTATGCAGGACACCAGCAACATCCTGCAAGACAAGCAGACTTCTAGGTATTGTTTCAGATACTGGCAGTGGCTGAAACATCACAGGATGATGATGCTGTGACTGCTTTTGTGCTTCAGCATCTCCACCAGGAGACAGCTCGCAAGGTGCTTACACTGAAAAGCAGGAAACAGCTGGCTGGAAGTTAGGATTTCACAGCAGCAATGGTCCATAGGAGTGATCCAACCACCAGGCACAGGTGTGAACTAGAAGAGTTTGAAACTCACGTCTTATGAGCAACTGTGGCTCACCCCTCAAAATAGTCTTTCAATTGGATCAATGAAGACTCAGTTCAGAGAAGTGATGGGGTAACACACATCCTGCTGAGTTTGTCAGATGTTTTGAGGATATTGCTGCTCCCTGATCTGTCTCTCCTGACCCATCCTGCACAGGCACATCTATTTCTCCGTAAGGCCTATGTTGATGGATCCTCAAAGACTTGTACACCTCTCTGGTGTACTACTTTAAGACACCTTGGCAGCAAATTACATGGCATCATTCAGTAAGAGACAAAGGTCAAACAACCAGCTTGGGAGTGGGCTAGTAACATCGTCGTGCATGATTCTGAAAAAGGGCTCTAATAATGGGGATAATGTAAGGGACTGCCATAACAGCAATCTGACAATTTATTGTTGCTATGCAACTTGAGTTGCGAAGAGACTTTTGCAGTCATTTCTTGTTTGTCCATTGAATGCTGAGTGACAGTGTCTGGCAACCTTCCCCCCTCATCACCGTATCTAAAGCAGCAAGAATACAGGTGCAGGTTTTGTGCCAAGGTGCCCTCTTCCAGCCACTAGTCTGAGCAAACTGAGATGCAGATACCTGCAATGATTTTTCCAGTCTGAATGAGATTCCTATTGTGCCACACACACACATGAACAGCTACATACATTCACACACATTTTCCCTTTCCTCCGATTCATTGCTCATCTTCCACTTTTTCTTCCTTTTCTACCCTAAGGTCATCATGTTGTCAAAGAAGAGCACTGTCTTTGAAAGCTTTTCCCTTGCCATGTCCTAGCTCTTGTCATGCCAGTTCACACTCTAACTTTGTACATGAGATTCCTTCAGACCTTGCTATCTTTCTCCCAACTGTTTTCTCAGACTCATGCCAAGTGGTGATAGATATGGCTATTTGCTCCATCCTGTTTTATTCACCTGTCCTGATACTGCCTTGTCCTGTCTTAAAACTTTGACCAGTTTTAAAACCCTCAAGCAATGATGCCTGCAGACCTTTCCTTGAGACTCCGACAGTCTCACAGAACTCAGTGGTGAGGGAAGCTGACCTGCTCGTCTCCCTGGCTGAAACCTGACTACTTCTAGTGACATCTCTTTGTGCCACCCTTAAAAGCTCTTCCTTGCATGCTGGTATCACCTGATTATCAAGGTGATAGTTTTTCTGCGTCACCATTAACCACAACTCATTCCTCTAATCCTTTGATATCACTTCCCAGCCAACCCTTGCAGTCCTCACTCAATTTTTTGTTTTTCTCTGAATTCCTTTGCTTTCCATAATCTGTTTTGTGGTCTTGCTTGTGTAATGTTTAATAGCCGCAGCTCAGAGTTGGCTGCATTTCAGTGGTAGGAGGGGGAACACAGTGAACTGTGAACTGAAACTCCATATAATGTTGCTAGAGATGAGAACAAGTAAAGGAGGGCTTGCCACGCACGCTATCTCCAGAAAAACATCTTTGCAAATGTGTATCTGTGCAGGCATTGTGGAGATAGGGATTGCGTTATGCAGAGGGGAAGAGGAGCTGACTGACAGTAGAGATTTGCAGTCCATATTGATGTTTCACAATTGTGCATCTGTCTGCAGAACAGACATGGAGCTCTCGAAGTCATTGCATTAAAAAAAAAAAAAAATAAGGAAAGATAAATCAATAATTTCACTCACCCTTTTACCACATCTCAGAGCGCGGAGGAGGAGAGTGTCAGGACAGCTCACACTACTGACAAAATTTTAATCAAAACAGTCTTCAACCAGAAAATACTATTTTGATAAAATCAACATTTTTCATAAAATCGTAAGTACAAATGAAGAATCCCTATGGAAAAGGAGGCTCAAGCAAAATTTTCTGTATTGGAAAGTTTGCCTTCGGGAAAAAAATGCCAGATTTTCTTTCAAATTAAAATACTAATTTCAAAAGCAACCTTGTATTTTCTTATCATATTCTACTGCTTGTATTGTTTTTACGTTCTTCAGTTAATAATGAGAGACACTGATTGTGTTCAATATCCTGCCATTAGCCTGGAATCAGGTTTCTAGGATATTAAAAACAATTGCTCCCTAACTAGTTCCCAGCACATTTCCTCTTCAGAGTGTAAAAATTTAAATTGTTTCACTCCGCACAGACTAATAAAGCTGGTACCACTTTTGATAGAAAACTCATTACTTGGTAGAAAAATCACTTGTTTTGAAAATAAAATATCACCTGTACTAAATTATATAACAGAATATTTAATTATGATATTCACGGTATGCTATGTTACTGGTAGGATTGCATAACATGCCCTCATATGAGACTTGATTTTGGCATAACCTAAATGCATTACAACTAACATGTGAAACTGTACCAAACTTCAACTCATTTTCAAAACAAAACATCAGTTATTTTCCTAGAAGTATCTAAGTGAAATATTCATAATTTTCAGTTCTTAAGAACATGACCACAGTATTTTTATCACTAAAAGTAATAAGAGGCTTTCAAACCATAAACTTTGAAATTTCTCTCAAAATGAACATTTCAAGTTTCATCTGGCTCTCACTTAACCTGTGATTCATTCTTTGTACTAACTCTAAATATCCCTATTTGGAATAGTTGTAAGATTGGAGGCCTTGTCGAAAGCAATCGTCATAAATACAGCACACACTTCATCTTAGCTGGTTCTACCAGCATTTGTCACTTGATAAATCAGCTCATCAGTCCTCACTTTCATCTCAATTTTAATACTTTCTATATGCATTCATGGGGATCTCAAAACTATCCCCATCAAGATATATAAATGAGGATAAAATAAATCAGGATAAATTAAATCAGCCTTGCAACCCAACCACACCCAAGAAATAGGAAGGCTTCAACATTCCCACTGCAGCCCTGCTCACAAAATCCTGTTGCAGGGAGCACCTGGGATGGGGCAGACGCTTCTCCTCCATTCCTCCGCTCATCCCATTCCACACCTGGAGAGCTTGGACTTGCCTTTCTAGCACGTGAGAGCAGCAAGAAAGGAAAAGGATCTCCCTTCTGAAAGCACAAGTCCTCTGCTCTTTCTGCCTTCTATGACTGCGGTGGAACTGCAGCCCAAGGCCTCCACCTAGTGTCTGCCGGCCAGCTCGGCACACCACCCCGGCTGAAAATGTGGGATGCCTGTGGGTCCCCTGAAGCTTACAGATAACGAGCAAAGGCTTGGTTTATTTTCGAGATGGGACTATTTTCCTTCCAATACAAAAAACGAGTCTCGGCTCGTCATGAGCCAGCCAAGCCTCGTACGCCTTCAGCTAGAACTCAAACACTGANAAGGCTTTAGGAAGATGCAACACAAAAAAGGAGAAGAGAAACCTGAGTTTCATTCCCTCCTCCACCTTCATTCCACAGACCTGGTGGGTCTTTAGGCAGAAAAAAGAATCAAGGACCCTATCACCAGTTGTTTCTGCCTAGCCCTTTCTCCATCCCAAGAACAGACAGTGTGTTTGCTGTTGGGTTTTTATTTACTCAAGGGCAATTAAAGTAGTATGATCTTGGTAGCTGGCAAAGCAGCACTCTTTCTGTTCATTGTCACCCTCATCTACTGGCCTGGTAAGAAACTGTCCCTCTACCTTCTCTGGTAAGTCCAGGTTTTAAAAATCTCTAGTGCAGGTGTTTCCAAGACCTTTTGCAAAAGGTCCTTCCCAGTTTTAAAATGCCTCTCTTGATCCCTTTGCTTCAGCTACCTTGGAGCAAGACTCCTTGCACTCCCCCGTGCTTCGGTTTATGGAGGCTAGAGGCCGTGTTCTCCCTCCAACACCTGTTATTAGTCGTTTGGGCAAGTGGGTGCATATATGCAGATCCATACATACACCCATTCACAAGAAAACTCCATTGAGAGGAGCTCAGGGCCTACAACATGGCCCCAGAGCTTTTTAGAATATGACGTCACACTTGGAAACTGGAGTTGCTGAAAGCCATAAAGACTCTCCAAGTCATGAAACCCAATCCAGCTGCCCCAATGTCCCACTACCCCATTTCTCTCGCCTACAAAAGCCCATCTTCCGTCAGCTTCCCAGCTGCCTAATCTTTCGGTATGTACATGAAATTCAGGATATGGTCTGTGGGGTTTAAAGCCCATTCTAGCTGAATCTGTTTATGTGCAATGTACAGGGGAAAGGGAAAGAAGCAGCCATTGATGGAAGAAATGGCTGGAGGAGAGGCACACCCATTGCCCCTTGGGCGTGATGGAGGCACTGTGCAACACAGACACTTCAGCATCCTGGTAGCGTAAGACCACTAGACTCCTCTGTGGGAGCTGCACCACTGTACCGGTAGAAGCTATAGGGTAAAGACAGAGAGTGTATTTTATTGACGTCACTAGCCAGCATTACTTAGAACAAGGCTAAGCACAATTGCAAAAAAGAACTGCCTCCAAGCTATTCTATTTATATTCCTACCAGAGCTACCATTGGTACAGTCATCCTGCTGCTGAAATCCTGACCCTGTCGTTGCCAGTGTAGCCACAGACCCGAGAAGATCATTTTGGATCGTTTCAGAATTTGGCACGTCTTAATACCAGCAAAAGCAGCATTGGCAGGGGGTGGAGTGTGCTATTTGCACAGGACCTGCGTCAGGATTGGCATTCAGTGAAAAGCAAGACATATGAAGGCATTTTATCCCAATATAGAGAATAACGCATCTTCCTCTGCGTTGCTGGTGGTAACTTTGGCAGTCCAAGGAACAATGGTAATTGCTTGTTACTGTGGAAACAAGACCTCCAGAAATAACACTAATGAGCCAGCAGGGTCGTGGGAGAAACACAAGCATACTGTCTCCTGCAAACACACATGATTTGGCTGCACACAAGAGATGGGGCTCCGGGGAGAGGATCAATTTATTTGAATGCAACAGGCACCCAGCACAACCTCTGCTCGCCCCCCATGCCAGTCTGAGCCTGCAAACAATTTAAGTGACTTGACAAAAAGTTCAGATAACTCTGGAAATCATTGCTTTTCACCTCCCTGTCTGCCTTAAATTTTGTGGAAGTTGATCAGGAGACGCTCCCTTTGGAGGGAGCCATTTTGTGGTTTGTGTAATACACCTGATAAAAATACACCTGTAAGTAATACAGCCGTCTCCAAAAAAACTCGGGGGGGAGGGGGAAACACATTCTTACGAATTTCCCCACCCAGTTCTGCCAGGGATATTGCTAATCTGGGAGATGTGCCTATAAGTGCCTGAACGGCAAGGTCCTTTTCCTAATAATAGTCTGTTGGTGATCCCCTACTCCTCTCAAAACAAGATGAAAGGAGGGACGCGTACAGCAGAAGAGGGGAAAGGGGGTAGAAGACACCAGAGAGCTTACTGCCGCCTCTGCACACCATGTCTTTTTGCCCTTTCATGCTGTGTTGCCCTTGACAAAGAGAGGAGAAGATGGTGTAAAGGAAGTGAGATGGTGGATGGCAACCTGTAAACGCAGCTGTTTCATGCTCCAAATTTTTCTCCCTTGTAAAGTCCCCAAAATGCTGCTTTCTGCCCCCAGGCCCTACTGGTGTGGTGGCTGGCTGCATATTTATAGTCAACTCAGGTTCATGTGCTAGGTGCCAAGAAGTGGACCTAGCGCTCAACCTGCCCTGAAGGAGACTTCCCTCTGCCTGCCAATGGCTCTGAGGACCTTGAACTTTTTGCCAAACTCTCTAAGAGAAATGTTTTACCCTTGAGAAGAGCAGGTAGGAGCTGGCAGCAGGAAACACTACATGTGCCACCTAATGTTATAGCCTCGCTGCTGCATTTGGTGTGGCCTTGCAGTAGCCCCATTGCTCGCTAAACGTTCCTTGCCAGCTCAGAAGGAGCCCAATTACATTCATCAACAACTCTCTTCAACAGCTATTTCATCTATGTCAGGCAGGTCATGGGGCAAAACACAAGCTAAGAACCCTTGAGAAAAATATTGCTGGTGTACGCAAGTTCCCCCCCCCAGAGCTTTACCCCTATTAAGAAGCCACATTCAGATGTACTTCCAGTATACTCAAATATATGCACTAACCAAGAACTGATGGGGCCTTAGCCGAAAGTGTAAACCAGCTGCTTGGTTGATTTCCTAAAAAAAAAAAAAAAAAAAAAAAAAAAAAAAAAAAAAATCTACTTGTGAGTGAGGAGTGAGCGTGTAGCACAGGTAAGCACCCTGGAGTAACTACTGATGCACACACTCTTTCCCCAGCTTGAATCCAAGGTGGTTTTGCTCTTCTTAATTAAGGGTGAAGTACTTCAGATTAGCAGACAGCTACCAAGGAACAAAGACAGGCACAGAAGCCAGAGCTGGCCCAGGCCAGATAACACTTGAAATCACACCCTGCCTTAATATAAAGGAATGGTTTTGATTGCCCCCACCCTACAGGGGAAAGAAAAGAAGGTGTAAAAGTCAGTCACAGGGGGAAGAAAGAAGTGGGTGTACTCAGATGACAGGGGTTTATTTACTGATACATCCTGTGGTGGGCCAGGAGCTTCTCGAAAAGCAAACAAACAGGCAGGGTCACCACTCACACTCTATTATTGCACTCCCTCAAACAGTTTTTATTTACTATTTATTTATTAGATGCACCAAGAAGCTTCAGATAAAATCAAGGCACTACTGCACAGATCAAGAACATCTCTGACTCCAACACTTGCCACACCGTATGCACACGCAAAAAGCAAAAGGACAAGAAGAAAGACTGTGTGTTGTCTACAGACTAGGACCTCAGGCAGACAGACATGCAACGACTCAACCATGGTTATCTCAGCAGTTAGTGTCAAAGTTCACTAATAGCAACCTCAGTCTACGCAGCCTTTGTCCAGAGCTTTACTCATAAACTACTCCTTTTTCCTGCAACCTAAAATCCAGAAAGAGAAGTGAGCAAGCAATGGGAAGCAGTCTGATACATAAAATGGGAAATAAAAATCAGAAGTTAAATGATCAAGATGGTGACATGTCCTTAAAATAACATTGCATTGACACAATATTGTGGGTGAGGGCTCTCTAAGGCTGTAATAATTTTATTTTCAGAAGTCTTAGTGCACATTTGTGTCAGTTTGTTTCTCTTCAAACATAAAAAAAAAAAAACAAAAAACAAACCACAAACTGTTTAAGGTCCCAAGCCATTCTCAGATATGTACATCAAACAAAACAAAATAGAACTATGTGTATATTCAAGCCAGTAAATGAACAGCGTATTCTCCAACACTGAGCTGCTGGGACCCCAGCTCAGGGTTTTTGTTTCCCCAGCAACAGCGGGTGATGCTGCAGGCACTGGAGCTAAGCGTGGTCCAGCAGCTCCCCGAGAGCCGAGCTGGCTTGGAGCTGCAGCCAGGGAACGATGGAGCCATTTGAATAAGAGAGGAAATTGCCCCAAACGCTGCTCTTTTCGAAGAAAGAAAACAAAGAGCATAAATCCATATGGCCTCCCTCTGATCTGGTTACATGAGTAGCTGCCCAGTGTGTGAGAACCTCATAGATGTTAAAGAAAGAGAGGAGAAATGAAACCCAATTTGGATAACAATTTCTGAGGTTGCGTCCACATATTTGCCTAGAGCACCCCGCCCCTCCAAATCCAGAAGGTTACCATGGTGACAAATTTCAGCTGTAGGTAAGAAGAAAATGTTTCTGTATGAAAGCCATTTTGTAGAAACATAAAAACCCAAAGATTAAACCCCACTGCGCCTTTTATAATCTTTGTTGCCATATATTCACAACTAGATGAGCTTTCTCATCTCAGGAATGGTTAATCACAATGCAAATAAGCTGCTTTTGTTTTAATTCATGTGTTCTTCTAATGGAGTTCATCTCCATATAGTAAAATAATGCTCTCAAAATCTACCAAAAAATGGGGGTATTCATTTGCTTCCAAACTGCGTCTAAGGGAGTTATTAATACTTTTGATCCTCAGAAGATAGATCTATTCCATTGCTTGACTGCGAATTAGAAGAAAATTACCTTAAAACATGTTTGGATCCGATCCATAGCACCTTAAGCACGGAGAGTCCCCAGTGCAGCTCACATGAGGAAGGCACAGTGGGGAGCCGAGCACGGCTCATACTATAAACTTCCTCCCCGTAACTCAGGGGAAGGTTACGGCCCAATGCTCACGCGTTCACCGGGCCTAAATCATACATCAGCTCGTGAAAGCCACCACAGTAAACTCCCTTCGCTCCCATCCTGGAACCCCCAGGTAATTCGCATGTATTGAGCTGCCATTTCCTTGCCTGTCCCAAGCCAAGCAGCTCTGCTCCCGCTGGTTTAATTTCTCTCAGATTTAGCACAGCAGCAGGCGTAGGCAGACGCACCCCCTTAGATCACACCATATCATCACCTGGGAGCCAGGGGCAGACAGCCAGCTGCTAGAAGCTTCTGTAAGATTACTGACCCTACCACCGAGGACCTGGCTTTGTGGCATTCAGTGATGCCTTTCTCTGCAAACTCTTCCTCGCCTGCTGAGTCTCACATAGACACCAACATGCCTGTGGCTGTAAAACCGTTCCTCACGGCCACGTGCACAGCTAAGTCACGCTCTAGCTTTAGTAGGGTCAAATGAGCAGCAAGACAGCGCTCATGCTGTGGAATAAAACCATGCTTTATGCAATGTATCCCTTTTATGGGAACTGAAAAAGATAAATGGTATGTGGTTGTCACTCCCCGCTACTGAGCACAGGTCCATGACGTGACTGGCAATGAATGCCCACCTCCTTTGCCTCCAGTGCAGGAATGAAGGCTTAATCTTTCCCTCACTCCATGAGCCCATGCAGCCACGTACTACTTGAGCATCCCCTGTTAGCTCACACAGCCACATCACAAGCATTGCAGAGCACTGCAGGTATTCTCCTTTTGCCTGAAATCCCTTCGAAAGACCTACAATCTGTAATCTCAACATCCTGCTTTATTTAGTCTTCAGATTGCCTTTCAGTAGTCACTGAAATACAGTGATTACGATCCATTTGTTGTGTAAGGATTTACAGTAAACTATGCCACAGTGAACTGTGAGAGGTTAATTGTGCACTGAGCTCCACAAATACACAACCAAAGTTCATCCCTTACCCAGCTAAGAGAGGTGCTCTCTGGATAATTTATCACGTCCTCTAGCCATGGGAGCAGAAGAGGGGGTGATGACTAGCCAGTAAAGCCAGCCGCAGCTTTGAGTCTTTATCACGTAGTAGCAAATGTGCTCTTGCGGTTTGTGTTGGGGTGAAGATCCTTGCTGCTCATCTTTCTTCCTAAGATTATCATAGGACTGTGAGAAATGTTTGCCCTGGGGAGTCCAAGTTAAGCAAAGGTCCGTTCTGGTCAGCGTTCAGATGGAAGCAGGACTGTGCAAGCAGTCATTTCATTCACTTCAGTAGGACCAAGTGTTAAAACCAAGCACGTCCATTCCCTGCATCCTCTGCCAGGACCAACACTGGCTGTGCTCAGCTCAGCCACCAGCCCTCCCACTGTCTGACCAGGCTCAAGCCCAGAAGTCTCTGCCTGTACAAATCTCTGCCCCACGTCCAGAACTGATGGGTATTATCCTGGCAGCCCAAGACAGCAACTCTCCATGGGAAAATCATGTGGGAGAATGAGGGACATTCTCTTGGGAATCCGACTTCTCCTGGTGCTGACAGTTGTCTTCTTTCTGGATGAAATAAAAAGCCAAGGTTCTTCCTGCTAATAGTCATTAAATAACTTTTCTCTTTTTTTTTCCTAGTACCATTTCAGTATGTTGATCAAGTTCCAGCTTGGTTTAATTACATACTTTCTATCTGAATTCCTGCCCAAGCTTCATTTAGAGAAATTATTCATTTCCCATCTTCAACATTATTATTATTATTGTGCTTATTTGCACGATGTGCTTAGCATTCATTGTATACATCCTCAGTGCTTTGATGGGCTCATCAGAGTGGTGCCGGTAGGATGGAACAGAAGAGCACTCCTCATCCGCCGCCCTGCAAAATCAGCCCTCCTGCTCATCACATACGGGCAATTTTGTGGTGCTGCAAATTAGGAAACGCTCACAGTCACATCCGAGGCTTCACAAAAATATTACCAATTCCTCCTCAGGACATGCCTGAATGCTGAACAGTAACGTTATTGAGAAACAAAATCTTTATCTGATTGCAAAGAAGTCAAAGGGAAAAATGTTCATTTCTGACTATTATGTCTTCCAGGACACATCTTCCCGACACTGAAGAAGACAAGGAAAAGTTGGGTGGGACTGGCAGAAACCCATGTGCCGGGACCACTTTTCACGTTTCCTTGCGAGGATGAAAGATTTGAGCAGTCTTCACCTCACATGACCATCTTGTGCGAACCTCGTGCAGCGTGTGGTTTTCTGTCACATGGTAATGGATGCATACAGAGAATTTCAGTTTATGAAACAGTCGTGCTGAAAGTGCCTTGCCCCAGTGATTTGTTTTCTACCCAGCTGTTTTCAACAGCTTTTAGACTTGTCTTCTTGATATCTCTCCTGTAGCCCCCTGAGTTTTACCATACAGGATCAGAGACAAGCACTTTTTCCTTCTTTCCACCTCAGTCAGGGACCCAGGCTGAAAGCCCCTGAAGAACGGCAGAGAGACCAACACGACAGCCATTTTGCTGTCTCACTGGCAGAAGGGCAGGAGCAGGACAGCCAGAATGGGGGAGCGCATAGCCACGCACACACAGCTGAGATCGTTCCCAGCAGACGAGGTCAGGCAAGCATTATTTAAAATTATAATGAATCTGAAATTGCTGATCTAACACCAACTGTACTATATACCTTTGTTGGGTAATGATAACCCCAGGACAAGAGACAGCCTTTCATAAATGCCAGAAATGAAGCAAGCACCCAGACAGCCTATCTTGATAGGCTGCACTCGAGCTCTTGGGGTTTCACGGAATCACGGAATCTTTAGAGTTGGAAGGGACCTCTAGAGATCATCTAGTCCAACCCCCCTGCAAAAGCAGTTTGTTTGCTTTCTGATATGGATTAGGATCTGAGTCCAAACACAGGGCATAAAATCAAAGCAGCAGCAGCACCATCCAGACAGGGACCCCTCTATGAGACAGCTCCATCTGTATCTGATCATGGAGAGGCACAGAGCAGTGATGGAGGAGAAGATGACATATCACTATCCAGTCGGAAACCAGCCGCCTCCTCAATGCTGAGATAAAACCCAAAGCAGTTTCAGTGGCTCAGCCTCAGTTTGAAGGGCAAAGAAATTTCAGTGAGATGACACCTGATCCTCTGCTTCTCACGTATGTTCCTTCCTAACCTACACGTCTTTGGATTCTCTCTTGAGAAAGCAGAGGCCTCTATTCCTTAGAGGCAGGAACTTTCAGTCTGTAATATGAAGCCGCGTTGCACCAGTGCTTTTCCAGCCTTGCCTTGGGTTAGACACACATTTATTCTATAGAGAACTGGAAGTGATTTAAGACATTAGCATTCCTCAGATGCTCACCAATCTCCTTGCTCCTATCAGTAGGATTCTCATTCCCACAAGTGCAGAAGGTGCAGATGTTCCTCATCCACTGTCATTTAGGTTCAGAGCCCGTTATCTGATCTTAAACTGCTGGGGAAGGTGATCTGGCATTGCATCCTTCCCATAGCACCAGCTCGGCTGGGGAGGCAGTTGTTTCCAGCACCAGAGGAAGCTAAACAGCTGGGGCCAGGAGCATCTTAAACTACCTTACTTAGACCCAGAAAAGAAAGCCTGTCCATATCCTTAAACATCTTGTACATCTTCTAAATTCACTTAAGGTTTATCTTCTATTCAACTCATGTGAACACGTATATGCCCCACCCTAGCATTCAAATCCACGTTCCTTACAGCACACAGGTGTGAATCTCCCCAGTTACACCATCCTGAGTAGTCACACCCAGCACAACTCTTGTGATACCTGATGGCTTTGTGAGTAATTGCAGAGACTATAATCGGGCAACTACCCTAGCACCTGAGATTTAATTTTTTTTAAGCACATTTCTAGCTTTCATGGCAATGTGGCTAACTTGCAAGCAAACAATGAATGTTTCAACACCAGACAGCAAATAAAAGGAATCCAAAATGTATTGCATTAGGTTGGTGGTGGTGGTTTCATCTTGTAATTTTAAAGGCAATCTCATTCTGGAGGGGAGGCTTGGCACATGATTTCTACATGTTTGGGTTAGCAGCATTGTTTCCAATAGGCAAACATTCTGCCATACTAAATATATACATGTTGAGGGACTGGCTTGTTAGGGGTATGTTTATCCAACATATTTCTGGTAGTCACAAGCTCATGCTGGCCCATAATACACCATGTAGAAATACCCTGTGATTTCCTGAGAAAAGAGGTCTCTCTTTTTTTGCTACTGCAGAGACTGTCCCAGCTCTCAGTACAGGTCGAGAGCTGACTTGTCTGTGGTTTGCTCTGAATATGCTTGGTATTAAAGCATCACCCTTCCCCCAAGCCATTTGCTACTAGGTCCATCCCCTTTCCTGCCTCGCATGACTGCAGCATTGCAGGAAGCTGAGTCAATGACATTTTAAAACAAAAATCACACTTAGTTTTTCCAGTAGATTCTTTCCTCTGTCAATAGATTAAGACTGAAGAATCTAACTCTTAACTCTCAGTGCAGTTACCTTTAGTTTGCCAGAGCCATGATGCTGCCCATATCCTACTTTACTTTCTAGTTCCCTAAACAAGATCCTATCTAGTGTGGAGCTCATTATGGTTCTGGTTGTACTGGGCATCCTGTGTACAAGCATTGAATGCTACCTGCACTGATGGCAGTTCCTTCCCCTTTGTGTAGCCTCATCTTTGCCATCATGGAGGTTTCCCACATAGAAACAGGGGAAATTTTGCATAATCTGACATAACTTGGCTATGTCAGCAGGACTTCATGGCCCAGACATAGCATCACTCAATGCTCTTGCGTAGAAATTCCAATTTGGCCTGGGGATGTTTGGACTATTACCTTTTTCTTTTTTTTTTTTTTTTTAATGTAATGTTACATAATTGCTTTATTTAATTCAAGGCATTATTCAATCCCATTAATAGTGGCTTTATGAAGCATTCCCCCTTTTTTTCTTTTAAGCCCAAGGCCTACATTTGTGTTCTATGCAAACGGCAGTGGTACTTTGCTAAGGCTGTGGTAACATGTTGGTCTAAACTAAGGAGACTCTTAAGTGAAGATGCAAAAAAGGAGTACTAGTAAGTAGCACGGTCACAATCAAAAATTCCATTAAAACCAAGAAACTATATGACCAAAATAAAGACCTCACAAAGAAGACACAGATTTACTCCAGACAGAAAAAAAAGGTAGAAGATTGTGCAAATACTTAGGGTTTAAAAAGTGACCAACCACTATCCCAACCATTACCCCAGAAACAGAAAGAAACTCCTCCCTTATGGGAAGCTGAAAGTCAGCTTTTAGAGGTCTCCAAAAAGTGATGGAAGAATTTCTCATCATTTCTGGGGTGTGGGCCCAGATGAAAAGTCAGCAAAAGGTATGCTCTGAATGCTGGAGTGGGAAATCCCACAATCACACTGTGTTCTTCAGACGGGACCAGGTATTTTCCAAAGCAGGGAAAGGATCAGGCATCCAGAAAGAAGAATAGCAGGAGAAGCAGGTATTTAAAAAGTTAAAATGAGATTTGTGCGATACCTGTGATTGCTAAAAATCGCAGTGCAGAGGAGACAGAACGCTTGTGGAGGGGAAGGATGAACAGGAACTAGAATCAAATCCTGCAGAGGGAGGGACAGGGTTGGTGATAGGTAAAGGAGGTGAACTGGCACTTCTAGAAGAGGGAAGACAATTACAAGACACAGAGCTGAAACACCGTTGCTTTTTACAAAGAGAATAGCTAACGGATAAGACGAGCTGGATAAAATGCTGCTGCAGAGAGGTCACTATCAGTTCAAATAGGTTGTTGCAAACGCTGCATGCCCTTCCTCAGTATAAAAGCAGGAGAGGATTGAAAGTCGATAATGCAACCAGGTGAGAAGGGAAAAACAACTTTGGTTGGTAAATTCTGCAGAGATATTTGCAAAGATCAGCTGAGGAGCTAGACGGGAGCTTCAGCAAACAGCCGTCCTAAAACAAAAGGAAATAAGGGAGAGCACCTGGGAGCTGCTGTTTGAAAGCAACAGCAAGCAGAAAAGGAATAAAAAGCTACCAGGATTCTCTCTAGAGCTCCCTAGAAAGCTCATACATTTTATTAAACCACAAGATCTCATGAAACCAAAGCAGCCTTGGCTCTACTTGCTGTTTCACACACACTCTTTTTTTTTCCCCCCTGCACTCTCCTTTTTCTTTGGCTGGTTTGTTTGGAAGAGAGAAAGTGTTTCATTTCTAAAGAGCCCTTAATCAATGCCACCATGACGCTGTTCCCAACGCATGGTGATGCAGAAGCCACGAGGCCACTGGGACCTGCTGAGTACGGAACGCTAACATACAGAGGGGCATCAGCGTAGAGCCAGGTATCAGTGCAGGATCATAGAAAGACACAAGCTGGTACTCTGCAGCAGATCTCAGGACAACAGGACACCCAGGGCTACAGCATGTGTATTCAAAGAATCAGGGTGGGAAACATCTGTTGACCACTATTTCAGCCTGTATAAATGCAAATGTTACCCATGGCCTCAGAAGTACCACCCAGCCCAGTCTTTGAAAACTCCACCTCTTGTCCAAACGGAAGTGGCCTACTTCTCATTTCCCCAGCAAGCTTCAGCTTCTCAAAAGCTTTGTTTTTCAGGTGTCTTTATAACCACATACCATCTTTCCCTCCACTACTGCTCCTCCCACTCCAAAATAAATGTGTGCAGCAGCAGGATTTCATTTGGGGAAGAACAGAAAAGCAATTTCCAACAAAACACATCTTTAAAACACTTCTCTGATCTGACTGCCAAGCCTCTGGCAACCTGGCCAGTTATCTAGGGCCCTGATATTAGGCCATAAATTACCTAGCCAAGAGCAGCACAAGCAGAAGGAGTCAAAGAAAAATAGTAATAAAAAAACAAATTTGAAAATAAAAAGTTGTCTTCCCCCACCACTAAAATGCCGGAGTAGCAAAGTTACAGAGTGACATTACAGTGGGGTTTTCGACGGGGGCAGACGTTAAATCGTGTTACAGATCCAAATATTTCTGAGTCGCCAGTTCTGCTACAGTTCAGATCAGTATTCTGTAACACGTAACTTCTGAGCGGTATTGGAAATCTCAGACCAGTTCTCATGAAAACAGCCTCCTCATTGGAAACATACCACCTCATATGGTAAGGATGAGAGGAAAAACAGCAGAAGTCCAAATGAAAACTTGCATTTTCTTATCACTAATTTTGCTCTTTTTAAAGGATTTTAAAAAGCATTTATGGAAACAGCTGGAGTGGCATAATTGTCTTTAGGTACCGAATGCAGTTGCCAAGACAGGGACTACAATCACACCAGCTTGTTTCAATCTGTCCAGGAGGGAGTCTTATTTAGAAACGAAGACAAAGTTCATTTTCATCTGGCTGCAGAGATTACATCTGTTGAGAAATGTTATCTTCTATTCAAATTAGTATCTAACTATATTAATTTTCAATATAGATCAAAACATAACTAAAACTAAGTTGTTGGGTTTTTTAAATCCATAAATAATTTCAGTTGGGTTCTACAAAACTATTCTATCATCTCAAACATTTCAAAATGGGACCTTTAGATTTCAGTGTTTTTTCATGTACACTGTCTTAAAACCGATTGTCATTTTAACCCAAAAACTAAAAACTGATAAATTAGAGAGGAAAAAAAAAACGAAGGGAAAAAAAAAAAAGAATGACCTTTTTTGAAAGCTTCAGGAAAATGTAAGCCTGTTGGAATCCACCCTTTTCCATTAATCCATTCAGGTATGAGAAACTGGTATCTTTCAGTGACAAACTTTCTGGCCAAAGGAAAAAAAAAAAAACCACCACTAAAATCTCCCCACAGAATTATCATTTGTAATCAACATTTTGGATTTCTGACTGGAAGCTAAGACCCTAATTTATAGAAACCCCAAAGCAACCATCGCTTAAGTGGGTTTTCAACTTCCATGAACTCAGAAAGAAAAATTTAGTAATCTCTACCCCCATCACAGCTTCCAATCATAAGAGACCTTTTAAGTGTTCACAAAGCATATAGTACTACTGGACAGAGCTGTTGTTTTCATTCCTTTCATCTTCCTGTTTCTCAGTGTTAATTTTTAATTTAAATGACAGCAATTCGGAACAACCTCAAGTTTGTGTGACACAGTCAAGAACATTATTAAAAATATAAAAGGCTGAAAGTAACCTAGCTTGAGGTACATGCAGCTATATGTTTAAGGAGTTTATTTACATCCAAGTTTAGAGGCTTTAGGAAAAATAATAATGATGTCATTTGTTAACTCCGGGGTTTGGAGAGGTCTTGGCTTTACTTTTAAGTACTCCCACCCTATCTCCCATGAATTTTTAAGGGAGGCAATACCAAAGAAGATCAAGAGATGGCAGCATTGGTAAAGCATCTCACCGCTCCGCCTCGCTCCCTTTTCTGTACTGGACAAGACTTGTCCAATACATTGTTTCACTGGTGCTAAAACCCCAACCTCAAAAAATGCTCTGATTAACCATTCTCTGAATTGCAGTCGGTCTGCAGATCTTATGTGTGGTACAAATTTGGACTGGCAAAAAAGAAGTGTTAGAAAAGAGGGAGTAACTACTCTTCTTACTGGAACACCGGCCAGCTCTCAGAGACTGGAACTGCCAGGCACGTTACTGTTACACGTATAATTAAGATTAGTGATTGTTTGCCTTATGATAGGCCCTCGATGTTCCAATCAGAACTATATCTAATTGTAGTGTTGCTGCAAAAGCATATATTAAAAGGCAGTTGCTGCCAAAGAAATTTACAATGTAGGTTAGGACACACAGAATGAAAACCTGAATCACTGAAAATGAGAGCAGGAAGAGTGCAGAGATAACACAGAAAAAACATTCTACATGTATCAGTCCACCCTTGTACATACGACTTGTAGCACCATGAAGATATACAGTAAAAAAAAAAAATGTATTTTATAAAAAAAATATATCTAGTTATCTCTTCAGCATGTCCGGCATATTTTAAAATCTACCCATCTGAGTCCTATTCAGGAAAACAGTTGCACAGTGCAAGCTAGTCTTTTTTATTTCAGTAAGACTTCAGCCCACCGTTAAATGTAAACATTTGGTTGGGCTGTGCCTTGGAAGATGATCTGAGGTTCAATCAAAGATATACGATGATAGTCAAGCACTTACAACACGAGAGCTAGACTAGAAGAAAATAAAGCACATTTTCACAACTTTCACACCACTACATTATCACGTGTGTTCCTCAGGTGACTGAGGTCATCATGAGATCCACTGGCAAGCATTATCGTGAAGACCATTTTGCGGTACACAAAATATTCATAACCAGTGTTAGAAATTTAGTTAAAGAAATAGCTTTGAGGGACTTGCAGTGACTTAGGTAATGCTGTGGCCACGCAAGCCACAAGGTATATCGTCTTTGACCCCACCCCTTAAGTGTAACACAAGCACCCAGTCAAGAGATATCGAGAAGTCCCTTGAGACATGCTGTTTGTGCCGGCAATCCATGGACAGGCATCAGGAAGGGGAACCAGTGGTCCCACTGCAGGGGAAGCCCAGGCATGTGCCCACATGGGGGTAGAGAGAGAGTCTGGCAGACGAGGAGTCTAGGGTGGGTGGTAGAAAGGGGTGGTCTTCCTCTGCACCTCTCGGGTTGAGACTTCATGAGACATCTCAGCCAGTCTAAGAGCTTGCTGCCTCCAAAGGGGAGCTCCACTCCTTCCCACCCGCCTCCCGCACCTACCCATACCCTCCATCCCCTACGCAGCACACATCTGCCCATTTGGTCAATCAGTGCAACTTGCTCAGCAGCAGAAAGCAAACCAAGCAGTACTGCAACAATGGCTTCCTGCTAGTTCAGCAAGCGTCCAGCTCACTAAAAGTCAGCCAAGAGCCAAGGGGACAGGAGCACACATGGGAGAAGGGGAAGGGCAAGCAGGACTGCCCCTCTCAATAGCCGCAAGCTATTTGATCAGCTCCAACTATCATGTGAAACATCACCCTTAATTAGTATCTGAGGACTTTAAGTGAGGTGCTTTCACATAACATCAGTCACAACTCTATAAAAGTGATGATCTAAATTTTAGCAGGCTATCAACTCACTTAGAGTCACAATCTCATAGCAGACTTAAAATCTCATGGCATAAAAATCTTCATTCCAGATATTTCTATCCTTCTTTGCATGTTCAGAAATGCTACAAACTGCTTTTCTTTTGTATGAGGAACATTATCATATTCCCATGCTACAGTGTTTTAACAGAATGATTGGTTTGTTTTCATCAACACCATCTAACTACATCAAATCATCTTAACAAATCATCTAACTACATCAAATTAAGATTATGCTGTGTATTCCACACATTATTTTATACCTTCCTTTTGAAGCAAGATTCATACATTCATCTTCAGAGAGAAATCTCAAGAGATTCATCACGAGATAGAAAGTAAGCATCCTTTGTGAGGTACCTCAGTGCAGGCTAAATAAATTAAAAGAACATAATAAATATAGTAAGTCAGTGCCCACTTTTCAAGCCTGTATTCCCCACAACTTCAGCAAAAAGAAAGCTAACAGCCGAAGGGTCACATTTTACATCATATTCCACAGAAGAAACATATTCAGGTCATCAGCAGACAAAACTGAACAAGAAATTTTACAGCTATGCTGTTTTGAACGTGTCTCTGTCTTTTGCTCTGTGAAAAGTTTCCTAATCTTCGATTAGAAAATTAGGTTTATTGTTTTTCAAAATGACTTGCTCAACAAATTCTACGGGTGATTGTTTAAATGGTGGGACTAAGGAACATCTTTCTGAATTTTGTTTGGATTTTGGTTTTCTATCATTTGTAAAACACTAACCCTTTGTTTACCTGACTGCTGTAGTTGGAATTATAAACTAATTAGAGGGAAAGTTTTTAAAATACCATGTGCAGTTATCTCTGGAAAAAAAGATTGCTAGGCTCATGCAAAGTTCCTTGAAATTCTAAAATCCTAATCACTTGTGAGGTGTGACTAGAGCTTTTAGATTAGCTGCTTTCTCCACTTAAAACACAAATTTTGTTAATAACAAAACAACCAGTGCTGGGTTCATTTCAGACTACTACGACACTGTCCTAACTCCAAAGCCCTCTGTACGTTTTATAATGGTATTCTCAACACCTGAGAGTATTTCTAGCTGTAATTATAAATAAATATCCCAAGAATGCATTCTACATAGACCTGACTTTTCTTGATCAATGGCATTAAAGCTGTTTCAACACACAAACTTGATAACCCATAATGCACACGACATCGGACTGACTCCAGAACAACAAAGGAACTGTTGACTGTCTCTTCTGTATTTCTGTTCTCGTGGACGTATGTAAGCCTTTTAAAGGATGAAAAGGCTTTTGACAGCATGGAGTGGCCACATAGACAAAACACTGAAGGGACTTTTCTTTAAGAGAGTCTATTTTAATTGTCTGGACTACTTTGCAGAAAAGCCCAAAAGTTTGTGAACCTTGTTCAGATGACAAAAACCTTTACTTTTGATTTTATTTTTTTTTAAAAAAGAGAGAGGCAGAGCAGGTTTCTCTACTGTTTTTTTGATAAAAAAGTTTGAATAATCAGCAGTTGCTCTAAAAACACCTGGTTTTATTCATATGGTAATAAAGAGATAATATTAACCTTTATGTAAATATTTTTTTCACATATAAACAGTGGAGAGGCACTCTACCCTAGTGCTGGTGAAAACACAGATTTGCTCCTTCTACAATATAAAAACATAACTTGTACAGAGCGTTAGTGCTGAATAAATAAAAAAAAGTTTTTCCACTTTACTCTTTTAGAAGGTTCTTCATTGCTTTTATAAGACTTCAAACTGAAATGAATACTGGTGTTCCTCAAATAGAAGTGAAAGAAAGCTAACATGGCACACAAAAATAAGTATTCTTTCTATAGCTTAAAAAAAAGTTTCATTTTAAAAAATTAGTTGAATTCTGTGTATTTATTAGAATTTTATTTTCTGTATGAGAACATTTTGTCTTCCCTCTAATCCTGGAAAAAGAATGAAATATAATATCTTCTTTTTTTTTTAACTAAAAAGGTAAATATAATGCCCCATAATGCTAGTGCCTCACTAATATTTTAATAATACTTCGAAATAATGAGGTAATCCCACTTGAACATTTCACTATTTACACGTTAGAAAACGCCAGACCTTTGCTCACGTGCACACGTAACCCTGTCCTTCAAAGAGTGGCATCATTATTGCTATTCAGAGTTCAAATATTTGTTGGGCACATGTTCATTAAATTATAATAAGCTGTTTATAATATTGTTTTAATATTTAAAAAAAACCCTAATACTAGTTAATTTTAAATTATACATAGCAACTTTTTTTTTTCTTTTTTTTTTTTTTACAAAGATGATTTATTTGTCTATATGAATACATTTTGCAGGTATAGAAAGATAAGAATCCGTTTCACAGAACTTAAGACATATCTACAAGGTGAGATATTTTTTTTTCTTAGTGAAACGTCCTTTGGTCTCACAGAAAAGTAGTTGAATATATTCCGAAAGCTGGAAATTGAACATAGATAAAATTAAAATGAAACGCAGTGCAAAATATCATCTGTCAGATAAATTAGCCATAGAAACAATGTTTCTAGAGACATCCGTTGAAAACTTTAAATCAAGAGTGAATATTGTTTTGAAACTTTAAGAAGAAACTACTAAGCGAGATTTAAAAAAGCACTGAGGGCAGTTCTACAGTCTCCTGAAGCAGAGAGATGTTGCATTCACATCTAGCCTTAAAAAAATATTATCATAACATAATTCTCACGATTACATATTTTATTTTATTAATGTAGACATTTCACCAGCACTTATGCGGAGAGTAGCATGTTTTTCCTTTTACTTGTTGCTCCACTGCTATGCGTCAGCAGCACAGTCTTGTAAATAGAGGAATATACAACATCATTAGGCAATCTCCTTCAAAAGCTTACGCCTGCCTCAGAACATCCCAGCCCCGCTACACAGACAGGAGAAAATACATGCAAAATGACCAAAATCCTGCACGGTATCTCTTCTTCACTTGTAACACAGGAAAAGAGGGCATTAATTGCAAAGCTAACATAAATCCAGATGTAGATAGCAAAAATTCTCAGGAGCACACAGGTCCTCACCTTTTCACACAGGTGGACAAGGTTTCAGCCTTCAAAGTCCTCTGCCAATTATTTCTGCAATTATTCAAATAAGCAGTGTTTAAACACAAGTGCTTTCAAAAGGGCATAATTAATCTCAGGTGCCCTGGGCCAACCAAAACTACATTAGCAGGCGAGGATACAGCCGAAAAAATACATCTTCTACAATGCTTCCAAAAAAGATGGTGAGGGCACAGGAGACACTTGTAGATTCAGCCATTTGTGCTATAAATAACAGCCAGCTATCCCCCAAGTAAATTTACCTCCTTTGACTCGTTGGACTAGTTATAGTACAGCTGTTGGCTATAAGAAGAGAACACTGCATTGTTAAATGAAGTGTCTTTATACTACAAGGACATAATCTCCGCTCCAGTATGCTGTTACGCTTCATCTCACTGGGTTTTTTCCTATTCCCACTTGTCTACTGCCTCTTGGTTGTTAGTCCAGTCAATGGTTGTTAGTCCAACCCTGGCCACAGATCTCTCAAGAACAACTCACTTCTTTGTCCATCTAAATCCTTTAATTTTCGTAAGATCAAAATAGGGATGTAAAATTCTTGCATCACATCCCTCCCCCAAAGAGAGACAATACTGTCTTCAAAATTATAGAATATTTTCAAACTCCACCCTTTTCAGTAAAGTTTTTAATTTTTTAGCTTTAGGGAGGGAACCCATCCTCACGTCAAACCTTAAATTCACACACACAAATATGGGCTTCCTCCTGGCTGCTCTAGCAGAACTCTGCTTGTTCTCCTGTCTTGAGGACTAGGGAGTTTTCCATTCTATTTTTTTCAACTCCTGCCTGCTTCTCTTCCCTTTTCCCTCTTGCCATCCTACTGTTTATTTACACTCACTTTAATTTACAACCTAATCTCCTGCCCCATGTGTACCTTTGGATTTTGCCTGCTCCCACAAGGCTCCCTTTCCCCTCACTCGGCCCCATATTCTGCTGCTATACTTCTCCCACCTGCACTTACATTCCCTTACCCCCACCAACGTGCTTCCCTCCACACCATGTCCCACAGACGGGGTTTCTCCCACTCCTGGAGTCTTCATCCATTTTACCTGCTTGTCCTGCAGCACAGGTGGCTCCCACAGACCTCTCAGGGAAATCCCTAATTGTAGTTCAGCCAGCACACTAACAGCGTGGGCTTTAGGTGTGCAATATTTGGGGGCAGTTGTCCCACCAACTCTCCTTCCCCTGGTGAGACATTTGCAGAGACTCACGCCCTGGGAGGCTGCAGTGAGAACCTAGGCCAAGAAAACCAGAGACGAAAGGATGGTAAAAGCTCTATTGCTTCAGGGAGTGTTTTAACACAGAGATCAACCAGAATGCAGCCTCGCTTACCATCCACACCTTTCCAGGAGAGGATCCTGGGAGGAGCACTCAAAATTACCAAATTTAACACCTCTTTCCTCTCCCAGCCAAAGCTTTGAGTGCAGAGCTCAGCCGCTGCAGGCTGCAAGGGAAGGCACTGCCTCCAGACTCTGATCCTTCCACTGCCTGCCATCTGGGTGAGACAATCTCCCTGGCATCCAGCAATGCAGATGAGGAGAGAGCTTGGCACATAGACCTGCTGAACTCAGAAAGAGCCTAAAGGCAGGAAAGGACAAACAACAGCTGGACTTAATGAGTATCGATGGATGTGCAATGCGGGTAGGAACCTTGGGGAGGGAGGAAGTGCTACCATGTCCCTTAATATGGACCTTACACAACTACAACTAGGGTGTGCAGCTGAACCCAGGAGCTGGGAAGCATTCCCAGGCTCCCACTGTCAAGAAGAGCTAAAAAGATCATGTTTTGAGGGCACGGAATTACTCAAAATATCACATAGCAATCTCTAATCCCAATTTTCACTCTCCATTTTCTGAAGCAGGATCCTAAGAATACAACTCATGAAGAAGAAATAAATCAATAAAAGCATTGTCAAGCCTAACACCTGCAGCGTGTGGGTCTCCCACCCATCTTCACGGAAGGCAGCATAAGGGGTCCCTGCACAAAAAGTGAACTCCTCTCCACAGAGAGGAAAAGCAGCTGCCTGAATTCAAGTAGACAAATAGTAAATATAAATACACAATTCATCAAATAAAATCACAGAGAATTACTTCCTTCCAAAGTGCAAGGTGCACTGGATCGTCTTCTATACCAGCTGCAGTTATGGATATCTTCTTGCATACAGATATCAGAGGTATCTGACAAGCAGATGCAGCAGAGGGCAAGTGCGATTTTGCCTCAGAGATGTCCCCTTCACAAGCAGCCAACTCCTAACAACTTCAGCACTCCCTGCAAGAAAACCTTCAGGTGGCCTCAGGCAACAATAAATCATTAAGAAATGCTGCTGGCACCCCGCATCTCTCTACAAGACACTGCAAGTAACACGCAGTCTTTCAAAGCAAGTAAGTTTCCAGCAACCCTCATGACACGCTGTGAAATTTTATGAGAAATTCAAGCTATTCAGAATTATCAGAAACTCTACTCTTACAGACACTTGCCACGGAAAACATTAATGCAGCATGTTGAACCATGTTGAAAAGGAAAATACTGCTTTCTAAGCAACAATGAGGAGGACTGCAGGAACCAAAGCAAAAGCTGTCTGTACTGAACCAGACTTGTCTGGAGTAAGAGCCAGGATTGCTGCCTGACTCCTTCCGTGTGAGAACACATACTGATAAACACATCTACGTTTATCTTTGATCAAGTGAGGACATTGGATACTGTTCAGCAGAGGACAAGAGAAGCACTTCGTCAAACTCTACAAGAGCTGCACACCCTGCTTTGTCTCATTACAAATGGCAGCAAATCCTGGAGATGCCATGACACAATGATTTCTGCCTATTTCAGATTAGACCACTACAATCCATCTTTTACCCTGTTTTTAGCCTGTGAAGAAAGCAAATGAGGGCCTTGTCTGAAGTAACTAAACAAGTTCCTAAAGTGAGTATGCTCTCCAGATATTCCCATTTCACCATTTTCAGGTAATTCCTGTGTTATGCAGATTATGGTGATTGTTTTCTTCATCTGGCTATTTAGCGCTTCTTCTTGAATGTGTTACCAAGCTTTCTTTAGTGTTGTGACATACAAACTTCTAGGAAGAAGTAAATTAACTTCCATTTAATTCTCTTTCTTCAAGGTTTTTTAGAGAGAAAGATGAAGCAAATATTACTTTGACAGAGTTTGGATTCAAAATCAACATGATTTCAGAGAAGTTAATTATAAGCCTGCACTAAAGATAAGCTTGTGGTGCAAAACCTGTGATACACAAGTTTACATTCATCATGAATACGGAAGTAATAAAAAAAAATTCAAGTTGGAGTCCAATGAAAAGGCATTGTCATCCCACAGTGACTCAGGTCACCACTGCTTCTTGTTTTGACTAGGCAGTCGGTGTGTCACCTTCATTGGTCACAAGTAACAAAGAAAAGAAAAGGATCAACAACGTTTCCTGGTTTGGTAGTCAATGTCCAACACAGACAAGAAAAACGCCAAAACTGTGAAGCAGAAGATGAGTGTCTCCCACATTCTGCAAGATAAATCAATCTGGTGGGCAAATGATTTACAGCCTTGCACATAAAAGCATCAATAAAGTGCCCTTAAGGTGCTCCCCTGACTCTCAGACTGAAGATGCCAGGTCACTTTGCAAGCCTGGGTGCAAGCTCTGTTTTATGTCTTCCCACCTCCCCCTGTTCACCAAGACGCTTGGAAAGACACAGAGAGCACAGTCTGTGCTCTTGTGGTTACCAAAGCAATAAATCAGGACAGGGGTCAGTAAAGCAGACAGCAATTGAGACGAACACACTCGATCATCTAACAAAGCCTCACTGGATACACAGGATACAACTATACAAAACTAAGCAATGACACACAGTTCTGTTACAAGGCCTCGCTAATCCTAGCTACCAGATATCCCAGCAGCTTTGGGGACCTGGAGATGAGACTGGGACTGGGACTGCAGAGATCCATGCAAATGCAGCTCCTTTGTATTCAGTGTTCACAGGTCCTGTCTTCTTGTCACTTTTAATTTTTTTCCCAGTTCTTCTCAGTCTTCTCCCTTCCCCTACTCAGCACTTGTTTTTCCTGCCTCTTTTCTAAATCCTTACACTTTCCTCAGCTTCTTTATCTCCTTCCATCCTGCTTATAAGCTTTGAAATCACAGAACAGCAGCTACTCTTCTTTCTAGTTTATTTTGCAGGTGCAGTTCTGGGTTACCTAACCCAACTATTGAAGATGCCAACTACAGGCTGCACCGGCTACATTAGACCCACACGTGTAATGATTCTGTGTCTTCATTAACCTAGTATTAGACTTTGGGATACTACTGTCTCCCTAACCAGCATCGCAGAACACCAATCTTATTTCTGTAACCATGTCTGAAATAAACATGAAAGAAATGTCACGAAAAGTCAATACATAGCATGTATTTGTCTGACTCATAGAAAGCCCTTAATCTAATCCCCTGAAAAACAAGTGAAACATAAACTCTGATTCGATGGGAGCTTGCCTGCGAACGTAAAACAACATGCAAGCAAAAAAGTTATAATATTTTCATCAAGCTCAAGAAAAGGAAGTGATATGCAGTATATCAATTTTAGGACAGGAAAGTAGCATGACTTCCCAAGCTCTTATTTTGGTTTTAACAGAAAACTTCCCATTCTCTCCAGATTTAGAAATTGTTGTGCTCTTCTCTGAAAGCAGAGTCAAGCTATACTGTAGAAAAATACAGGACCAACATTACTACTCCTATGTAAGCGGCTGTATGGGAACATGCCAGGAAGCATTCTTGTACTGCCAGCAACCAGCAAGTGCATTCAGCTGTCAGCGAGCACCCTTTGTCAGAGATCTGCGGGCTTCATCACTTGCCAAGAGAAAATGTCAAACTCTTTTTTTCCAATACCTTACCTCCTGCTCATTCATTTCCTCATCCGTCCTGCATCTCAACTCCCCATCTCCTCTCAACTCTTAGCTCCCTCGCAGATTATTTTGCACCACCTGATTAATCTATTCCACTTCCAGGCTGCCCACACTTCTCTGTCCTCAAGCCTGCTGAAGGTAACCGAACACTTTCTTGAGAAAGCTTATCAGAAGAAATTCACTAAGTTGGACCTTCTATTTTTTTTCAGTGCTCACTCCTACATTTTTTATACACATTTTTGTGACAAAGTTAGATTTGTGAATAAAATTTTATGTTTCTTTCAGTTGAAATATAGTGCTGCAAAAATACTTTGGCATTTTTTATAGTGTTTATGCAGCACTATATCTGCTTCTGCATATGTTTTTCAGGTGAAATTACACTGACCACCTTGAGGATTTTAAAGTATTTCAAGATGTTTGAGGATGGCTCTTAGGAATCTAAAGGGAGATGATGCAGAAATATCCCATGCCAACTTCTGGCTATCCTCTAGACCTACGTTTCCAGGAGTATTATCAGGCTTTCTTGTAGGGATTCGAATACCTGTTCTACTTCAAATCCTGTGCTAATTTCTGTGATCATGGCAGATGTCAGTGAATTCTCAAACCTAGGTGGAATAAATCATAGGGATAAAGAACAAAGGCAAATTCACACACCTGTATGAAAACTAAATTTGACATGAATTCACACACGTGAATTCAGAACTAGCAGTCTTTCTGATTTAAGTATTTATTTCAATTCTATTCTTTTTTAATGTACTAATACATTTCATAGTTTCTTATTCACTTAATTATACATTTGTTATACAAATATTAATTAAAACTTTGGTAAATACATGGACAATTTGAGGCCAAAGCGGCAAAGATACAGTTGGCTGCAAGAATCTTCTGCAGATTCTGCTGAAACAACTTTGATCCATAGCGGTGGCCAGCTCTCCCAGTCAGCAGCCAAAGCTTTAGGTCTTATAGATCCCTCATAAATCAAGACATTTTTGAAGCCTGCAGGCACAGTTTACCTGGATTCCATTAGATCCTTAGAGGCTTGAAAAGATTATACCCAGCAGCTATAGCAACTACTGAATTTATCCAAACTGAAAATAGTGTGTTTCTCAGGTAATCGGTCTTTCGCTGGAAAACTAAAGGTGTGTGGGTGCAAAGGGGAAAAAAGGAAGACCAGGGGAACTACAGGCAGGTCAGGCTCACCTCTGTGCCCAGCAAGATCATGGACCAGATCCTCCAGGAAACTAAGGCACATAGAAAATAAGGAGGTTATTGATGACAGACGACATGGCTTTACTAAGGGCAAACTGTGCCCAACAAATTTGGTGTCCTTCTACAACAGCGTTACAGTGTTGGTAGATAAGGGAAGAGAAACTGACATCATCTACCTGGACTTGTGCAAAGCATTTGACTCTGTCCTACACAGAGTCAGGATTGACTCATCCTTGTGTCTAAATTGGAGAGACACGGATTTGACAGATGGACCACTCAGTGGGTAAGGAATCGGCTGGATGGCCTCACTCAAAAGAGTTGCGGTCAATGGCTCCATGTCCAAGTGGTGACCAGTGATGCGTGGCATTCTTCAGGGGTCGGTATTGGGTCCAGTGCTGTTTAACATCTTTGTTGGCGACATGGACAGTAGGACTGAGTGCACCCTCAAAAAGTTTGCTGATGACACCAAGCTGTGTGGTGTGGTCGACATGCTGCAGGGAAGGGATTGCCATCCAGAGGGCCCTAAATAGGCTTGAGAAGTGGGCCCATGCAAACCTCATGAAGTTCAACAAGGCCAAGTGCAAGGTCCTGCACCTGGGTCAGAGCAATCCCAAGCACAAATACAGGCTGGGCAGAGAATGGATTGAGAGCAGCCCCAAGGAGAAGGACTTGGGGGTGCTGGTGGATGAGGAGTGCGCTCACAGTCCAGAAAGCCAACCACATCCTGGGCTGCATCAAAAGAAGCGTGGTCAGCAGGGCAAGGGAGGTGATTCTGCCCCTCTACTCCACTCTGGTGAGACCCCACCTAGAGTACTGCACCCAGCTCTGTGTCCCTCAACATAAGAAGGACATGGACCTGTTTGAGCGGGTCCAGAGGACAGCCAGGAAGATGATTAGAGGTCTGGAGCACCTCTCCTGTGAAGGCAGACTGAGAGAGTTGGGATTATTCAACCTGGAGAAGAGAAGGCTCCAGGGAGACCTTATAGCTGCCTTCCAATACCTAAAGGGGGCCTACAGGAGAGATGGCGAGGGACTGTATCAGGGAGTGTAGTGATAGGATGAGGGATAATGGTTTTAAACTGAAATAGGGTGGATTTAGATTAGATATTAGGAAGAAATTCTTTAATGTGAGGGTGGTGAGACACTGGAACAGGTTGCCCAGAGAAGTTGTGGATGCCCCATCCCTGGAAGTGTTCAAGACCAGGCTGAGTAGGACTTCAAGCAGCCTGATCTAGTGGGAGGTGTCCCTGCCCATGGCAGAGGGTTTGGAACTAGATGATCTTCAAGGTCCCTTCCAACTCTAACCATTCTATGATTCAAAGTGAAGTGTTCAAACAGCAGGCTAATTAATTCTGTTGAAAATTAGTTTTCTATCAAGTTATCAATACTTTGTTCAAAACAGTAGCAGTATCTCCTAGCTAGCACATAATAACTTCTGTAATTCCTGTTTAGCTTAAGCTGACTGCTAAATGGCTACTGAAGAATAATTTTGTTCACCTCCCTGACTGGCTCCAGACACTTTTCTTGTTACTGCCCTTGGGCTGGCATTACTGTTTGTACTCCTCGCAGTGAGGAAAACTAGGCTAGTAAAAGAAAAATTAGCTTTCACCCAGAGTGGTTCCCTGAAGCGACTCATGGCACAGCCACAGGCATACAAGTGGCACAAGGGAAGTGGTGGGAAGAAGCGGCAGCAGACAGCCGAAGAAGGAAAACCAGCCTGCTCCTTTGAACAGCAGCCCATACTTCTGCTAGATTAAAATAGCAGTGTAATGACAGCCTAAATAACTTTGAACAAAGAAGGGAGGTCGCTTTCAGGCACATTTTTTTTCTTTAAAATTTCCAGAGTAGAACATTTGTTTGCTAAATGCATTCAATTATGACAAATTAGGGTAAAATTGACAGGCTGAGAGAGTTGGGGTTGTTCAGCCTGGAGAAGAGAAGGCTCCGGGGGGACCTTATAGCGGCCTTCCAGTACCTGAAGGGGGCCTACAAGAAAGCTGGTGAGGGGCTGTTTGCAAGGGCATGTAGCAATAGGACGAGGGGCAATGGTTTTAAACTACAGCAGGGTAGGCTTAGATTAGGCATTAGGAAGAAGTTCTTTACAATGAGGGTGGTGAGACACTGGGACAGGTTGCCCAGAGAGGTGGTGGAGGCCCCATCCCTGGAGACGTTCAAGGCCAGGCTTGATGAGGCTCTGAGCAACCTGATCTAGTTAAAGATGTCCCTGCTTATTGCAGGGGGGTTGGACTAGGTGACCTTTAAAGGTCCCTTCCCACCCAACACATTCTGTGATTCTATGTAAAACAACACATGTTAAAAAATCTCCCAGTTATGTCAGAGCGGGAGATCTGAGTGAGTTTAATGAGCTGAAAAGTTAACATAAAACAATCCAGGATAATTAAAAAATTATCATCTGACAAACAACTTTCTTAAAGGACTCCAATTAATTTACCAATACACTTGAATCTTCCGAGAATACATATTCTGCACTCAGAGTAAACACTGGCATACTCTTCATAAAAAATACAGCTGCTGAATGTTTATTTTGCTTGTTCAACTGAAACATAGGAACAAAATTGTTTGAATTTTTCTTACGTTTCTTTTACGCTCTATATTCTGTGAAGTGATTTTTCAAAGCTTTTTAATGTTGAATCTGTTTTTTCTTTTGCCTTCTAAATAATAAAATAATCCAGGTGGCTACTTTCTTAGGACTCAGACTCTGGTGTTCCTTACTCATGTCTACAGTTCTGCCCTTTTCTCTCCTGAATGCATCAGTATTAATTGCTAAAATGTAAAAAATAAATAGATATTTTTTTAAAAGCAGGGCAGATTTGCAGTTGAAGCACGGATTTCTCCTTAAGACTAGAAGACTATTTTGAAACAAGCCTGTATTTAGTTTCCATTTTTTAAAAATGGGAAAAAGGAGTCTTCTGTATCTCATAAATCAAATTAAATTGGAACGTCTGTTTGTCCCAGACTAAATAACACATTTTATCTACAAAAACTACATAACTGGACACCATTAGCTGTCCTGTCCATGGAAAATCCCTGACTAGACTCTCAGGGTGCTGAGGACAAAGCCTCCAGGGTCCAAAGAGAGGTCTGTGGAAGTCTTGAGCTTAAATAGCAGTTTCCATGGATAGTGGCTGAGTTTGACTTCAAAGCCTGAAAGGGAAGGGAATGAAACAGTGACTAAATTTTCTGATGGAAAGCTATAATGATGCAGAAGAAACAGGCTTGGCACTGTGTGGTAGGTCAGGAATGCAACTCAGGTGAGTTACCAAAACTGGGATTGTTGGGTAGCCCTTGAATAGACATTCAGGGAATAACTGGTGCTGTCAGAACCAGAACAGGAAGATTATGTATTATCTGAGTACCCCTCAGTCTGTTCATTATACACAGCGATATTTTTTTTTTTAATACATTTCATTATATGACTCATTAAAGCAAAAGGTAAAAATTGGCGGCCTGCAGTGTATTATGTCAATAGTAAGCATTTAAAAAACAGAAGAATTCAATTTACTATACCAAAACTGTCAAATTCCCTTAAACTGACTGACTCCAGCTCTTCTGCTTGTCACCACCTCTTCAGAAATGCAGCCACCTCTCGGCTCCACTATTCCTGGCATATTTCCAGCATGCCCAACTTGACTGACAGTGAGCGCTCCCCTTAGCAGGATTTCCCCTGGCTCATTTTCAGAGACATAAGGCAAGATTTATGTTTTCAAGACTGCAGAGGTGAATTTTTAAATAGGTAAATATTTATTTAACTCTTGAATGCACTGGAACAAGCACGTAACTATAAAATGCATTTTGCTCAGCTCCTGATTCACTTTGAGTTCTTTGTGTATGGACAAAAGCCAAAGAAAGACTTCTCCACAAAATCTGGAAAGAAATAACCACCATTGACCAGGAGAGGGAGACAAATGAGAACAGCCAAAATCGGGACTACTGGTGCTTATCCTAAATGAGGCATAATGTATCATAAGGAATTTTTTCAAGTCTTGCTTCGAAGAGAGGGGTGGAACATGCCCGATACAAAATAATCTGTATTGTATTCAGTTGCAATGTAAAACAGTTTTCTGACTGTCTAAATTCACAAAGGTTTCTAATTTTTTTTTCTCTCATCCCTCCAGCTACAGACGAAAATCCAAACTCCCTAGAGAATTTCAGAGTCGGCCTGATCTGCCTTTTCTAAGGAAATCGGGGAGAGAGCCCAAGGGAGCAGGGCAGCAGGTAGAGCAGAGACTTAGACTTCCCTTTTGTCAGAATGGCCTCCCAGAGCCAGCACCGGGTCTGCCAACATGTGAAAGTTATAAATCCAGTGTGAAAATGAGGGCATACTTTCAACTCTGCTGAAAAACGTGAGAATGCAAGTAATTTCTGTTGGCATGAGGGCTGGAGGCAATGGATGGGGTAGGGGAAGGGGAAGCTGTCCTGTATATAATGGGGCTACTCCCTTTTAGCAGAGACAGGAGGCAGACAGCTTCTTGTGAGATGAAAGTGAGACCTTGTTTTTCTCTTATTCTCTTAAATCATCTCTGTTTTAAGGCTAGGCAGGAAGTACCTGTTTTGAAAGGCAGCATTCTTCTACTCCTGGAGCAGGGGGTCCTTGAAATGGATACCTTAAATGCAGCAGAACTGCAAACCGCCACTTTGTTCAGACTTCACTTAGTAATATGTGTGTGTGTGTGTGCGCGCACGTGCGTGCATGTGCACATGTTTGTAGACGTACATAAATTTCCCCCAAGGTCATTGCTGTTCTTATTTTAGAGAAAAGCAGTGAGCAGATGTGTTTCCTTCAGCAGGCAGTGAGGATGGTGTGTGAACAGCCTTCTGTAAAACACTCTGCAGCTGGTGAAGGGAGTGCGCACGCTGTGGACAGAAAACTGGAGGGGGAGAGATCAACACGCTCAATGGCTAGGCTGCCACTCAGCAGCAGTCTCAACAAACTGGAAAAATAGGTCAACAGAAACCTCATAAAGTTCAACAAAAACAAATGTGAAACCCTGTATCTGCAACAGAACACCACCACGAATCTATACAACTTAGGGGGTCAACTAGAAAGCAGCTTTCCAAAACAGGACCTGCAACTCTTGGTAGACAAGCAGTTAAACATGGCCCAGCGGTGCACTTTTGCAGAAATCAAGGCCAACTACTGAGCTGCAGTAGCCAGAAGCACAGCCAGTGGGTTCAAGGGAATTGTTATTTCCCTCTATTCAACATGTGCAAAGCTGCACCGCTCTGAAGTACTGTGTCCTGGTTTGGGCTCCCCAGTGCTAGAAACGTATTTGCAGGCTACAGCAAGGGCAGTAGAGTGTCCCCAAGATGGTTTTGGGCCTGAATGGGATAAGGCAGGAGAAAAGATAGAAAATGCGGGAAAATAAGGATGCAATATAGTAGCAACAATGGAACATCCTGTAGGAAGAGAAGGTAATTTCATTTTAGAGAAAAACTCATTAAATTTACTTACTTACACTCAGTCCCAGCGGTCTTGTCGGGCTTCCTTACAATTATATCCTTGCGATGTATACACCCACTCCTCACCTGCTCTTCACGTGTCTTTTAGTCCAATGCTGATTTTTGGTCTGCAGTCTTCTAACGCCTTACCGAATTCTTTCTCTATGTCCAGGCAGGCAGGCCACTGACCACTCTGATCTTGTTGATTTGCAGTCTCTGCTGGTGGTTGTAGCCTCCTTATCTTCTGGTTTATGCTTCTTGTGCACCTGCGCTCTCACTGGCAGAACACGGGGAACTGAAAAGTCCCAGACTTACGGAAAATTATACCAAAACATCACGGTATTATCCATATTTTTCTTACACTGAAAGACTAAACACAGCACTGAAGCAGCTGATAGGAAAATTACTAAGAAAATTAACTCTATTGTGGCCTAAAGGCTTTGGGAAATCTGCAGCTACTCATGCTAAGCAAAGCTAAGCAAACAGCATAAATCACATATCATAACCCTAAATAATTTATTCTAATTAAAACATATTTAAACTAAACAACTAATATCTCTCAACACCAACCTTACTGTTTCTGTCCTCTACAAGACTGTGTTTCTTTAAACTGGAAAGGCAGCCATGGAGGAATCAAATTGCTGCCTTGTACTACCTATTGGTAGTTACAGAGTAAACAGAACTGGACTGCTCTTGGGGGAAATTTTAAGTAAATATAAGGAAAAATTCTTCACAGCAATGATGCTCAAATAATGGGGTAAGTTGTCTACAGAGGATGCAGAATAACTGCCTTTGGAGACATCAAAAGCTTGCTTGGGCAATGCTGGGAGCAGCCTGATCGACCTGCGAAACTGGTCTTTTTGGCGGGAGGAAGGTGGAGGAAGATGGCCCCAGATGACCTCCAAAGATCCTTTCCAGGTTATTCTGTGATTCCGTAACTCTGAGTCCCGTAGTGGGTACAGATGTCAAGGTGTTGGCAGTGGGGGGCTGCAGGGGTGGCTTTGTGAAAAAGGCCACTGTACCGGACACAGCCAGTTCCATCTGGCTTCCACGGAGAAGGAAGAGAAGGAGGAAGAGGAAGTGCTCCATGGCAGAGCAGATACTCCCTGCAACCTCTGAGGACCTGTGCCAGAGCAGAGGAAAAGTCCAAGACAAAGGGAGTATCAGAGAGAAACTGCTATGCGCCGATTGTAACATCCCCCCCTTGCCCCACTCTTTTCCTCGCTGAAGGGACTGAGTGTGACCTGTGGTGGTAAGGAGCTGGTAGGACAGGAGAGAAAGAATGAAGTGAGCCTGGGAAACAGGGAGGGAAGGAATTGTCCCATGTGTTTTAATATTTGTTGCTTTATTTCCCAATACCCAAATAGGTAATTGTATTTATATATATGAATTGGCAATTAATTAATTTCCCCAAGGTGAGCCTGTTTTGCCTGCAATGGTAATGAGTAAGTGATCTCAACTTTATCTAGACGCAGGAGCTTCCTCATTCCTGTTCTTCCTGTTCTGTCCCCCATCCTGCTGTGGATGGGGGGCGAGTGAGCAGCTGGGTGAGAGCCTGACTGCCAGCTGGGGCCACCCCACAACTTCTACATGAGGATGCCCAACCAATTGCTTGTGTTCGAACTTTTCTTCCTACTTTCCTTGGGGAATCTCTACGTTTCGTAGACATTTGTCACAATGTACCAACCAGATGACTTGTGCCTGTTACCTGTGCCATCCTCAAAATCAGTAGGAATTGTGGATCTGGCAGAACATTTCTCTTGGAGGACAAAAGTAGCATCTACCACGTTAGTAAACTAAATATGCTCAGTGAGGTGCCTGACAAATGCCAGATGTAGCACAGGTGAAAGGGTGGGAACTCCTTCAACAGCAGCCAGCTACTACGTCTACTCGGCTGAATAATCAAACCAAAGCCAGGGAAGAAACAGGCAAACATACACCTATCCCTCCCCCTTGATGTTGTGGGAAACATCCCCCTGAGGTGTGCAGGGTCATTACCTCAATGCCTTCAGAAGCATGGAGGTCTGAAAACAAAATTTTCACCAAAACTACCAAAAGTGCAGCAGAGCTGGCGAAAGCCCGGGCACACGTACCGCTCCACGTTGTCGCAAAACCACACCTGACAAAACCACTCAGCCACAGAGAAGTCGTGTCAGCCACCGGCGCTAAATGGTAGAGAGGCGTCCCACAGCACCCACTGGGCGAGGCGTGCTGTCTCCCTTCCGCTACAGATGCTGCTGCAGGAAATTGCTCCACGGAGGGAAGTCAAACCTCTGGGCAATATCCTCTCCAAAATGGAGTCAGGCCGGGTTCCTTTTCATCTGTAAGAATGGGGGATGGGTTAAAAATTAAAAAAAAAAAAAAAAAAAAGATGCAGGGTCTTTTGTAGTTATGGAGTGACAAAGCCAGAGTGTGCTTATCTTCACAGTGACTGTGCGGGAAAGCAGGGAGAGGGTAACACCCACGTTTCTTTGTCTCCTGTAGTGACGGGGGGAGACAGGCAGGCGCAGGGGCACCATGATGGTGCAGCCATCGCAGCTGCATTGCTCCGTGCAGGGCTGTCACAAGAAGCGACAGGGAAGCAGGGCTCCCACGTCTTCAGGGAGGCGCACCTGCGCCGGGGGAGCAAGAAGGCAAGTCCGAGCATGGGACAGGCAGGGGAGACACATCTCTGAGCTGCACGCCATTGCGGGGGAGGGCAGGGGCCTGTGAGGCGCAGCCATGTCTGCTGCAGAGAAGGCAAAAGGCTGCGTTGTACGCATTTCCCCCCTAAGTGGAAGAAAAAATCTGCGGAACACGCAGGATTTCGCCGACTGTGGAGGCGAGGGGAAGGTGGGCAGGAAACCAGGGCAGAGAGGAAAGGCGCCGATGAGGCTCCAGGACAGCAGCAGCGCCCAGGGGCCAGGGCGGTGGCAGCGGGCTGTGCCGGCCCCGGCTGTGGGGAGGGCGCCGGGCTCGGCCGGGCCCCTCTGGCGGCCGAGGCACGGCGGGGGCCGAGGGAGCGGCGGTGCACGGTACTTCGGGGAAGAAGAGGTGGAGAGAGGAAGGAAAGGAGGGAGGGCAGGAGGGGGAGGAGGAGAGGAAAAGGCGGCGGCCGCGGGGTGAGGGGAAGAGGCGCCGCTCCACCGCCAGCAGATCCGGCCTCGGCCGGTTCGAGCCGGTTTGAGCCGGTTGGGGCGCTGGAAGGAGACCGCAGCTGCTGAGGACGCCGCCTGCATCCGG
>VXBH01008682.1:281418-312437 GCA_013400035.1 Rynchops niger | reverse complement strand
TGGCCGCCCCTCACACGGCCCAGCCGCACCCCGGGGGTGCTGCCCCCGAAGGCCCGGGCGGGGCTCCTGTCGCTGGAGCTGCCACGTTAGGCCGAGCGCGGGCTGGCGCCGCGCGGGGTGCCGCCAGCGAGCTGTTGGGAGGCTGGGGTGCGGGGCAGCGCCTCTGAGGCAGCCGGGGGTGCGGACCCCTCCGGTTACCGGGTCACGCGTGGAGAGGGGAGATTGTTTTTTCCCGGTAACCCTTAAGCGGAGGGTTTTTTGGGACTTACTTAGCAGCTCCTGTGAAACACCCGTCAGAGCGGGCCCATTTTCTGTGTTCTGTTGCGCTGTACTTGCAAACACATAAATACTGCGTTTCCTCTGCCCTGGTAGCATTTGAAGTACAAAAAGGCATCTGAACCTTTTTGTAGGGGAAGCGACAATCTCCCCTAGAAATACGTTTGCTGTTTTTTTCTCCTGTGACTGACAGAATCTCGTTATTACAGTGTCCGTCACTGGAGCACAGAGCCACCACCAGCTCCTGACTTTCTTTGGGAAACAATTTCATACTTTAATATCTTTCCTAGTAAAAGGCACCTCTTTATCCTTCCTCAGCCTAAATTACCATTTTACTACATTGTACTTTCTACTAGATGAATTTTGAATGGCCACTTACAGCATAGTAAGTCAATCAGCTTTTAACAAACGGAATACTTTTCACTTGTACCCATTACTTGAGTGGAGATCTGCGATTGCAACAGATGCAGTTTCAGGTTTTCATGTTCTTTTGCTCTTTCGGTCACGCTGGGCTGGTAACAGCAACGCAGCCTGGCCCGTGGTGTTTCAGCCTAAGGACTAACTCAGTCATCTTGTCATCATGCTGAACAGCAAAGGAACAGCATTGTCCACTCTCTTTATATTAAATCACATCTCTCCATGTGTCTTTAATCTCCTCACAAGCATTTGATCTGCTTCTAGTTTCAGTCTTTCATCTCTGCTTTTCTTATTGGGTATATTGTTCTCCAGATAACCCTGATAAACGAAGGATGCTCCCTGTCCACCATCAACAGTGGGTTTTTTTCCCTTTTGTTGTTTTTTTTTTCTTTTGTCCCACAGGGTATAACCATATGTCAGTTTTTCACCACTGGCACAGCTTTAGGAGAGGTGGGAATGGTGGTGCACACAAGATTTTCTGACCCATTTAGAGTCTGTGTAGATCCATTTAGAGAGGCTATTGATAAAAATGCTTTTGGCCACTCAGATTTTGCCTGCAGCAGTATTCTTGCAGCTCCTATCAGCGGTGGAGCTGCTCTGATAACTCCAAAACAGTCATGGGAGATAATCTAGCTCAGGCAGAACCTAAAGGTGTAGGAAGACATAGAAGCTATATTTTGTTCTTCAAAAGCCCAGAGAAGTCAGCATATGTCAGTATGGATAAATTGTATAAGTACTAAATATGGACAGAATCACTGGACCAGAGGTGTTCGTGTTGCAGCTCAATATGCTTAGTACTTGGGGTAGAAGACATGTGTCTGTTGCTTACATCCTTATTTCCTTCCAAGATATGCAAGTAAATATAGCAAGCACCAGGTACTCCTTCTCCATGACATGAAAAATAACGAAGCAAGAGAGCTACTTACTGTTTACATTGGTTACTACAGTGTACTGAGCTGTGGTGGTTTGGGTAAGCCAGTTCTGCTGCACTCTTCTGATACTCTGTATTGTCAAAGGATGAGGATGGGTCCCATCCCGTACTGTGGAATTAAAACTATATTGAAATGCAGGGGACAGTTTATCCTCCCAGTACTAGCTCTTCTATATTTTTTTTCTACTAAAATAATAAAACGTGTACCTGTGTCCCATCAGAAGAAGAAAAAGACAAAACCCCCCAACATTTTTGTACCTTCAGTTCCATGAATATTGTGTCTAGAAGTATTTCTGCACCTAAGAAAGTCACACCTGATTAGCTATGACACTGATGCAGGAACTGTAAACTTGTTGCAGCCAGATTCTTTTACCCATGCTTACTTGAGAAGTGTGACTTGATGACCAAGTAGTTTCCTTCATGTGTTTGTTAAATATTGGCGAATACGTGTCGCTTCAGTCAGTCGCTATGTTAATTTTATCACGCTTGAAATGTATTGCATTTTTATTAAAAAAAAAAGTTTCTAAATTAGAGCATTTATCTCTCTTTTATCCCAGATGTCTCTCCCAGTATGTTTATTTGTTATAACGTTCTGGCGTAACCATAAGAGTGCATGTGAGATATTACAAGTGAGTCGAACATTAAGCAGATTATTTTAGTCATTTGCATGTTTCAGATGTTTTGGTTAACACATTGCTCACTGCGTTTATGTTCTCGCACTTTTAAGAAACAACGTTCATATCACCAATGTCACAGATCCTTTTATAGAGTAGGCATGGTCACACAAGCATGAGGATGCGGTTAAGGGAGTTGGTGAAGGTCACTGCAAGTCAAGGCGAGTCATGCACAGGACATCGATCATCTGGCAGCTAACCACTAGACTATAGTACTCTTCTCAAATTACTGGGGTTTACATTTTTAAACAAAACGGAATTGCCACTCATCTTGCACCTATCTGCCAAGACTAGAATTGATTCCCTGTCTGTAGGAACAATCGAGAATACTACAGGCATCTAAAGCCATGTAGGATGTTCAGTGAGATATTTTGCTTTCATTGCTTGTATCCACTGTTTCCTAGGTGACAATGAACTCTGAATATGGGTCCTGACAGATAAATGAGAGAGAAATACAGTCTTTTAAGTGTAAATGCTACAAGCATACTGTAAAGAGTTGCTTAGTATAATTGAACACTAGAAATGGAATTTGTTGGTTTAGTCCTCAATTTGCATGATGTTTTCAACGGACTATAAAATTGGAGGACTAACACGGTATTCTTCCAGAAGATGTGGGAGCATCTTCTTTCTTGTCACTGGAATGCGTGTTTGAACCGAACGTCTTGACCAAACTCCAGTGTGCGTAATTAGGTTTGGTCAGCTTCAGATTCTTCTTGCCTGCCCCAAGCTGTTGTGTTGTGTTATACACATTGTGTGTGCAGAATTACAGAGTTACTTTGTTCTGACCCAGACCTGCCTGAATTTTAACCATGCAGACAGACCTCTTTGGGATAACCGGAGGAGACTACCCCCATACCCAGCCTCTCCTTTTTACAGCAGGGGGAAAAACGCAAAGTGCCTACGTCCATCCTCTCAGAAAGTCTGCCTCCATCAGTCTCCTGTTTTCCTTCTCTCCTGACTGTCCAGACAGATTATGTGAAAACTCCAGAGACACTTAGCCACACAAAAGTAGCATATATGTTGATAGCAGGATATTAAAATGTGTGAAGCCCTTTCAAATTATCTTTCAAACCTGCCTAAGGCTGGCCTACATAACACGAGTTGCCTTTTCTCAAACATCTTATTATAGGGGCTGTATTTCTCTTGTATTTCAGGGTAGAAACATCTTCTGGTCTTATGCCTCAAAATGCACCTTAGTGGTAGAAAATAAGCTCAAAATATGCAACAGCAAGGTAGAAACAAAAGTGTGTAGTTAAGCTTTGCACAGCAGTGATAGAACTAAGATTTTGAGAAAGCCATAGATGAAATGGAGTTAAGGCAGGCAAGTTTGGTACCTACACTGTATACCTGAGTATCCCTGGACACAAATACCGAAAGGAAGAAATGAAGAAGTAAAGCCACCAAATGTTGTAGAGGTATATGCCCTTCCTTGGTTTCAGCTACTGCAAATTTTGACTTTAAAAGTTAATTCATGGTCATTCTTCTCCACACAGCCGTGCATACGCCTGCAGCTTCTCCCGCAACACCCTCTCCAAGACAAAAACACCTGTTAGATGTGGGTGTAACGCTGCATTGTGTTGAGAGAGAGGATTCATTCAGGAGTGTATGTGGAAGGCTGTGTATTTAAAATCATTTTACTCTCAAAAAAATTCCTCAGGACTAATACCAGGGGATGAAAGAATGGAAGTTGAAAATATCTTTTTTAAGGAATCCACTAAACTGAGACATGGAGATTAGGACTGGATGTGTCTGCCAACAAATCTATACCTATAATACAGGAAGCAAAGAATAACTTTTTTTTTTTCTAGAAAATAAGAGTTCTATTCATATGGGTGATTCTAGAGCACCACCTATTACTAAAGTTGACTGCACTTCCCATGGTAAACCCATTTCCAATTGCAAAAACTTTCACAAAATATTAACCATCGAGGCTAAAACTTTCTGGTCATTTGTCTGGTGTTTCTGTTTTATTTGATTACATTTTAATTTATTTGGAAAGTTGCAGTCATAAACATTCCTCTATTTCCAAGAACGAGATCAAGGAAAAATAAAAGACTGTTTTCCTCCATGAAGAAATCCTGATGCTTTACTTTAGGAAGCTCCACTGACATTTTGGAGAGAAATGGCCTTTATGCTGGGGATATGCTTTTTGCTGTTCCTGTGAAGCTCTGCACACACTTGGCAAGTTAAAACCCTTTTTAAAAAACAGGATGCTCCTGCTTTCAGCAGGCATCCTTATTTTTTTATCATCATAAACGTCATAATCCCATCTAGCTCTCACTCTGAACCAAGATCCCACTGTGCTACGCTCTGTACAGACAGAACTCCATGGCAGCCCTTGCCCCAGAAATGTGCTGATCAGGATGCACAGAGCAGGACAGCAGATGGATATAGACAGGTTGGTAAAGGAGTTAAGGAGCAGGGAGTTAAGGAACTGCTACTGATCAATGAGATAAATAGCACACCAATATATTAACCACATTTCTTGCATCCACATCAGGCATACTACAGCCAAGGACTGAGCATGGTCTTTGGTTGTAGCTCTAACAAGTTTGTGGGCTCAACTACAGCCAAACAACAGGACTAAAACCAAAATGCCTGTCTCAGTTACTCTCTACCCCATCAAAGCTCAACGAATGGAAAGAGGGGACCAAATTTACATGGAAAAAGGCCAGGAACTAGGTATGGGAGGTAGAACGTTATGTGAGGTATGGGTATCCCAGGAATACAACTGGTACAGCAGAAGGAAATAAAGAAAACAGAAACAGACACTGTGATTTAATATGGAAGTACAGTTGACTGGCTGGCCAAGAAAATAGGGTGGAGAACTGAGGAAGAAGTGGATTCTGGGGGTTTCTGAGCTGTTGGGCGTAGGCCTTGGAGATGGATAATATGCAAGTAAAAGGGGTATTAAATCTTGGATCTTGGCGGAGACTGGAACTGTCCTGGGAGGAAAATGGTAGAAATTTGCATGAGCTGGGCAAGAAAGTATGGACTAGAAAAACAAGTACATGAGACCAAAGATTTGGGAGTCAACATGGAAAAACTGAAGCAGGAAGGGTTTGCCGTTTCAAGAGAAATAGGCAGAGGAGCTTAAGACTGATCTGCTAGATTTCTGTTTCAGGTCTGGAGTAAAACTCATGACTTCGGAATCTCCCTAGTCCTCAGATGTAAGCAAATAGTAGTGAAATCCACTCACAAGGGCACGGCACGCTACATAGCAGATGAAAACATGCTACCTCAGGATTTCTCTGCTAGCAGAAGTCACAAAAGCCTGTAATTCAGTGTGGGACCAGTGTATCAAGCTGACATCATATGATTGAGTTGCTAGGGAAGAATAAAAAAATAGTCAATTTTTTGTTCATTTTCTTTTAAAAATTACTGATACAAATCCTCAGTTAAAGCATTGTTAAGGCTGCAAAATCGAGTATTGATTCCAAAAATACCAGAATGAAGCTTGCCTGCACGACTCCAGTTTATCCCGTATTTCCAGTAAATATTATCGTCATTCACAAGACGTTTGCCATATGCAGGGTACAGTGTTGTAGGAATGAAGCAAGATTATACAATATAGGAAACAACCCCAGAAACCCTGCATTTCTTGCTGGAGACAGAAGTTGTGCGGTAGGTCGCCATTCTAGTCTGAGTATTGCTCACATTTTTTAACAGTTTACACCTCTTGAGAAGTCTCTAGATTTGTTATTAAGTTGGGCCTTGGCTAACAACTTTTGTTGTTACTAATTGTAAACAAGCCTGATTCATGCTCTTGGTGTTTGGTCTCAGCTTTTAAGTTACTGGCGATACAAAGAAATGTGGTCTCTTTGATGGTTCTTTTCTTTATGACATCTGAACAGTATGTTGTGTCCCTTTCTTTGGGGACATATTGATCCTGGCTGCTCATCACTTGTTTGACATTTTTTTTGCTTCCTCCATGTTCTTAAGAATTCAGCAAAGTTTCCTCATTTTTGTTATGCATACAAAATAAACCAAATTCTTTGTTGCTATAGCATTTAGGAAATGCTTTGTGTCTTGTTAGTGTTGAGTATTAAAATACAGTAGGATATATTTCTAGGATGAGTACTTACTTATCTGTGTAACTCTTCATTTTCTATTGCAATTTATAGACAAAAACCTATGTTAAAACTTTACGTGTAATTCTTTGATTCTAGTTTAGCTTTCTTTAACAGCTAGGGCAGAAACTATTTCACTTATTCACTTGCTTTAGGAAATTCTAATTACCTCTTAGTGGAAAAGGGAGTGCAATTGTCCTTCAGGGTAAGGGAGACCAAAAGTAATCTGGCTTCAGAGCAACTTTACTGTTGGTCTAGAATTCTGCAAGTCTTTGACAGCAAGAGAGATTGCTCTCTACTTTGGGTTCTTGACCACAGCAATGAGAACCTTGGCAAATCGTATATTTTGATAATAAAATACTTTCTTCTCTCCTCATGATAAGTCAAACAGAAAAACAAAAAAAACCCCAGATGGATTAATTTTGCTTAGAGCATTTCAAAATACTTTCCAGCTGAGATTAAACATGGAAAATTCTCAAGGCTTAATGTAGAAAGCTTAAACACACAAATACTTCCAAAAGTCTCATACACAAAAAGTCATAATTAGAATGATTTTGAACCCTAAATTATGATGCGCTATCAAGTGTCTGCTATAATACAAGTAATCATAGAATAATGGAGACTCACAAGAAATAAATTTTAAAGGACAGGGTTTGTTCTTTTTCTCCTGAGATTCCACGATCTATAACTCCCATTAATATTATCTGGCTTGTGGTTTTTGACCACAGGATAGAGTTATTGGAGAAACTTAGGGAATCAGAAGTTTTCTCTTTAACTGTTTAACCTGCAGTTGGTATTGCCTGGTCATCTCTTTTAGTTACCTGAGAGTGGGGAACGTAAGCTCCTGCACAAGCACCTAATTCATTCACATCATGGACGCATCCAGCCCTGAGCACCTGTGAAGAACTGCTTGAAGAAGGTCAGAGAAGAATCGAGAACTCCCTCTCTGTAGATTTCCTGATGAAGAGTTTACATGAGCAAGGTATTGCGCATCTCCATAATTTTAAATGGCAGCACATTCATGAATGCAAGTTTTTTACAGTCTTAAGGATTTTGGTGATTTACGACTTGGCAAGAAGAGGGAAGAAGGAAGAGAACAGGAAAGTGAAACTATCACCAGTCTCTTTTCTTGCAGAGTATAAACATGAAATTAGAAGAATCAAGGACAGGTGTCGTGAGAGAGCACCAGAAGAGAAGCAAGAACGGTGACGACAATGGGAAGAGACAATGGGTTGGAAAAGTTACACAAAGCATAGAAGGAAAGGGGAAAGCATTGTAGATTGAAGGAAGACAAAAAGAGATGAATGGAGGTTGACAGAGGAAGGGAATAAAACATGAGGGAGAGCAAAGGAAGAGTAAAACAAACAAACACACAAAAAAGTAAGAGTTAACGAACAAGCAGATTTGTATCCTTCTTTACAGAAATCCTTTGGAGGTCAAAATATCTCTGTGGACCTCAGTAAAAGGTCTGGTTTTTTCCCAAGGTTTATCTTCTAAATGATAGAAAGTCTTGTTTGGTGTAGTGTAGCTTAGAGTTCATATGTAGCACAAAAAATTATGTACCTTGGTACAGCAGTGCAGACTATGGCTTATAAACGTCCATGTTTATAATTCTTTGAGCTGTGAGATGACCAAGTAATTGTGAGTCATCTAGTCTTTAAAAGTTATTGGGCTTTGCCTCAGAGCAGGGAGGTTATTAATGTGATATTCCCGGAGGAATTTTTAAAATTACATTCATTGATTGGACAATAGCAATTGCATGAATAACTGTTTTTATAACTGCAGTTTTCTGATTTTTGTAGTTTACCCCTGGGTGGTGGTAGCAGGTGTTTTAATGAGTGTGGTCTGTAATACTTCTTTTCCTGAACTGGACTAAGAAACTTTTTCAGCATTAATTTTCCATTAGAGTGGAAGAGTATCTCCCTTCAATTAAGCAACAACTACCTCATTTCAACTAAGATGAGAAAAGTTTGTGCTCCTTTATGGTGCCAGAGAATGGTCTCCATCACCAAACACATGCATGTATTGGCAAACAAAACAGGCAAATATCAGACCTGTATGGGAGAAATATATTTTGCTGGCAGTTTTCTAAGAAAGTGTCTCCTGTTATTAGGTTCCTGCTGATTTCAGGCAATATTATTGTGTAGTCTTTCTGGAGAAGTGGAATTGATCAAAGAGCCTCCTGCTTCCGCTGTCATTTTTAACCTACTGAAAGTAATTCACAGCTCCCCTAGTTTGAGCAATAACTTGTGTAATTATATAAGATATCCTAACAGTACTGGATCATACAATGCCCCATATTTGCGTCATGTATCCCTTGGCTAGAAATAAGGAATATATGTGCTTAAATGTCATAGATTTCCCATGCGTGTATTTTAACAGTGCCTCTTATCATAGCAATTCATTTGTTAAAACAAGTTCTTTCTTGTTTTTCTCTCATTGTTTTTGAGTTCATTTTCTTTGATGCTGGGGTTTCACAAAGTGTTCAGTGTTTGACAGCATAGAGACTGAACTCTCCAAATGTCAGCAGAGGTGTGTAAAGCCTGTTTCTTAGCATGAGAGAAAAAATGTTGAAAACTGATGAGACACTGCAGCAGAATTTGACGTAGCACTAATTTGTGTCTAGCTGATGGTTGTATATCATAGGTCCAATGTTTTCTTAATGTAATTTGAGCAGGACACATATTTTTAAGCAAACCATACATTCACATGTAAAATGAAAAGGCAGGAACGCTTTGAAGTCTTACCGTGAAATGCTCAATGCAATCACAACTATGAAACCAGTGAAATAGAACAAAAAGTGCTTATCTTCCTTTATGCTTACATTAGGATTGCTAAAAAAGGGTAGAGGAGGGAGGAGAGAGAACTTTTCTCATTGATCATTTGAGTAACTCCCATTTGAACAATAGTGCTCTAACCAAAAGCCTGTGCCTGGAATGGAAATCCTCTCCCACACCCTTCCAGGCTGACCTTCCCTCCTCCCATCTACCATAGCTCATATTTCAGAGCTGAGCTGCTCGCCAGCAGACTGTAAGCTGCCATCAGGAATGCATTATTTGCTCAAAAGAAAAGCCGAGGCAAAACCGTTAACTGCCCCCCGTGCCCCACTCCCTACAGGACTAGACATATTCCTACATAAGAGCTGAACTTGCCGTTCCTGATAGGTACAGCAAACCTCATAAAAACCATCACATGTGATCACCGACACGAGGGCGTTACTGTGATCAAGCGGCTGCATCTCCTCCCGGAAAGCTAAGTGGGTCATGGCAGCTGACCTGTCCCTGTGTTCTCATGTGATCGAGTCCTAGAGTCAAATCCAGATTGTCGTTCTCATGTGATTTAGGCAATCTGCTCACATCTGGTAGGCAAAGAAGACATCAGTAAAAGCAAAGTTTATAAAAAGACATAAAGATTATACTGTTGCCCTTGGGCATGGGACATTTAACAGCAGGTCTTGTCCCTGTTAAGAAATTTATATTAAGATAGTTACGTGTTTGTACCAGCAGACTTTGCAAGAGGGCGTGCGTCAGTAGTTGAGTCTTTTTTGCCCATCCTCTGAACAAAAACAAATTGGCAGCAGTGCCCCTTCCACTGCAGTTGCATCCATTCGTAGACTTTTTGGCTCTGTAGTTCCGTTGGTCATGGAGACTGGGAGGGCTGAATTTTCTTTAGCTTAGTCAGTCAAACATCAAGAAATTAGGAAGAACGGTGTAAAACTCTTAAATTAGAAATGCTCCAATTTTACAAAAGTTTTATAAATGCCGAGAATATTTTTGCTTTTCTTCTACATAATTTTTTGGCAATAAATACTCACTCACCAGTAATTATCAACCATAATTACAGCGTCTGTGTCAATGGGTGCACACTGTGCTTGGAATGTATTTTGATTCCCAGATAGATTTTACTTTTAACTGCAGGAGAACCTCGCCATCAAATTAGGTGTGATGAGGCAAGGGAAATTACATAGAAAAATGGCTGGACATAGTGAGATGATGGCAACAGAACAAGCTAAACATTAAACATTCATAAATGGATGAAGTAATTAAGCCCAATGGCATTGGCTCCTGTACAGGAATTTTTATTCAAATAACCATTCAAATATGTTTTTTTTCCCCCTGAAATACTCATATTTGTCCAATAAACATTCTTTATATCATGGCATCATGGAAAATGTGGAATGGAGAGAGTTCTACCTACCAAAGCTAGGCATTTCAGGGTGACACAGCAAAAACAAACAAAAAAAACCCACAAAAAAAAAGAAAAAAGGTCAAGGGCTGCCTGTGTAAATGAAATATTGTGAAAACAAGTTGGGGTGTGAATTTAAGAGCACAACAGCTATTCTCACCCTTAACTAATGTGAAGAGCACTCATTCTGCCTTCAATTTTCTGTGTTATAGTGGCAAGTAGACAAGCTCTCAAAAACACGTTTGTTTTAACAGCACTTCGAAGTTAATGTGAATTGGGGGAGGTGATGAATTTAAAAGTGCAATGGCTGCTCCGAAATAACTGCATAGGGGTAGTCCTTATTCAGAACAAAAGTATCCACACGTGGTCTTAATCAGGAAAACCTTCATGTGTAAACAAGTCTTAATAAAGTATTCACTTAGAGTCTAAGTGACAAAATTTGACAGTCGAAGGGTGGTTGTTTATTCATTCCGCTTAGAAGCTAATAAAGCTGAATCTAAGCAAGGCTTTTGGATATGAAACTGGGACGGGCTGTCCCTCAGCTCAGTTAGAGCTTTAGGTGGGCAAGGTGACTGAGACGAGGTCTGTTTCTTTTTTCCCCTGCCTCTGGACCCAGCTTAAAGACAGACCCACCCATTTGGTGACTGAAAGAGGTCTGAGGGTGCAGTTAACTATGGAAGAGTGATCTTCTAGGCATCAAATAGCCAGAGGTCCCAGAGCACATTTCACACATGTCGAAGAGGCCTTGGTCTAGAAGTATTGAGTCACAAATGCCTTTGGCTTGATGTACTTGAGAATATTCAGTGCCAGTGCCGCCTCCCAGCCCCAGCAGACCAAAACAGTTTTCAAGAGTACAAGTCTGGGCTTGTTTCCCATTGCCTTTATCTTTTTTGCTCTTTATTGTCAGAAGGAGGAACTCCCCCCAGCAAGTGGGGAGGGAAAATCCAAAGCACAGGTCATTGTATGGGAAGGCATACAGAGGAGCCTTGCCTCATCTTTTTTCCAGGTGGGGAAGAAGACATGTTGCCATGAAGACAAGTTGCTTGAAGAAGGCAAGTTGCCAACAGGTGATGGCTAACGTGACAGTGACAGAAATGCTGACGACTCCAGGGGTGTTGTGTCTGGGCCAGCTAAACCTGCTAAACAACTCTAGCAACTCCCACACATTACCATGTTCCAGAGCTGCTCTGGAGGCCTCCTATCTTTGCTCAGCAGGAATGCCTCTGTATAGTGCTGCTTGTAGCCTGTCCCTCCAAAAGTACATGCCAGAAACTGCTACTTTAGTTTCTGATTTCAGGTTCAAATGCCAAGGAACGGGGAATGGTTCCTTATCAACAGAAATGCCTCTAACTAAGCCTTGTGGCTTAAGTTCTTGCCATCTCATATTTTAAATGAAACCACATTACTGTTACCACTACCAATGAAGGAATGGGTTGAATGCATAGAACTTCATTCCCTGGTACCAGCATCCAGTTCAGCTGAAGATGCATTTTGTGCTTACAAGCTCTTGAAAGAGGCTCCAACCTCATCAAACCAGTCCTTGCCTAGATGCCTTCTGAGACAAGCTTCTGCCCTCCCACACCAGAGGTGACTGTCACTGGAATGTGAACCTTTGACACCACCTTTTCCAGCCAGGATGACTAATAATGTCTGCATAAGGGTGCCATGGAAACGGTTCTTAGGAAAACAATAGTGTTGCTGGTGACCAGGCACAAGTGCAGGGCTGGTGTGGTGAGCCAGGCGCAGAACTCCTCTGGACCTTGCAGCCTCGTCTGACGCAGCTTCTCTCAGTGCTCCCACAAACAGCCAGACCTTCAGCAGGTGACCCAAAGCAGTCCTTCCAAATACTGTCTTCTTAGCATCAGATCCTAACCCTCAAGGTGTTTATTCCTCCTGCTGCTTCTCCCTCGATAACGCAATTTATCCCTCCTCAGTGAATCAATATAATGGTGTGTGGAGCTGCACTGTTAATTAGGTCACTGAAGAGGTGAGGAAAAAAACCCACAACCTGTTCTCCTCCCTGTAAAGTTACATTTCAAACTGATAACTTCCGTGATCTGGGGTAAAATCCATCTCCATAAAGCATTTAGCAGCACAGTGAAAGGGATGGCAGATAGCTGGGGGTACGAGGAAGATGATGTTTGCTGATGATCACCAAGTTTGCTGATGATACCAAACTGGGAGGTGCTGTTGACACTCTTGAGGGACAGAAGGCCTTGCAGAGGGATCTAGATAGATTGGAGCATTGGGCTATGATTAATGAGATGAAATTTAACAAGTCAAAATGCTAGGCACAAGTATAAATTGGAGAGCAGCTCTTCAGAAAGGGATCTGGGGGTGTTGGTCAACAACAGGGACAGTATGAGCCAGCAGTGTGCCCTGGCAGCCAAGATGGCAAACAGCATCCTGGAGTGCATCAAACACAGTATAACCCACCAGTCAAAAGATTGATTGATTGATTATCCCGCTGTATTCAGCATTAGTGCGACCTCGCCGTGAGTACTTTGTGCACTTCTGGGCCCCACAATTTCAGAAGGGTGTGAAGGTCCTTAAATGCATGCAGAGGTGGGCAACAAAGCTGGTGAAAGGGCTGAAAGGCATGTCCTATCAGGAGCAGCAAAAGTTTCTCCAAACTTTACGCTTGTCTAGTTTGGAGAAAAGGAGGCTGAGAGGCAACCTCATTGCTCTCTACAGCTTCCTGAGGAGGGGAAGTGGAAAGGGAGGTGCTGATCTCCCTGGGATCCAGTGGTAGGATACATGGGAATCATTCAAAGCTGCACCAGGGAAGGTTTAGACTGGACGTTAGGAAACATTTTTTTACCGAGAGGGTGGTCAAACACTGGAACAGGCTTCCTAGAGAGGTGTTTGATGCCCCAAGCCTGTCATTGCTTAAGAGGCATTTGAGGCATTTGTACAATGCCCTTAATAACATGCTTCAGCTTTTGGTCAGCCCTGAAGTGGTCAGGCAGTTGGACTAGATGATTGTTGTAGGTCCCTGTTGTGTTTTTACCCCAGCTGGCAACTAGAATCACAGAGTCACTCACTCACCTCCCCACGTTTCCCCCCCAAAAAAAAGTGGGGGGGAAGAGGAAAAAAAGAGGTGGAAAAAAAACCCTCATGGGTTGTGATAAAGACAATTTAATAGAAACAATAAGAGAAAATTAAAAATAACAATAACAATAATGACACAGATCACTCTCACTGCCCGATGAGTTGGAACCGTCCAGAGCAATGATCGTGGATTCCCACCTCCCAGCTAATCCTCATTTCTATACTGAGCATGACATTTATGGTATGGAATATTTCATTGGCCATTCCATCGTTCTGTCTATTCTTCTATGGTAAGCTGAAAAAAGTCCTTGAATAGAGTAAATATCACTTAGCAACAACTAAAAACAATAGGTATTATTGACATTCCTTTCACAGCAATCACTAGAAAGAAAATTAACTCTTTCCCAGATGAAACCAGGACAGTCCCTTCCAACTGAGCTATTCTATTCTATTCTATTCTATTCTATTCTATTCTATTCTATTCTATTCTATTACATTCCATTCCAAGCAGATGATCTTTGCGGCCCTGTTAAACTGACTTCACCCTCAAAGCCAACCTGTGTTGTGATGGTACAACTAGCTGGTGGTATCCTCCCCCTCCAGTTGAATGTTAATAATATTAGAATAAGATACTTTTTCCTGCAGGTGTTTTTGGAAGAGAATCTTCTGCCTTGAATAGATAACTGACAGTGAAAGTCTTTGTCTGTCCTCAGAAGAGGTGAGGTGTGGGTAGGAGCCTATGAACTTTTACATCCACTCTACTTCTTCCTTCCCCCTGTGGTTCTTCTCCGAGCCAAGGAGACCACTACTGAAGCAAAAAGCAGTTTAGTTTCTTGCTGTAATAGGCCTTCTACCAGAGACTGCCAACACAAGGACTTAACGACCTGTGAAGTAGAGGGATATGAACACTACTTCCTCAGAAAATAACCATCAGGCTCGTTTTGTACAGGCTGCGGAGAGCCACAGAGCAAATGAATCAGTTTCAGTCACTCCTGGCCTGAGAATGGTTGCAAAAATCTGGGTGACAGACTCTGTTTTAGTGATACTTTTAGGTTAGTTTTTTTAACACCTGTGAAATGCTTATCCTGCCTTTTCACAGCAAGAGCATGAGAATGTCCTTTCACTGCTCCTTTTACCTCTTGCTGTTCATCCTCCATGCTCTAGTTGTTTTTCTTAGCCAGCTGAGTCCCATTTCCTCCCTATGCTGTTCTTCACCTTCTTTCCTTCCTTCCCCCACATCTTAATTACCATAGAATTCCCTCCGGGTTCTTTTTCTGTTCCTGTCAAAAATGATAGTAAAAAAAAAAAAAAACAAATCAACCCACAACACTCACCCCACCCCACCTCCGAAGTTTTACAACACTGAAAAAAGTATGTAATTTCATTTGCCATCCCATAGTCCCTAGAGAGGAAATGATCTTGCCTATACGACAGAAGCACACTTTGACAGAAACAAAACAGAAAGCACCAAGAAAAGGTGGGGTCTAGCGAGATGTTTCTCTGGGCATTCTACTGCAAGGAAAGCATTACTTTGGCAGATTAGAGTGGCTTAATCTAGTGTGCTGTCTCCTATAGTAATCACTGTTGGTTGCTTCAGGGGGAGGTACAAGATGCGGACTAACTCAGACAGAAAAAGTCTCTTTTAGCACTTCGCGTCCTCCCAACAGAGCTTGTCTTCACTTGACTTTACTTCAAGTTAACTAATGCCCATTTAACTTGAGGCACCTTGTATTTGTAAAAGTTAATGTGCGCACTCCTCACACAACTGATCCAGGTCCTAAACATTTCTTCTTTAAATTAAGACTGTATATTCATTGATAAAAAGGGGTTGTGCATGTGTGAATTAATAAAATTTCTCACTATGAAACTCTAGTGGAGACAAACACCTGGACAATATCTACTGCAGTACAGCAGGCCGATGTCAACATTATGCTCCAATGTAGTTTTTCCACTCGGGTTAGTTGTAGCATCATAAAAACTACAAGATTCTGACTTTCCTGGGATTTCCTAGCAAGATGGTTACAAAAAGGAAAAAACCTGTAATTCTGTCTGTAAAAACCACAGGCTGCTACTTGCTTTTCCCTGGAATCTGTTTATGGTTGATTGGTTTTTTTCTTCCTTCTTCTCCTATTTAAATATCATTCTTGAATGATGACTCATGGCAGGAAACAGCTGCCTTGTGTCCTTGTGCAAGAGCCAGAAGGCATATGTAGGTCAACAGAGCATGTACAGAATGTCCTGCAAACTTGAACGCAATGTACTCCACATTTTGAGTGCTTACACTTCCAAGCATTCCCCAGTGCTAAAAGTACTGGTGAAACACTGTGTCCTAAAAAAAAAAAGGGAAATCCAGTGGCAAAGAATGGCATCTGCTAGGAAAGATCTGGAGCCATCATTTTTGAGAACTAAGGTATTTTGTTTCTGATTACTGTTTGCTATGTTGACTAGAGGTGCAGAAACTAGAAGAGAACACCATGACGTTTAGGTGATGAGCAAATACCGATTAAAAATAAATAGATGTTAAAAGTGGGTGGTGACCCAAATAACTTTTTCCACTGTCCAGCTCTTTCTGTTGCCTTGTACGCCTTCGCTGTATGACAGATAATTATCTCTGATTCATGGTTACAACTTGTATGTGTTGAGAGGTTCTGTCAAGACAATAGTCAGAAGCATCTCCCAACCATATCAGCCATGATTCACATGGAAAAGAATGTGGAGCCTAATCATGAGGATAAAAAAAAGTTGAAGATTTGTTCAGATCTGTAGAGCCACAGCAATATAATCTGGTTTGCCATTTCACTTCCAAAAAGCCCCAACATCCACTCCATGCTACAGGCTATGCACAGGCATCTTCAGTAGCCTTCGGAGGACTTTACAGATAGCTGACTGTCCTGGTTTGAGGTAAAACAGAACCAGTTTTTCTGATTTGTAATTTTACTTTTTAGCTGGGCCTCTTCTAACTGACTAAAGTCTGAAATTAACAGCGTATTGTTCAGACACTGTTCACTCTCAGAGTGATAAGATCTGATTATACCAAGGAACGGTATGCGCAAAGGCTCTTGCTTAGACTTATTGCTATAACAACCAAGGTCAGGTAACTTCCTGTTTGCCCTGTTAGAGGGTCCAAAGCGGAGAAGTGTAGAGGGGTCCCACCTGCAGGGTACCNTATAGTAGTTTAGGTTTTTTTCTGAACTCATAAATCTCCTTATCTCTTCCTCTCCTCTCTGAGGAGAGAGGTGGCGGAAGGGCGATCTGTTGTTCTGCCTGGCCAATCTGGCCAAAACCACGACACTGACATTGGGGTGATGTGAAGCTGATTACTACTTTAAAACAACAGAGAAAAACTGACATCTACGCAGCCAATTTTGAAGTCATTTTTTCTAAGTACTACTCCTACATGTGATGCTACTATGTTAGTTATTGCAGCTTTTTACAGTCAAACTTTTCCTGTTTCTCAAATTGTCTTTCCATCAGTAAAACAGTAGGAAAATACAAATCAGGGAAGCTGTGATTCTGACTGTGCATAAAACAGTAAGTTCACAAGTTCAAAATATAGAAATTTCCCTGCCAGTAATCTCTCTCAGTTGAGCTAGAAATAAATATAATACCACTTAATTATGGTGATCTTATGCTTTACCCTTCCATCTCTTTAAGCTCTCCTGGGGCCATTGTGGAAGAATTCTACCCTTTCTACTATATATTCAGCCCTGCAGCGCAAGCAAATTTAGCTACCCTGGAACGGTGAACACTGGTTGTCAGAAGTAATTTTTAATCAGAGGAAAATACGTTTTTAAACAATCTTTGCACTGCAAGGAACCAAAATCTTATCCGCCCTTCCTCTTGCCAGCAAAACTACAAAACTGCTTGATATATTTTGGACCTGGAATTTTTCCACAGCGAGACAAGATGGAAAGCCATCCTGTAACTGTGGAGGGCCTACATTGCCATGATGGGGAGTATAAGTGTGCACATGTGTGTGTATGCATGGGTGGCATGTGAAAGAGAATGAGACTGAATGGAGAATGGAGAGATGGAGCTTCTTGTTTTCCCCACAAAATTAAACAATTTTTTAGGTGTTGTGCTTCAGTCTACAGGAATAAAGGAAGTAAAGTTGGAAACACTGGGAAGAGATGAAGTCTGACTTAACTTCTCTCTTTTATATGTCAATCTCAGAAAGAGAAAGGTCCAGATGAAAATAATGATGACAGTTCTTGTTTGACACGTTCAGTATATTTCCCTCACAGCAGCATTGAAAATGTGTCTTTGTTAGAAAATGCCAGCTATCAAATGCACACAATGTCCCTAGGAAAAACATAGGTCACATCTAAAGGTCAGGAGACCTCTATTTAGGCTGCAGATTTTACCTCTCCCATCTGAGGGGATAGGACTGTTTGCTTTGGACTGAGGAGAAGTCACACAGGGAGGGGTCTGAAGAGGGTCAAATGAACTATGCAGAGGCTGAAATGAGCTCTGTACTGCAAAGAAAAGATTTCAGCTGGGGTCCTTGGAGAAAATTATCCATCTCATCTCTTTTGGCTTCATCCAGCTAGGCTTCTTCTTGTTCAACAGCCCTGTCAAGGAGAGGCATCAGATCAGTGAATTTCTTTCAGCTGTGTCTTTCTCTTAACCCAGCCTCAGCCTCTGTGGGTTGTGCTTGTGCTGGATGGAGAACAGATTTCATTGCATTGTGTGATAGAAAGGGCTTCCATCTGGTTTTCATACTGTAAATTCTGAATTCTGTGTAATTACTTTAGCACAGGCTTTAAAATAGATCCGTATGGCTTTGCAATAGATTTCTACTGCTAAGCACCATTTCACCCATGCTGTTAGGTAGCCACTGAATTTGCATTAGCAGGGTATCTAAGCCAAGGACATCTTGAAATTGTAGCATGATGTTTACTTGTCATGCTCTAGTGCTGAGTGAACATGAGCTGTTCGGATTTGGCATTGTCAGCTGAGAACATGAGCATGCTAGGAAACTGTGTAGGTTTTGGTTTCGATAATTTCTTCCTTGTCCTGATAGGTAATCTCCATTGTTTAGTCTCCTGACTGTCTTCAGATACTGTTAACAGTTCAGGAACAAATATGTCCCCAAGCATTCAGCTGCGATAACACAAACTTCTCGCTTTCAGTTCTCTGCTGACAGCACAGAAAGAACAATTTTAGGGAAACAAAAGACAGGAGGTTTGAACCCTAGATTTTTAAGAATGGATATAATTTGATTTTCTTCAGAATTCTCCATATTTAGGAGAGGCTCATTGTAACATCATTTCCATCAGAAAAATGAATAAAGCAAATTCTTTAATCCATAAATCTGCCAGCCAGTGTTCCAGACTCTGTTGTCGGGTTGATTTTTTTTAAGATCATAAAATAGCCTGATTTTACTTATAAGTTTAAATAGCACTTAGTTGTCAAAGGCAGATTTTCACAATAATCAAAGCTATGCAAAGTACCTAAAAAAATGGCCAGATCATCACATTTTCCAGATGCTGGACACTGAGTGACTTTGGAACTGCGTCCAGTTGCAACCAGAAGTAATTATTATCAGAGAGTTGTTTCTTACCCTGTGCAAAACAAGTCAGGGACTGTAAATTACAAACAAGTGAGATGACTGCTGCCCACTAACCACAAGTCTAGTTATGAGTGTTGACAGTTTTCATCTGACTGAATTGAAACCTGTTGTCAGAAACTGGGAGTTTGCGGTACTAACAGTTGTTTTTCTTTAGCGTAGAAATATAGAGACACCATATATATGGGAACTTAGCATACTACTTTCAGCATACTACTCACTTCCTATGGATGAAAGTGTCAGCTTTTTACAGATCTTACGGAAAGTAAAGGAGTTGCTTGGCTACAAACTGATCATCTGCTGAGCGACAATACAATCCATTTACCATCCTGTTGGGCGGGTGGAGGGCCTTAGGATCAGGTGATAATTTCTGAGCAGTATCTGCTTTAGGTGACAGGTTGTTGCTGTGTTTTTCTTAGTAACTGTGGCAGAGATACCAGCCTGTGACTAGAAGATAGAGGTGGACTTTCTGGCTCTATTGAATAGCCTGTTGTATTGGGTTTGCTTGGCAAGGTTTTGGTAGCCAGAGTGGGGGGGGAGCGCTGCAGGGGTGGCTTCTGTGAGAAGGTGCCAGAAGCTTCCCCCATGTCTGATAGAGCCAATGCCAGCCAGCTGCAAGACGGATCTGTTGCTGGCCAAGGACAAGTAAATCAGTGACAGTGGTAGTGCCTCTGATAACATATTTCAGGAAGGGGAAAAAACCCGCTGCCAGAGGGAGGAGTGAGAATATGTGAGAGCAACAACTCTGCAGACACCAAGGTCAGTGAAGGAGGGGGAGGAGGTGCTCCAGGCACCAGAGCAAAGATTCCCCTGCAGCCCGTGGAGGGTAACAGTGGAGCAGATATCCACCTGCAGCCGGTGGAGGACCCCATGCCAGAACAGGTGGATGTGCCCAAAGAAGGCTGTGACCCCATGGAGAGGAGGGCACACTGGAGCAGGTCTTCTGACAGGACTTGTGACCCTGTAGGGGACCCATGCTGGAGCAGTCCGTTCCTGAAGGACTGCACCCTGCAGAAGGGACCCGTGCTGGAGCAGTTAATGGAGACTGCAGCCCATGGGAAGGACCCACATTAGAGAAGTTTGTGGAGGACTGTCTCCCATGGGAGGGACCCCACACTGGAGCAGGGGAAGAGTGGGAGGAGGAAGGAGTGGCAAAAATGTGTGATGGACTGACCACAACCCCCGTTCCCTGTCCCCTCTGTGCCACTCAGGTGGAGGGGGTAGAGAAGCCAGGAGTGAAGGTGGGGACGGGAAGAAGGGAGGGGTGGGGGGAAGGTGTTTTAAGATTTGTTTTTATTTCTCATTATCCTACTCTGGCTTTTGATTGGTGATAAATTAAATTAATTTCCCCAAGTCGAGTCTGTTGCCTGTGACTGTAATTGATGAGTGATCTCCCTGACCTTATCTCAACCTGTGAGCCTTTGGTCATATTTTCTCCCTGCTGTCCAGTTGAGTGGGAGGGATAGAGCGGCTTTGGTGGGCATCTGACGTCCAGCCAGGGTTAATCGACAACCAAGGACGGATATGCACAATTTCTGCCCATTCAGTTAGCTGGTTACTCTTCTTGATAAGAGGTGAAGTTTGAGCAATAGGAAAAAAATGTACTTATACCAAAGAAACTAAAGAAAACATTTTAAAATAGAAATTGATGTAATTGGGGGAAACTGTACATCAGTGAATTCCCAATAAAATTCCTAAGAAGAATTTTACATAATGAAAATATTCAACATAATAACGATCATTTAAAGTGAATAGGCAACAATGACAGAACTTCCTTTCACTTTACAACAAGTGAAAAGCTTACTGAAATCTTAGCTATCAAATAGTATGTCCAGATATGGGCACTACACGTCAGTTGGAGAAAATCCAAAAGATGAGTAACAAAAATGGTAAGAAATACAGAAAACTTAACCCAGGTTTGGAATAACTGGATGTGTTCACTCTAGTGAAGAATGAGGGGAAATGTGGTTACGATTCAAATATTAAAAAAGTTTCTGCAAAAAGGAGCAGAAGAATTATTTCATGTCTACTAGAATAGGACAAGAAGTAACAAAGTGGAAAGAGAAGGAGGTAGTTTCATATTAAGAATGTTTAACCATTTTAGAAAAACTTTTCTAAATGTCAGGATAGATACATACTGAATGAATTGCAATTGGAAGGCTGTGAAATACCTGTCATCTTCACTCGTCAGCTTTCTGGCCATTTTGCTGAGATGCAGATATGAGTTCAGCAAGTTTGTCCTTCATCCCTCTTTCTTCCTTGGAGCTTTATCAGGTACTCCGCAGATGACAGCCTCTATCTATTAGGAGTGGAGTATGTAGGTGGAAATAAGGAAGAAAAAAACCCACAAATCCTTATTGTCCAAATACTAGGCCAAATGCCAGCAAGGATGAAATTTGCTTTTCTTTATCACTTTCTGATGATTCCTATTCCCAGTTTGAAGTGCACTTGAAAAGGACATTTTTTTTGACTTGCAGCTCATTTCTATGAGACCTTCAAGCCGATACAGAGTTGGTTTTCGCTTGGAGAGCATCTGAGGAATCTGCAGCCATGACTGTAATTGCGTGCTCAGACCTGCAGGCTGTCTGGGTGGAAGGTATTATTTGAGATGAGTTTCATATGGCAGAATGGCTTCATTTAGAAGTCTCTGGTCTTTTTGGAAATTCGCATGATGCTGTTTGCAAGGTTGAAATCTCTAGGCTGAATTAGCAAGAACACACTGTGGGCAACATTTGTCTTGTGAAGCATTTGCCAAAGTTTAACACACACACACATGAAAGATATACATAGAAGTAAAATATAAATAATTGCAGTGCGTGGCTTATAATGCATTTGAGGAGACCTACTTTTGTCAGTCCGAATACTAAAACATGAAAGGTAAATAAAAGGATGGTAAGCACGTTTATTTTTCCTTTTAATTTTTTTCATGTATTTTTCTTGTTTCCGCAAAGTCAAAAGGCTGCAAGATATATCTCTGGGAAATGAGCATGTTGAAAAAGTAATTCTTTGGTGCACACAGCTTTTCATGCACTCAGATGTGCAGACAACATGCAGAGAGAGGCTAACTGTTCTCAGTGTGTGAGAAACGCTCCTTATCCAATAACAACAGCTCAGACAGTTATCAATACGAAGCACATTTTATTTAAACATTCTTGCAAGAACAGGTGACCCAGCAAGCAGGTACATCTGAGTTCCTGAAATAGCTTATTTTTATTTCCTATTCCCAGACAGTTTCCCTTCCCTGTTTCCCCATTGGCAAGGTACTTCAGGGTTTACAGCCTAACTGATTCACCTAAAATCCGCCTCTGTTTACTTCTCCCCATCTCCCCACCTACACCTCTTAGTTCACTTGTTCATTTCTTCCCTTTTTTGGTAATATTGCTGAAGGTTGCCAGTCTTAGTTAAACGTTCATCCTCCCATTAAACCACCGATCAGGTACAGAATCATAGAATCATAGAATGTGTTGGGTTGGAAAGCACCTTTAAAGGTCATCTAGTCCAAACCCCTGCAGTAAGTAGGGACATCTTTAACTAGATCAGGTTGCTCAGTGCCTCATCAAGCCTGGCCTTGAATGTCTCCAGGGATGGGGGGTGGGGTGAATGGTGTTTCTCCTTTGTCTAAGGGATTCTCCTTTGTCTAAGGGATGAGCATTCTTGCACGTCTCCTGATAAGCCTTTGTGTTGTTAATCATTCCCTGGCCACTTCATTGCAGACTGGTTGTTCCTGTGCAAAAACAGTACTGAAATTTTTCTTACAAGTGTGACAGCACTCAAAAACTACGAGGTATGAGGCAGCTTAGCTCTCTCTGTAAAGACAACGCAGGAAGAAGTGCTAGATGAGCTCTGTGTACCAATTCCAGGCAGGCTCTTCATCGGGTTTGCAGGAGTATCCGTAGCATCTGGATCTCTACTTCTGGGCCACGCATTGACAGGAGCCACCTCATTAGGGGCTGAGTTTGTCTGGATACTTTGTGATGCCAACTTCAGACTTTATAGAACCTCTGCCAGGGTTTGCTGATGGCCTTTGCAGTTAACATTGAATTTGTTCCACATAATATGAGTGATCATGTCAACAGCATTAACGGAAGTGCTGGTGTTGCACTTTCCCTTATTGCAGTCCTGCCAGTGACCCTTTGCTTTGTAGTGGCCCCAGTCCATGCCCCATAAATATCCTTCCTCCAGTGTTGGTGCTGCCAACTGTTTGCAGGTCTTGGTATTTCAGAAGCTACTCAGCTAGGATTGGATGTGATCCTTTCTCAAGAGAACAGGGATGTGTCCAGGGCATCCTGACAGGGCTATACTGAAGCACAGAAGAAGAGAAAAGCATGGCCACTCTAAGGAGGTCTGTACCCTTTTCTGCAAATACTTGTAAACAAGTTATAACTGCAAACACTTATACTGTACGGTGCACTTGCATTTAGAACAGGAAGGTGACATCAGGTCAAGATGATGTGAAGACAGAAGAAAGCTGTACACAAGTAAACAGAGAAACTGATCCAGGTGCGGAGGAATGCCAGATGAAAGCAATATCCAGCAGAATAGCTTATCTGAAAGATATATGGATTCAGTGAGCCTGTTTCCTGCGGGGCTCTCATATGTGCAGCACTGAAACAGGTGAGATGACTCAGTGCCAGCTTCTTGGATATATTTGTCAGTGCTGCTGTGGGAAGCAAGAAACTAGCAGGAAGGTTATACAGGTCTTTTCTGTGTTGGTCTTCAGATGTAGTGAGGTCAGTCCTTCTCCTCTTGATACAATCTGGTAATGGCTATACAGCCATTTCCTGAAACTATGTGAGTCATCAGTTTTCCTTTGGTTTTCTTTATAAAGAATAAGTGGGATCTAATGTGAATTATTGTACTTTCATTTTGGCTCACTGCTTTGTTTTTAAATGTCTTCCAAGTCTTTCCTTTGTTAGCCATGTTAATTTATGAGGAGTCCATTGATGTTAGATCCTGAGCATCCTTACTACCACTGCCTTCCAGAATTGGTTTTGGGATTTGATTTGTTTTGTTTGGTTTTTTTTTTCTGTCATGTATATTCAATGATTTCAATGTATCTTTTTTTTTTTTCTTCATGGGAAAATAAATCAATTCTTGCAAAGCACCTCTTTGGAAGGAGACAGACAAACTACATTTGTAGTATCAAGATGAAGCTGCTGGCTTGTCCCCAAAAAATATTTATAGAAAAAGTGACTTGTATTCATGTACACATACAGATAGTGTCACTATATTTCTAGGTTCTTAAACAGATCTCACCTCCTAAGTACTTAGACTTTTTGTTGTCTGTAGTATGGTAGTCTCAAAACTAAAAACATCTTGTCATCTTAAGATCAGAAGGCAAATGTTATATCCAGTAATTGACTGGTAGGATACCCTGGGACTAACACAGTGCAATTTGTCTTTGCATTCCATTTTCCCTCTTCTCTGCCTCTTGCTGTTGGATATTTATAAAAGTGAGCTGTTCATATTTAAGGATCTGATGTTGGGTTTCAAGTTAATCAGTTCTCACCAGCTAGCATGCCTATACAGGAGACTGCCAAGGAAAACCCATTTGCTTCAGTAAAAAGACTACATCTTTTTTCCTGGGCTCTTCATTTTAATAAGTTTGATAAAAAAAGAACCTTGAAGTACTTTAAAAGACGGAGTGATCATGTGATTGCCCTGCACCATTCCACCTCAGACATGGTTCCATTTCAGAATGACAGTTTTCCTGCATTAGAAGTTATGCACTGTAATCATTGGTCTGTGGAGGAAATGAGTTGTTACACATTTGTTGTAACACTCCTCAGCTGTCTACACTCTTCATACCAATAGCATTACGTATTTATGCCATCATAAAACAGACCCACCCATACAATAATTATTACCACGTGAATGCAAGGTACTTACTGAAGGTTCACTTAGGAACATACAGCTCTGTTAATGGATGAATATATATATAGTGGTATAATAGTCATAAATTTTGTTAAGCCTTACTTGGTTCAGGTACTTCAAAGATATATGTTTTCATAGGTATATTAAGCTGACTTTATTGCATGCAGGTTAACGTGACCACAACAGAACATAGGCGTAGAAGTTAATTGACTGACTAAGCTTGGTAGCTTACAAAGGGAGTCTTCTTGAAAAGTCACTAATGAGAGCCTCATTCCAAGTATTTAATACTACCTTGCCATACTGCTGTGCAGCCATGCAGCTGTGGAAGGAATTTGAATATATAACCCTCCACTTACAGATGCAATAATATAATGCAGGAGAGCATGTAGTGTGCAAAGTTGCATTAGCTTTCTTGCCTCTGAAGAGAGAAGATAAACATGCTGTTAAAACTGAACTATCATGACCAGTGGGATTTCACAACAGAGATGATGTTGCAAAGGCGTCCTGAACAGCAAATGCATATCTTGACTTAGCGACACAGTTCTACTTTAATTACCAAATATACAGAGGCAGAATTGCAGGAACATTGACAAACAAGTCCTTTTCATTGCGTTCTATTTTCAGCTGTAGTTTAGCCTTGCTGTAGGAAAAAAAAAAATCATAATTTCACACCTCATCATTCAGTGACACAGTTTCCATGCAGTCATCTTCCTCCTCACCATCACTCAGTGTTTATATGATCTAAGGGGAAGGATAAACATTTTCCTGTAAGGACTCCACCAGTGTTTGGTGTTGGCATAGCCACAGAAGTCATTTCAGTGGGCTCACTGATGATGTCATTGCACAGTACTCTTTGTTCTAAACTCTCCTGACCCTGCCTAATGGACTGCTTCCTGTATGGCTCTCAGTTCCTTCTTTCATCAACTTTGCACTTCCTGCCTCCAATGGTCCTTCACAGCCTCCCATCCTCCTCGTGTTTCCTGCAACCAGCCCCTTCCGTTTTTCTGCTATATAAAGCACAGAGACAAAGCCACATCCTGAAACTGAAAAACCAAGACAGAAATCATAAAACCAAAAAGATTACCGCTACTATTTTTCTCTGCCTTGGTGTTTTTTCTCCTTCACATCCTTCTTGCTCTTTAGATTATAAGCATTCTTTACACTCTATAGTGAAACCATTAGTGCACTGTAAAAACTTAATATTTTCAACAATCTCTTGTAAAAAATAATGTGAAAAGTGCCAATAATGATGTGGAATATTTAATTTCTTAAGTCTTTCTAATAGCTTCAAACTGTAGTGGCTTCTCAGTATTTCTTACAGAAAACTAATATTACAAACCTAAAATTCTACATCTTACCTATTTTTGAATTACAAAAGCATCAAAACCAAGTTTGGAATCATTTCATCACACTCGAATAATTCAATGGCTTTTTTTTTTTTTTTAAATGTGGCATTTCAACACATGACCATTTATAAACAATTGCAAGTAACTGTGTTTAGAATGAAGTCACTGCATCAACTTTTTAAATTATTTGCAATAGAGAGTTAAAATGTTTTGTGTTTCAAGCATATGGGCTATCAACATAATCACACAGCGATTAATTACAGTGTAGTTTCAGTCCAGATGACACACAGTTACAGTAAGGTCATGCTTTTTAACGATTTATGCCAATACAAATACTAACTAACTATATAGGCATTCCAGTTACTCAAATTCTTCACAACACATGTGCGTGCATTCTGCATCTGAATTCTACATATATGTATAGACAGATAGACACTCAATCACATCTCTATATATGTATGTATATATGTATATGCAGCTCAGATGTACATTGTGTTCACATGAACCATTGTGTTTCCACTATAATTATTCCCAGCCATGCTCTTTGTGGTTACATGAATTTGTTGTAATTGTAGGAGAAAAAATTACTGGTGTAACTATGCTATAATTTCAGTGTAATTACAGTCATTGTATTATGAATTTTAACCAAATATCAAGCCTGTACTCTTTCAAAACAGAACATTTAAGTGCAACCATTGCATAAAAAAGCTTGAAACTTATTTCACTTTCTGAAAGTTTCCTCTTTCTCTCCCACACTAGTGCCTTTCTTGTTTTTTTAATAATTAAGAAGAAGAATCTGTGAGCAACTGAAAAACTCATATATATGAAATATGCTTGGCAGAACAAAAATTACGGAAAATTAGCCTTTTCCTTCAATTGCAGAGTTGAGAATTATTAAATACTAACTCTATTTTTTTCTGAAGAGATTTACAGTAAATCCAACAATTGTAACACATCTTTATAAGATACTGTAATAGGATTTTTTTTCCCTTTGGATCTTCCTTTTAATCAGTATAATTCTACTATTTGTTATTTTAATCTGTCACTTTACTGAAGATGCATGCAAGTCACATCCGTCTTGAAACTCAAACTGAAAGATAAAATAATGAAGATCTCTATACTGGTCGTTGGCCACAAAATTGGGCCCAACACCTTTGCACTTCCAAAAAATACAATGAAATCATTGACTAGTATAAACAGGGAGGACTGCTGCTTTTTACACGAGAAAAAGGTGGTTACCTTAGTTATGTGTCCCTATGAAATGACCCATTAATTTTGCAGCCGAACAGCAAAAATAGCTTTTAATTCCTAAATTAAATCCACCCAGCCCAGGATGCTCAGGAATTAGAACATCATTGGAATTGTCTTAGTGCACAGCATGGCAGCTAGAGTTGAAACCCCCAAGTAGGTGATCGTTTTCCTCAAGCGCAGCCTTCTCAGCTTCTGAAGACCAGCTGCAGTAAACCCTGTGGTTCAGAGGAGAAGACTGTGACACATTTGTCCCATGCCAAGTTCCCCATGATAGTCATATCAGAGGCTGCAGCCAGGAAATGTGCCTTTGGGAAGAAGAGTGCACTGGGAGACATGTGCCATGGACACAGCCTGTCGTGCCAGGCTCTCTCCCACTCCTCATTCACAACATGCCACGCAGAGCTGATAAGCATGATCTTGGGTGCCAGAGTGAGGGGAGGCAGCAGCACTACATCACCAGTGCATGAGCTATGGGTGATGTAAAATGAGACAAGAAGCAGTTGACTAAGCCTGGAGTAAGCCTGAAGTGTCCTGAATTGGGGATCCATAGCCTGTTTATTCCTAAAATGTTTTATTGTTAGTGCAAGTGTCAGATGATGGTGTCAAGATCTACAGACCTGCTTTCTCACTACCCTGAAGCTTATGACATTGTTGAAAGATATTAGTTGTTTAGCTTAAAGCTGGGGAAGTTTATCACATCAACTAGAAACTAGGAATAAAATTCTACACTTTAGAAATGCTATAAAGTGTGCTTATGAATCATAAAAAGAACTTATAACCACAGTGATCTGTACTTTACTGTAAAATTCTACTGTCTGAAGAATTTAGGATAGTTTCTGCTTTTTTGCAGCAAAAGTATTGGGCAATGAGGAGGCACCATGGCAGTGAATCTGCCTAGGTACTTGCTTCTAACATGGCTCCTCATCAGCTGCTCCTTAACGTACTCACTTCACAATTAGTAGGACAGTTTATACTAAGATGACAATTCTAAAATGCTAAACAGAAGACCTGTAGAATAGATCTAGTGCCAGGAATTCAGATTGCCATGAAGGGATTTTAACAAAGCAATTAGAAAATTCTTTCCCGTTGCACAGTTTGATAGTAACTGAAAAAGCTCCAATTGGCTTCTCTTGTGGATGCAACAGAGCGGCAAGTTTAATGCCTGGAGTAGAACTGTACTCAAGAAGACTGAAAGTGGATACATTTTTATTTGATATATCTTATAAACTTGTAGATCTGGTTTCTATTATGTAATATACCAATTGCGTATGTTTAATAATTCAGGTCTGAGTGAAGCTGCAGTGATGATAGGAAGGTGTGATAATGGAGCAATTTCTTTCACGTAAGATGGAGCATGAGCTGCACCAGGCAGTTCTAATACGGAGACTACAACCCTGTTAGGCTTCCTGACTGCTGTAATTTAGTACAGCCATAGTGCATGTCATTCAGTTTTCACAACATGCCCTTGACATGTTTTTTGAAAGGACAAATGGAAAGTTAGCACAAAATCTCTGTGCTACTCTGTATTTTTCACAGCTGTTATCACTTATTACTTTTTAAACAAAAGATTCTCAACTTTTTTTGTTCTAATCAATGTTTCCAGACACCTCTGAACTCAAATTTCTGTAATGGTGTACCAGTTTGAGATGGAAGTATCACACCTGAAAACTATTTCATATGATAGAATATAATATAGAGATACAGATAGGCTAATGTTCTACTACTGATAGTGTCATTTTTCTTCCAATTTTTTATGTCTTCCTGTATTTTTCTACTTTACTTTTTAACTGTTAATTCATACTCAGTGAAGATTTGTGTCTATCATAACGACCAAATGTCTTTTCTGAGGAATCAGTCAATGTAGAAGCCATCACTAGAACTCTGTATTACATCTTCTCATTCTGACCTGTTGTCTGTGTTATAGAAATTCCCTTCCCTAACTATTATATCAAGCAGTCTTTATAGGATGAAAGTATATTAACATTGTTAGTATGTATTAGCTCACGTTAGTGAAATACTAGTTCACATTACTTCACTGTGAGAGCGGTGAGACACTGGAACAGGTTGCCCAGGGAATTTATGGCTGCCCCATCCCTGGAAGTGTTCAAGACCAATCTGGATGGGGCTTTGAGCAACCTGCCCATGGCAGGGGGCTTGGAACTGGATGATCTTTAAGGTCCCTTCCAACTCCAACCATTCTTTGCCTCTATGATTCTACACTGCAATGTAAAAAGGTAGTGGCATTTTACCAGACACTGTGATTGTATATGCTTAAGAAAAACAAACTAATGGACATCATCTCATTGCAAGGACCAAGAGGACAACCCAGCTCTGGAAATAAGAAATTTGCTTCTTGGAAACTTAGAACTGTCCATGAAGAATAAAGATACCCCTGGATGGCCAAGATAATGCCAGCATCCTAGCCCCTCTGACACATCTTTGAAACCCTCACAGCATCGTCTGGCATCATAGATAAGTAACTATCACAAGGCTGACGTCTGGATCAATAGACAAGCAGCCAGAATGCTGCAGAACTATAGCTGCTTTGCAAAGTTTTACTATGATTAGTAATCAGTAGTGTTGCGCTAGCGAGCACTCAAATTGTGTTGTAGCTGAACACTTGAAGGGTACAAGAACTTTGCGTAAAACCCACATTTGGGGTGCCTCAGTTTGGTTGGGACACCTCATATGCATGAGTAATTATTTACCGTTGTAGTTCATACTTTGTGTCCTGCCTCTCTCCTCATTCTGCATTTTTTCGTAACAGCTGCAAATTTTCGTAACATCTAGCACAGAAGAACAAAGAAAATAAACTGTCATTATATAGACATCTGGTTGTCTCCATCAGCCTCCTCTGGACCTCCCTCACTTGTGGCCTCTTTTGTTGGGATGCAAAGTCTGGATCTCAGCAAATCTCTGTAAACACATTGTTTTAAGGAACTGTGTGTTTACCTCTCGGCATTACTAATGCTACTGAAAAAAAGAGAAGTACTGACCAGGTGACATGACTTTGGAAGGCAACTTGGCTGCATGAGAGCGATAGGCTCAGTGAGCTCTTTCTGATCTCTGCCGACACCAAGAAAAGCAAACGTGGGGCAGGGCCGTTCTGTACTGCCCTTTCACATCACCACACGCTCTTCGGCTTGCCCCGGCAGTGCTCCCCGGTCGGAAGGACGAGGCAACCACACCACGGATTGGCAGGACGAGCGGTTCTTGCGGGGATACGTCCCCGGGGAAGGCCACCGCCAGGCCCCGCGGCGCCAGGCTGGCGCCATCCCAGCACCTTCCTGCGCCGCTCCCGCCTCAGCCCGCCCTCCGACCCTCCATTTGGCCGGTTCTGTGCCCGTTTTAACGGCAGGGTCCCTGGTCGTCCCC
>VXBH01008682.1:264262-281146 GCA_013400035.1 Rynchops niger | reverse complement strand
CCTCCCCCCTCCCAACGGCCGCCTTCCGAACTCTCTAGAGGCTCCTCGTGCCCGGGGCCCCGGTTGCTAGGCAACACCGCCTACCTCACGCGCGTTGCCACGGTGACGGCCACCCGTGCCCGTCCCTGGTCACCGGCCGCCATGGCGGCCCCTCTCCCGCAGGCCTCGGGGAGGGTAGGTGGGACGCCCCACACCTCCCGGTCCGGCCGCGGGGGCGCCCTGGCCGCCCTCCTCTCGGCCTTCTGACCGGAGGAGCCAAGGCCAGGCAGCCCGCCCAGCTCTGCCGTGCGCAGTTCCAGGACCACTGGCTGCCCCGCGGCTCTGCAAACAATATATGAAAGAACGTTGTTCACTAAAAGCAGAGACCGGGAATTCAGGGAGGCTGACAGCAACCCTCCATGAGCTTCACTGCGGTCGCGGTGAGGCTCACAGGCAGACATAATTTGTTTTACTTCCATACATGCCCTATGTTGGTGGCAGGAGGTTTCCCTGAGGGTGCGTGAAGGGAGTTGAGGAGCGTGTCCCCACACGCGTGCCTGGCCAGAGATGTGTGTGCAACCCCGTCATGAAGCGGTCATCTTGAGCGTGAAATAAAACCCTACAAACATTCGGTTTTCCTCTTCTAGGGAGCCACTTTTACCACTCTACTGTTGAACCAGCAAGTGACTAGTAAGTAAGTAAGATAGATTACCACCGATGCATGGTGGTAATCCTCAGCAAGGAGAATGGTATAGTGGAAACCCACAACCCCTTTAGCAAATGGGACATTACTTTTGAGTAACCGTGTAAGAAAGGCAGGTATTGCTTTTGCAGAGGAGAAAAGCTGTTTCCATCAAAGGTGACATGATAAGGGAATGACTAAGACAAAGAGGCTCCAGCAAAGGCTTGTAGAACATCTCTTATCACACAGACAAGAGGACAAACTGATTCATACTGGATTAGTGTCTGGAAGGGTAGTCAAACATTTAACCAGGGGTAATGACATTGAGCGATTTTTGTACCAAAAGGGAAAGAAATAAACTACTCAGCTAATCCCTTTAGGTGTAGCATAAAGAGAACAGAGGCAGGACATACGGGAAGGATTTTAGGTGCCTTGGACAGACTGTGAACCCTGGAGTACCTAACCAATGGGAAACAGGGGAGGGAAATAGAAAAAGAAGCCACTTTAATAGTAGAGGGAGCAAGGCCACTATAAAGAGAAAAAAATGCAAAGATGAAAATTACTCATCCAAGCCAAACTTGAACCAAGCAAACCTTCTATCCCTATATAACAGGTAGTCAGTTTCCTGCATAAAGAGCATCAACTCCTTTTGAGGAGTATTGTATAATAATTCTAGTCCTTACAGTTATGATGGATATATCCAAAACAATTTCGGTTTTCTGTTGTTGCTCCAATGCTGTAACTTACAGGTTTGCCAATTGGTAGCTGTGTAGTTCCTCACTGGTTTCGCTGTTGGGTGACCACATAAGCAAATCTGCTCTTTTCTCAACTGATTAGAGAAGCCCTGAACAATTTCATATCTAGGGGAAAACTGAGAGCCACAGATCTGGGAAAGGGTAAAGCAAAAGAGATGCCAGAGCCTGGAGCAGGTAGAACAGATAGTGGACTCAGGAGTGAAAGGGATGGACATTAGCATGAGACTAGTACAAAAGACAGAACTACACAGGAAACCCGAAAGAAATGCACCTAGAAACCTCAGTAATTTGAAAGGAGTTAACTATTCTCCTGACAGTTTCAAGTCTTTTGTTCAGAGCTTTGTCCCTTGACAGTGAGATTCCTGACCAGATTCCAACGTAATTCCAAAACACATTTTTGTGGGTAAAGTTTTGGGGACAGGAATGGAAGAGTGATTGTGGAGACAATATGATGAAATAGGAGATACTTGGTTAAATTTCGTAAGTTAACCAGGTTTTAATGGATATGTTCTTTCAAAATGTATCAAATATTCAAGTGATATTCAAGGTATTTCTGTTGTTGGCCAGGTCTGTTGTTAATCAAATACTATGTGGAAAGTGTGTTATTTAAGTGTTGTGAAATATTTACTTCACTGTCATGCATGACACAAAAAGTTGTATTTTGGTAGCTGACAGTGTTACCATCAGATACACTAACAATGATAACATTCCTCTTATTTCAGGCACCTCAGCATGAGCACGATGAGGGTGGACTATTGAACTCTGCTTAGTATGTTGAGTTCTAGATATCTGTTTATTCTTTGGAGACACAAGACCAGGATAAACTGAGATCACACAATGAGTGTGTATAAATTAAAAAAGTCTGAATTTTCGATCAAACATAGTTTTAATATTTTTAACATTTCATTAAGGAGTATTATTAATATAATAGAACTTAGTAGAAAACATTTTCTTCTTTCAGATTAAATGCGAAAGAGTTATTGGTATCTGGAAGTTGGGCTAACGTGTTGTGGATGGAATGATGCACTTCACTCGTGAGAGAGAAGCAGCCAAATATTTATTGATCTAAAACAGGGATTTAACAAAGTTTGATAGTCAATGCGACTGTTTTAACATAATTCAATGGCAAAGTACACTTGGTTATTTACTGCACAGAGGACAGGGTCAGACAGAACTGTCAAGGAGACCCTCCGATTGAGTTGAGGTTCAGAAAGGACACCCTTGTTTTCTAAACTCCTTCTCAGAGAGGAGTCTAGGTGCGGCTGGACCCAGTCCTAGCCCCAGACTTGGTCAACAGTTTATGTCTAAAGGATTACATATGCACAGTCAATTCTTTTATATCCCTTAGCTAAGATTTCAAAGTTTAGCATGCTATTAGTCACTTGCCGAGGATCTGTTGTGGCAGGAAATCTCTTAACCTCGAGGAGTACCCTTGAGAGGCGTCCCTACCCAAAGGGAGATCCTGGCGTGCAGCCTGCTGCCATTCAGGAAGGCTCAAGGAGCCCTGGGCTGTCCACTATTTATAGATTAAGATGATTGCCCTATGGTCATACTTGCATACCAGCGAGACATCTAGGTCCCTGTTCCAGATGACCTCTGGCTAATACGTTGCCATCCATCCCCCAAAGTCCAGGTGCAACCCATCACAACCCCCACTGACAGTGATGGCTTGAGCAGGAGCTGGGGAAGGGGGGTAGGGGGTGGAGCAGGTATTTCCTGCAGCTCGTGGAGAAGACAATGGAGGCAGATATTCCCTGGAAAGTCATGGGATAGACCATGGTGGAGCAGGTATCCACACCACAGCCCACAAAGGACCCCACACCAGAGCAGGTGGATATTTTCTGAAGGAACTGTGGTCCGTGAAGGACCCACACTGCAACAGATTTATCCTGAAGGATTGCAGCCCATGGAAGGACCTACACAAGAGCAGGGGAAAAGTGTGAGGAGGAAGGAGCAGCAGAGTGGAACTATTGTGTACTGATGGTAATCCCCCATGCGCCCTGTGCTGCTGGGCAGGCGTTAGAGGAGTCAGAAGTGAAGATGAGCCTGGGAAAAACAGGGAGGGGGAGGTGATGTTTCAATTTTTGGTTTTGTTTCTCACAACACAAATCTAATTTAATCGGCAATAAATTAATTGTCTCAAAGTCAAGTCTGTTTTGCCTCTGACAATAAGTGGAAAGCGATTTCCATCTTTCTTTTGACGCATGAGCTTTTCCAACCAATTCTCTCCCCCTGTCCTGTTGAGGAGGGGGGAGTGAGAGAGCAGCTGGGTGAGCATCTGTCTGGTGGCCACAGCGAACCCACCGCAGGAGAGCAGCTAGTGCACTCACATCTTGGAGTCCAGGACTGAGATTTTTAAGTACTTTCATAAAGGCTCACTATTAATAATTCCATTTTAATACCAAATGCTATTAGAAATTACAGAAAACATAATCATTATATATATGTTTTAGATTGGCTATATTGAATAAAACAGCTGCTATACCTATTGTGTGGCAACTATATTCTTGCCACTGCTTCAAATCAGGCTTCAGTGGTTATTTTTGCAGATGAAATCTTAAGACACTTTTGCAGGACAGTAAGGTAGAAATAACATGATATATTTTCAGCTTTAACTCTGTCCAGTGCCATTTCTGATGAATGGAAACTAGGAATCTGAATAATGTAGCCATAGCCATGAAAGGGATAAATCCAGTCCACAGCAACCTCATTGCACAAGCAGGTGATTGTTGAACAGCTCAGAATACCCCTTTCCACCTGGCTCTTGATATTTCAGTCACAAGCAATGGACTGTACAGTTGTAGTGCAGATAACGTTTCATAGCTGATGTCAAAACAAAATGAAAATTTTTGATAAACAGTTGAAATAATGAATCTTGTCCCCGAACAATGGAACTGATTGGGATCAATGGAAAACAAGCTTTGGTAACATTTGATTCAGGGCTTACAACACATGCAGCCCCCAAACATGAACTGGTAATAGCACTTGCAGATTCTTATAATCCTAGCACAGTTGAGGAATGAAGGCACACAGAAGACTGTTGGAAGAGGAGAAAGATGAGAGAATGGAGAAGTGAAAAGAGTGGAAGAAGATAATCCAACAACTCAAAAGCTTTCTTTTTTTGTTTTATAGGTATGATTGCATTTTTAGGTTTGCATAAATACAGTGTGCTTTAAGTTGCCCCTCATTTTCACTTTAAGTCACTGTGGAGCAAATTCAACCCAAGTGGGAAACACAACTGTAACAAAACCAACAATAATAAGCAAACAAACAAACAAACCCAAACAAGCACATTGTTACATTTCAGTCCTTTTCTGACAGCCAAATTTGTATTTATAAAGCCTCCAGCAAGTCAATACAAGGCCAATCATCCTGTGTTTAAGAAAAAAAAAAAAAAGAGAGAGACCTTTCAATATACAATTAAGGAGATCATAAGATATTCTTACGTACCAATTATTTTGTAATTAACGTCTTCCTGAAAAAGTTCACTGAAGCTAAGCCTGAGTATTTTACCTTTTTAAGTGGTTACTAAACCACTCTGCATCTAATTCTTCACTGGCAATTTCCTGCAGATACACATCATTTGAGAAATTTATTACCACTATTACCACTTGGATTCGTTAACCCATGAGCCTTCCACTTTTCTAGAAAGATCTAAAGCAGGTATTACATTGAAAAAAAAGGCCAAGGTTAGAGCTGAGAAAAAGAAATTGAGAAAAGCACTGATTCACCCCGAGGGTAAGCCCTTTTAAACAGTATAGAACTTTTTTCTTTTAAAGAAAGTATTTCCATTTCTAAACATTTGAAAAGGTCAAATATTTTCACTCATTTAAACTAAGTCAGTAACAAAAATCAGCCCACAAATTTCAGATTATCTGCATAGTTCATTTACTGAAGACGTCCTGTATTTATTACATTCCAGAGTGATGTTCAGATAGATTTCTTCCAACAGGTCAAAACATATTCCCAAGGAGGAAACATATGAAATATTTTTTACATTTCTTCATCAGTTTCTAAAGATACTTAAATGGATTGGATAGAACTTATTGAGACACATGTTCCTAAAACTTCACAGGTGTAATTTGGAGATCATGCACACTGCTTCTAAGAAGTACTGCAGGAGTTAAAACTGAGCACTAATTACTCAACCTTTACTGTAATAACAATGCTACCGCAGCATTACTTTGCATTTTTATTGGGGGAAAGGCATCTTCCAAACCAAGCTACTTCTAGAGCAATTATCTCTGAAGTAATGGAAAGACAGCTGTGCTCAGGAAGTAAGTTATATAGTCAACAGACTTGATGAAAACCAGATTGCTCCACGGCCACCACATGAATACTGCTAATGATTCAAAATAAACTGCAAGAAAAAGAGCTAAAACCAAAAGAGCTTTTATAGCTTTAAGGTGCTCCAGTATAGCAGGTGCTGTTTTTACAACTAGGTTTCACAACTTTTTCATATCGAAGAATAAGTGGGACAATGGGAGACAAGCTCTTCCTTCCAACAAACAGATTCCTGATCGGTGCTTAGAATTGCCTTCATTTTTAGACCCTTTGGAAAAGGATCTTCATTTAGTAGATTCCTATTGTTAATCAGGTCACATTTTGTTAAAATAACTTTTTCTTTTGAAGTCTGATAGACTCTTTAGCTAGATGTTAAACACAAGAATTCACGGTGCAGATGATGCTTGTATCTCAAAATACTGATGGTCTAGTGTAGTAGAAACAAATGTAACAAGCTATAAAAACATGGTTTTGTTACCACTACTTCATCATTGAACTCTGCACTTGACACTGAACTGTATAGATCTTTATCGTACAAAAGACAATTTTCTTATTAAAACCAGAAATGAAGTTAGGTCTAGTTTGTTATGGTGGAGGCGGAAGGTAGCAAAAGGAAAGGACAACTCAGGGGAAAAAATGACTGGCAGGTGTTTAACCTAAACTTATCTGCTCAGTAAATAAATGAGTTAGTACAGCAAAGTCACCACAGAGTAAGTTTGATCAGAAAACAGCTAAGCAGCAGAATATTTACGTCACGATTAGGAAATTTTAGTTTTAAAAACTACTATTAAATCAGAGAGGAATAGAGTAGATTTAGGAATCTTCCCCAAATCCTCTTATTACCCTTAAAAGTAATAGATAATACTAGCATATTTTACAAAAGTCACATTACGGAAGGTACTTAATCTACAGTAAAAAATATCTTAAGTGAAAATGCCTTAAGTAGCTTTAATTCATCATAGTAAAATTTCCTCAAGTGTTTTGGTTACACTTACCTTGTTGGTGCTCTTTGTACGTTGTTAAGTTCATATTTTTAAAAAGTTTAGGGAATCTCTTAACATATTTTCATAGATTGCTTCCTGCTGGCTGTGCTTTAAGTTTCTGTATTTCAAAAAAAAGTGCCCCGATTTGAAAAAGGAATTTAAAACATCTTATCTGTTCTTCTTCACCAGAAAGGTATAATGCAATTAAGCCTTCCTAGTGAAATTCTGGAAGTCTCAAATGAATCATTAAATCACAGATTATGTTATCAAACAGGGATATATTTTTTCTTGACAGAAATATTTCTGTTAGTGAAATTCCTTTCTGGTATTATGGCGTTTCTTTTACCCTGCGTAGGAACTGTTTATAATCAGAGAAGTTATAATCATTCCATCCTATTAGGCTTGCATTTTTTTGCATTTTGCGTAGTAACCTAGGCAAGAAATACTTATTAATCTAGTCAATGACAAAGAAAAACTAACATAAATCTTACTGGCTCAAAAGTGATGTCCATTTAGTAAGGTGACCTCTTGTAAATCCACATTTTCCAGCAATGATTTAAAAATAAAATGTACAAATAAAATTACTTTTTTGCCTTATTGCTAACCATTTCTTATGATCCTATTTTGATTTCTTTAAAAGTTAGTAGTTTTCTGCATATAAAAAGTTCGTTTTTGTACTGAGAACTATACCTTTTTAGTGTACTTTCTTTTTTTCCTTTTATCATTCACTTTCCTTTTTTCCTTTTATCATTCTCATTTGTAGCTCTGCAATGTCTCCATTCGCAATTATTAAATCATATGGAGAGAGTTAATATTTGGGAAATATTCAAGGTGTTAAGTCTCGTTTTTCTAAAATAATTTGACATACAGAAAGAAAGATCACGTGATCAGCTTACTAGTGACATGTCATTAGTAGGCTGGGAGCTGTCCTATGACAGTTACCTGGAAATAAGAAAATGAAACGTTATATGTATACCTCAAGCCTTAATTTCATAACATCAGGAAGAAATTCTCTGTTCTGTTGCACATAATTTTTTTTTATTTTATTTCTGTAAAGTGCGTTGGAATCTATTGGTTTTTTTCTGTGTTTATCATTACGATGCCTGAACACGTTAGCAGAGGCCTCAGACAAGAAAGTGAATTACGTGGAAATCTGCTTTTCTGTGGTGTTACAACTTTGGTATCTTGTGAATTTAACTCCAGTGCAGCATTTGTTTTAGACATCACTTTCACAGCACAAAAAAAAAAAATAAATTTACAAATAAAGAAAAGCTGCTGCAGTCATATTTTCTCAACAATTTTTAATTTCAACTTTCTTATTGCAAAGAGTCTGAGCAATATAAACTGATACCATTGCTTTTTCAAATTTATGACCAGACTGACTTTGGCACAAGCAGTTGACAGAAATCTGGACTTTCACTTCCTCAAATTTCCAACCTGTAATTCAAATATGGTCATTGCTCTTCAAATTTTAGGATTTTAGCCTACTGCTTATCCTGGTATCTAAAATGCTATAGCAGGGCATTTACTTGCTGTAACAGCTAGATTAATGCAACTTTGGAGTGAATTAACACAACTGTGGAGTACATAAATAAAGTAAATAAAACACAGGTTGGTTTTTTTTGCTTTTAAGGCTGAATGGGAATATTGCCTGAGAATGAAGTTGAAAAAAGAATGCTGGCATTACAAAAATATTATGGGGTGTATTCTTTAGTTTTTCTAGAAACCCACTTTTAAGCAACAGTAATAAATCATCTGATAGGTATTTGTATGATAGAAAATGGCTGTGATACCACAATGAACATATTAACATAATTTGTGCTAAGAAAAACAGGAATGAAAATAAAATTGACATTTAAAAATTATTTTGATGCTGATTTTCTGTTAATCTTTATTGTCTTTGGTGATGAACAAGTAGTTCTGAAAACAAAATGAACTGATTTTATTTCTTTGTTTGCTTTTTAATAGTTTGCTTTGTAGCAAAGAAAGTTATTATATTCTACTTCTGTCATTGTTGTAAAGCTTTGGTGAAGAATGGGATCACATTCTGTCTTTGCAAAAAGAATTCATATACCAAGTTAAATAAAATAAGCAATTCTATGTAAAACTTTGAATGCATTTATTCCTGACACCTTTCAAATAAGTGCTTAATTTATTAATATTTAAAAAAAAACAAAAACCAACCAAACAAAAAACCCACAACAAAACTCCCAAAACCCCCACAAAAAAACGCCTTTCTAAACAGCATTTGAAATATTTATGAGTAATTCTTAAGAAAGAGCCATTGTCTACTGGACCTTGCAGAAACTTTCCCATGCTATTCAAGTGTGAGACTTCAATGGCAACTTTCATATTTCTGTTTCATTACAGAACTGGGTCTCTGAACGTCTCTTCTTCCAGAGATTTCTCAGTTTTTGTCCTCGTGAACAACGTATAAACTCTGGACAGCTGGATTCTTCAGCGTTTGAAAGAACAGTAGCATGTTTATAAGTAGACTTATAAACACTTCAGAGACTGTCAGCAATCTAGATTATCTGGGGATAATCACAATCAACAGCATCCCCTGTCTTCTAGTAGTAGTTGATGGGTTCCCTCAGTTGCTGATTAAACTGTGTCCTATCACCAAATGGAGACAGGTATTAGACCTGACAAATAGGATTTTGTTGAAGCACTTAAATTTTCATTACTATCTTTTACTCAGAGCTCCAGGAATATTTTTGTAATAATTTGTTTCTTACCGCATTTCTATATTTTCTATTTATTTGTGAGAAAAAAAAATCAAGCTAATAGCAGTAAATTCAAACCTAAATGCAGACTTGACAAATGTATATTTTTGAGAGTGACAAAACCTTCTTCATTCTCCTTTTAGGTGCACAAAACGCACTGCAGTGGACAAAATACTATGTTGCTGTAATGGCTTCCATACTAAATAACCAATTGTTATTCAAAGAGGTGGCTGTACTAATACCCAGTCCTCTGAAAACATGCATCTTTTATCCACAAAGCATTTACTCCTGATTGAGTCTCAAAGGACATATATGCGTAGACCCTGCAAAAGGACTCACCAGCAGTGAAATTTCAAGTTAAACAATAGCCATGGCTAGGAACTGCCCACTTCTGGATAGCTGTAGCCTTTTCCTTACGAAATGCCTTGTCCTCTGTAAGTAAAAGCACAGAAGACTCAACTAAAATTCAAGTCTCCCTTTTTCCAAGACAAAACATTCCAGTGTTGTTCTACAGCTCGATAAAGCTAGCTATGACAGTTTAAGAAATTACTATTGCGGGTGTCTGCCACGCTCTTAGAAATTGTCATGCTTGTAGCAAAGATGGCAGAGCAAGACCTATGCTCACGTTTCAGCAGCCTGAGTTGCCAGGGTAGTACAACGGCTTAAAGCACTGCTGCAGATGTGTTTGCACAAATTTATGGGCACATACAAACATCTCCTTCTTCCATCTCGGCTGTGCAATGGAAGCATGTATCAGGGAGGTCAGGCAAACCACTGGGAATGGCAGCATTGTCAGTTCGCCCCTCAGTCCACCAAAGCTCATCTGGGAGCACTCTTACAACGGCTGCGTCGTAGGTACTGATTCATGACACACAGGAACAGAGCACCTGCCCTGTATGCAACTGACAAAAAACTTAACTCATATTTAGCTTACTCTTGAAGTAGATAAATCAGGGTGCTGTTTTTCATACCTTCAGTAGGAAGAATGTGAACTTTATTTGCCTTAACAAGGAGGGAATGGGAGTCTCCATTACAGGGTTAGTAGGCATCCGGTACTTGAATCTCAGCACTAGGTGGTATATCAGCATTTTGGCCAAAAACTCTATACGCGTCCTTGCTGTACCTCTTCTGTACCTGCGGACACAGCCGCGGGTCTCCGCTGGACCTGACCTGTGCCACGTGGGACAGAACCAGGTCTTGGCAATGGTCATTCCGGCCTTTGGCCACGGTACAAAGGGCACCAGGTTCTGGCCCAGATTAAAGCCAGTTCCGTGGCTTTCTCCCCCTCCCGGAGGTGGAACTGGAGGGTGGGTGGGAAACGGCCGCCGCACAAAACGTGGTTTTCACCTGCAGCTCACCCAGGATAAGCCACGTGCGCACCTTAAATACGCTTAAAGCACAACGAGACATACTGTTTGGTTTCCTTGGCACTGTTGAAAACCAAAACCTGGTTATTAAAAAAACCCTAAACCTCCGTGTTTTGTCCAGGCGTGGCCTATCGTCGAAAAACTTGTCAGTTACCCCCACACGCAGCCCAAAACCCGTAGGAGAGGAGTGGTAAGGCAGCCGTGGCGAGCCGTGCAGGAAGCTGAATAAATGCGGGTTATTTCTGGAGCAAAAGGGGACCTCGGGCGGGCTGGCGAAGGCGTCGGCGAGGCTGCGGGGCCGGGCAGCCCTTCTTCAGGTGGCCGTGGCGGGAAGCTGAGGGAGGGAGGCAGGGAAGGAAGGGCAGCCCCCGCCTCGCCCCCGGCCCCACCACAGCGCCCCCTGGCAGCGCCAGCGGGCCCCGCCGGCCCGCCGTGTTATGGCCAATAAGCGTCCGCCACCGCCCGACAAGGGGCGGGGCCACCTGCTGGCATTTAAATAGCGCGGCGGCTCATTTGCATGCTGCCAAGATGTCCGGCCCTGGGATTGGCCGGCTCCGAAGCAGCCCCCATTGCCGGCCCCTGTGCCCACGGAGGGGGCGGGGCCAGCCGGGAGAGGGGAGGGGACACGGGGCTTATTTGCATAACGGCCCGGCGCGTGCGACGGCGGGAGGCGGCGTTGGTGCCCGGAGCGGGTTCCGATTTTGAATCTACGGCGGCGGCAGCGGCAGCCGCGGGACGGCGGGAGCGGCGGCGGCCGCCGAGCACTGAGGCAGGAGCCGCCGCAGGACGCCGGTGCGCAGGTACCGCACCTCCCTCCTTCCCTCCCGGCCCGCTGGGGCGCGCGCGGCCGGGCAGCAGCACAGCAGCGCTCTCCGCGGAACGCTGCCCCGCGCGGCGGCAGCGGCAGCGCGCATGCTCCGGGGCTGCATCTTTTGCACACGCTCCGCCGCGCGCACCCACCCCGCCAGCCAGAGCGGCGCAGCGAGGCGCGCGCTGCATGGGAGCACGTGACGCGGCTCCAGTGCAGGCGGCGGCGGCGCCGCACATGCGCGCTGGGGTTTTGCGCCCGGAGGTGGCAGCAGGTGGGGCTAGGGGTCGGCGCCGGCCTCCGACCCCCGCCGGTGGAGGGACCCCCCGCGGCGGGGTACAAGGTGGGTCTGGTGTGGGGCAGGGCCCAGCTGGGGACCCCTGCGGTGTCCTGAAGGCGCAGGGAGCTGGGCAACGCCAGGCGGTTGTCAGATTGCGTTCTTACACATTGTGAGGTGAGGCGGAGGCGCCTCCTGCGCTGCACCGGGAGGGTGTTTGGGTGGGACAGGGGCGCGTCCGGCCGCTCGGTGCCTCGAAAGTGGCTTTTCCTTACTCTTTGTCCGAATTGGAGGTGGCGTGGCGTGACCTGGGCGGTGCTGTATGCAACCAGGGGACATCATGGCAAACGTGGCGGGTGTGGATGTCGTGTGTCATAGTGGATAGGCTGTAGAAGCAACGAGAAAACCGTTTTTCTTCTTATCGCACTCAATAGCACACTGATGAAGTTCAGATTAAAGTTTTTGAAGCATATGGGCATGTTAATTTACTAGAAGCAAGGGTGTTTTTTGAGGGGGGAGAGGCCTAGTTGTGCATTTTATATGTGATATCGTCAGTAAACAAGGCCAGAGTGGCTACTTCAGGTTGTAGTGGAGGCCCAGGTCAAAGAAAAAGGCAAAAATTCAGAAGTATATTCACGTAAAGAAGGCACATCTGAATGTATAATTGTTTTTTGAGCTTAAGTGTTTAAAATAGTGAAACTGTAGTTAAGCAATTCAGATTCGAATTCTGATATGACATTGACGCCTGTTAGAGGTCCTCAAGCAGTTTTTTCTTTTAACAGGTATATATCCTTATTAGATCTAATCTTTGATAGATATCTAGTGGAAGTGCCTACATTAGAATATTTTGTTGCATAAGAGTAATTTTGAAACAAATCTACAGAAAGTAATGTTGGTGTGAACCTTAACACAGATGGACTTGGATGGAAAAATTAGATTGAATTGCTGATGGAAAAATACTCCTTTAAAATAAAGAGGTGAACAGTTCAATCATTCTTGGCAACAGTCAATGAGCTTAAAATTGCAGCCTTCATGCAGTCGCAGGAAAACAACATTTGCACATCTAGAAAGTTTATTTAACGTGCTGTCTTAACTGGCAGAAGTAAGAGTACGTTAAATACGTTTGGTCAATATGCCTGATTATACAGCCAAATATGATATTTTTATGACTAATTTATTGGATTTTACATATGCAAGATCAGGATAGTCTACAAGTATGCTATTTCGCTCTCTTTTGCAAGTTAAACTATTTTGGGCCATTTTCTAGTTAATAATTATTAATATTTACCTTTAGTTTTTAAAAAACAGAAACATGGAGAATGTACTTAGCTTCTGCTTAAATCTGAAATTAATAAGTTAAATATGAATTCTGTACACAGACAATGAGTATTAACATAAGAAATAAGTGTGTTTTTCTAATTGGGTACTGTTTTGTGTAGTCCTTCAGGAAGGTACGAAGGAGAGTAATAACTTGCATATTAAAAATTCTTTAGAGGGGGAAAAAAACCCAAACACAAAACCCCCTACTATTTGATATGTCATCTGGGGTAGGTAGTTTCTCAGTTTTCAGATCTACGAAATGGGGCCAATGGTAGTTGTCAGGCCAATCATAAAATGAATTCACTAGTGATTGTGTAAGGACTTGTGCAATTCATGAATTGTGACAGCTAACCCCCCTATTTATTCCTCAGTTTTGGCAATTATGTAATTATTTTATATTCTCCAGAAGTATTAAACCAAGTTCTTAAGTATGTAAAATTCAGAAAGGAATTGTATTAATAACTTTGGATAGCAATACATTTTTCGATAAATGCCAAATAATTAAAATACAGAAAAGCTTGTTTTGTCATTGTTTATAACTGCCCATTATGTGTTCTTTTCCAAATAATCTCAAGAGGTCTTCGTGTTCTTATCTTTATGTCTTAGTTTAGTAGACTTTTTATGTTGCTTGGAGTAAAAGGCCTTGTTATCAGCTCCAACTTTGCTACCAACTATAGGGGTGCTGAACTGATGCTTCCTGTGATAATGTGGAACAGTGTTGTATTTTGCTGTATGAATTAATTTAACAAGACTATCTTGATTGTTGTGTGGACTTGAAACTGATCACACTTAAAAGAATTGATTCATAGAAGAATACAATAATTATATACATCAATTGAAACAGTCATTTTGATGCTCTTATTGAGGGACCTCTTAATTCTCATTTCCTATCCATTATGAATCTGTTCTCAGTAAAATGCTAATCTGAATAGATATGCATGCATGCTGTACTCTGCCGTATTTGCTGATAGCTCCTGCTTGTGCTTGTATTGTTATGCCCATTTCACGTATTTAGAAGCTCAACATTAGCTATAGTAGTTAGTTTTCCTGTAAAGGCTCCTTTAGTAATGCTTCCAGAATTTGGGGCATAAAGACAGGAAATGTGGTCTAATACAGACATATGCTTTCCCCCCAGCATGGGAGGTGATGTCGCTAGCCAAGAGACTGAAAAACCTATGAATAAAACCAGTTTCTTTTTAAATACTGATTTTACTGAATCTGTTGCAAACAGAAATAGTTTACATGTTGAACAATTTTTAAAATCCTATTTTAATAACTGATTGCTAATTAGGAACTAAATACTAATTTTCATTGAGTTTGATTGTGATTTTTGGGAGAAGGTGATTTATTATTTTTTTTTTTTTCTGCTACAGATGATACTTCCACAATAAAAAAGTAACTGGCTAAACCAGATATTCTATGTTCCTTCTAAAACAGGAAAAAAGTCTAATTTCTCCCCATCTAGATTTGTTTTTAATAGTAAAATTATTAATTAGGCTTATTTGGTCTTATTGTCAGGAAGTGTATTTATGCTAAAAATCTCAAGGTTATTCATGGAATTTAGATAATGAGGCCAAAAGATACTTTACTAGTATGTTGCTCTTAAATAGTTTGCAAGTTTAATGCATTTTTTTCTGTTTGCTCTCCACCTAGTGTTTTTCAATATTGTCTGCTAGTTGTAGGTTTATGTTGTGAATTTATTTTGGAAATTACTGCAGTGACACTGATGTATATTACAGTTTTCGTAAGGGACATTAGATGAGTAAAATAAGTTGCAGTTATAGAACTGATCGTATGTGAATGCAGGGTTTTTGTTTGTTTGTTTTCTTTTTTGTCCCCAATATATTTTTATATAATATTTATCTTAAATGCAGTGAAATCTAAGATTGTTAATGTTTTTCAGTTGAATCTGTGGCTGGACTCATTACTCCTCTTTAGTATGTGACATTACTTTGAGAGATTTATGTATGCGCACAATGCAATTGGGAAGTCATACACTGGCCAACACAAATGATGCTTTCATGATGTATATTCGTAACTCTGCTACTTCAGTTATGCTCATTGCACTATATGCCATACTGCATGAAAAAACGTTCTCCTGTTTCCATCATACTGTGAGAAACAATGTTCATCAAGCAGCAGTGATTTATCCAAATACGCCATGGAGAGAAAGATAAGGCGGTTGTGTGGAATTTTTTTTTCTTTCTTTCTTTAGAGAAACAATTCAACCAAACAAAACCAACCAAAACAACAAAACAAGCAAATAAAACTTGCTATTTTTTTTTTTTTTGACAGCTCATGAAGAAGTGGGGAGAAAGTTAGGTTGATCTCTAAAAAGATCTCTGTAACCAGCTGTTCCTGATAAGTTGGAGAGTTACAGAATGTCTTAATCTCTGAATAAAGTTTAGATGTGAATTGGGTAATACTTCATATTTAAAATTCCTGTAGCTCAGTCTTGTTTTGGATAATAAAGCCTGATGGCTGATTCCAAAGAAGGTAGCTGTACGGTCTTCTGGCTTTGAGATTTTTCAGTCAGGAGGATCTGGAGCATAGATTTTGTCAGCCTCTTGAATTCTGGTTATCTTTTTGAAAGCAAAATTTTGCATGATGTTTTGAGATCTTAATTTTTGTATGCCTGAAGAGATTTTATGTATCATTTGTAGTGTGTTTAGGTGTCTTAGTTTTTTTGTTTCTGTGAGGTTTTCTGTTATTTTTTTCCTTCCTATCTCTGTAGCAATAGGGATCAGAAAATCCTTGAGTTCATAGGCAACTTTAGTTGCATATTGTGGTTTCAGTTAATATTCTAGTTCTTCTCTCTGTTCTGTCTTGACTATTTGCATGCATATATAGATGCAAAAAAAACCATTGCAAAGTTGAGAGCAGAAATTCAGCTATACTTGAATTTATACGGCTTTGTGTTTTATATTTTTATTTGAGATCATGTTAGACGGTATTAAACAAAAATGTAATGCTGTTAGTGAAGAAGAAATGCCTGCATGAAACTTAAAAAATGCATGGATAATGTTATTAAATGACATTCAGGAATTCCACTAATAAGACAAATGTGTTTAACAAATATAAATAATCTTTTTTTGCTGAAGCAGAAAATTGCAAAACAGGTAGGTAATAAAAATGTTTAACTGTGCCACAGCACTACCAAGTTTTAACAGAAATCTACTCGATTCTAGTATAGTAGTTCAATTTTATATGATCATCATTTATATGATGATTGTCAGTTTTTCTGTCCTTGGTGATTCTTGAAAGACTTGTTTGTCAGTAAATTTGACAGAGTAGCAAGTATTAAAGATAATTAATTCCTGCAGATTTTGTGAAAACAAGCATCTGGGATGAGGAGAGGCTACCATTGTCCCCAGTGAGGGAACTTGGCAGTTACACATGGATTTAGGGGGGATAACGTGCCATCAGTCAGGACATAGGTGTTGTCTGTCAAAGCAGTATGGAGGCTGTGGCATCAACAGGCAGCTTAGGACTAGAAGTGTACGTGTGCTTGCTTGCCCAGTGTGGTAAGGCACCAGCGATAACCTCAGGTTACTCTGATAAAAAGTATAAAGACAACGTTTATAAATCTGCAGGAAATATGGTTTCATTAGTTTCATTGCTCACTCATTATCTTGTTCAGTACCACTGGTGTATACTTTGTAAAATCGCCAGTGTATTTAACAGCAAGTCTGTTCCCACCTCC
>VXBH01008682.1:226256-253442 GCA_013400035.1 Rynchops niger | reverse complement strand
AAAAAAAAAAAAAGTAGTGTCTTTTAGAATACGCATTTGTAAAATATAATTCATTTATTAATGTAATTGGGCTTTGACTGGAAGGAAGAAGGTCAGGATTAAGAAATTAACTATTTGAACTCAGAGTGAGGCTGAAATCTAAGCGTGTGCCTCTACCTGTCCCTGCACCTTTCCGTACTCCAAAAGGTTTAAGTGTCCTCAGCTCCGCCCGGGGAACCTGCATCTGTCTAGTGATGGAAAACCAAATGTGGAGCGGAATCAGCAAATTAAACGGCCAGACACGTTACCTGTCAGCATTAGCTTAAAAATGGAACTGCCTCACTTAGGGGTGATACTTATTTATTATTGCTAGGCTGCAAAATACTGGAAGTACCAGTTTAAGAAAAGCTGGTCGCTGAGCACATCCATGTTTTGGATATTCTTCACTACGGAGCGCTGCCCGGAATCGCTGTGAGCAGCGCAGCCTAATGGCATCCTACAAGGAACAGCCTTCGAGCTGGCATCCCGTGTGCGGAGGCTACCGTCAGCTTCCGTTTATGCGAACAGCGAGAGCGGCGCTGCCCTCCGTCGCGGCCGGCCCTGGATCCTTCCTAAGCCGTAACGAGGCGAGCCCTTCTAGAGCGCGCGGCGGTCGCTGGGGGCGGGGGGAGGCGTTGCTCCAGCGCGCCCCTGACCTGAGGCCCCTGTATGTAAATTCGTACTGGCGCCAGCGAGCTGGAACTGCAGCCCGGCCGCGCGCCGGCAGCAGCTAACATGTGTCATGGACTTCTCCCCTGCTCGGATTGCAGGAGCGCGCGGGTTTCCGGACCGAAAAGAGCCGCACTGATGAATGCGAAAAAGATGTTCAAAGGAAGCTAGGTGTAGTTAGATTGCTAGTAAGTGAAACTACTGAGGAAATTTCAGCTTTCTTCTTCTTTTTTTTTTTTTTTTTTTTTCCTCGTGCTGCCTTGCGCTGTGCTGTAATAAATTTCTGCTTGTTGGTACTACCGTGTGGTATGTGGGAGGTACTTCACATAGTTGCTGCAGTGCTAATAGTTGGCGGCACAGAAGGCAGCACAAAGAGCCCGTCGGGAGGCACTCGCAGTTGCGAGGTTGCCTCGGAGGCTGTGGCAGGATCGGTTGCACTCCCCACACCTTCAGCCACTTGCCTGGAGCGGTTGGGGTTCCAGCAGGCTTTGACGCACAGATGTAGGCTAGGAGCCGAGAGGTGCCACAGCAGAGATCGGGCTGGCTTAAAAAGGGTAGTACCCGTGCTGCCATGTAAACAAAACAAGATCTGAGTGGCAAGATGGCCGACCTGGAAGTCTACTTGTAGCTGGTGGCATTTATGCAAATGAACTAATGTCAGTGGTTTACTCAGAGGAGGAAGCACATTTTGCACGTGCCACCACCTCGCCAGGTAAGAAGAGCAACTGGTTTTCTGCATTAATCTTTTAGAGGCCTTTGAAGTTATTTTTTCCGCTTAGGTTGCCCATCCCCCCACTTTGGAATCGTGCCACAGATTAAATTTAAATATAAGAGGCGTTTTCTGGGAAGCCCGGAAGTCATCTGTTCTTGCTGTAATTATTTTTGGGTTGCTGTTGTTAAGGGGAATTAGGAATTATTGTCTAATGTTTGCTTAAGTAAAACTGAAGACTTGGAAAAAATATTAGAAATTTGAGTATGTATTTTTTGCTGCTAATGTTGCTGGTTTTGTTTGGTTCAAACCTTTACTGTTTTGCTGCTGTGTTATTTTTCTCTCCGTGGTGACACCAGTTGGTGCACATGGAGGTTTAGCAATGCTGTGAGCTTAACCCTGAAAAGGGTGCAGAATTAAGGAATCCACAGCGGTGGGTTTTGGGCTCCTTGGTGTTATGAAGAAACTTCATTATCCTGGTCGTAGTTTCAATTATCTTCTTTTTGAGGTGGCAAAGCTGTTAAAAATACTGGACGCTGAACTGTTACGCATGTGTCCTTTAGTACAAATGCACGTTCTCAAGTGCGTTTATGTAAATTTTAAAAAGGTGTATTTGTAAATAGGGAAACGGACCAGAATATGATATTTATCTGCTCTCCCCCCTCAGAAGCCAAGAAGCTTGCCTTAGAGGAGAAAATATTAAGAAAACGATGGTATTGCTAATTACATAATATGCACATAGTGCATGAAATTAACAGCATGGAGTAGATGTGCTAGTCTGCACAAATGTATTTGCATTGTTTTTATTTTACAAGTCAAAAAAGTTGTGACACGGTGGGAGACTGGAAAGAGGAGATGATAAAAGAAAATGGCTGGATGGGGGAAGTGTCTGTGCTAGAGAAGAGATAATTGGAGATGCATGAACAGGCCAAGGAAAACATGGTTGCTTTAAGGTAGACGGCAGCTCAAGATAGGAATGTGGAGCTGGCAGTAGATGGGCCTCATCCAGTTGAAGGAAAAATGAGATTAATCAAAGAGAATAAAACTAAGAAGGTGGAAGGGCAAAGTAGGCAGGTAGATTATTTGAGCTTAAAATGGCAGTGATAGGTACTAAAAGTATTGGAGCCATTCTGAAACAGACTGTGGGAATTAAGGCCAGTAAATGTGCTAGGAAGGAGAACTATAACTGGTTGATATTGAGGAGGGGGGAATTTAATGATAATAGGGAAAGGTAATATTTCTGCATTGATATGGCAGAGTAAAATGGTGCACGCCGACAACTTGGGCCAAGTGAATCTTTTTTGTAGGTATCTCATTTACTTTGAAACCGTTGATAATTTAAGATTTGATACAGGACACAGTTTTTCTTGTCACTTACAAGTCTGGTTATATGCATGTCCAGATTAAAAACAAAACCAAAACGGTGTGTGTGAGAAAGTATGTAAATAGGTATATGGTAGATTTCGCCAAGTAATTACATTAGAAATTGCAGTTAACAACTATAAAGGTTGCCCTTAAAGGGCCAATTATGTTAAAATCAGTCTTGCTTTCATTGTAAGGTGAAGTAAGCAATTCGGGGCCACTCCCTCCTTTTCTGTAAAGTGTAAGTGCAAGGGTGGTTGAGGAGAAACAGCATCGAGTGTGGTGTGGAAAATGTAGAATGATTAGAAGTTACAAAACATTTCTAATGGAAAACCATGACTAGTAAAGCAAAGGATTACAAAGGTGAGATTGTTCGAAACTGAGAAATAATTCTAGCAGTAACGTAGGTGACAATAACATGATTGTAGTGAAAGAGAAAAAGCAGAAGATTACAGTAAATATTTTTGGGTTTTTTTAGATAGAAGTGAGATTACATTATAATATTTCACAGGTGACTTAAATAGTTAAAAGTCTAGAAGTTACAAGGAAGACAGTCAAGAGTCCATGATAGACGTTTCTTAACAAAAGGTATAAGCAGGTCTTTGTAATCTGCACCCAGGAGTTCTAAAAGAATTGACTGAGAATATTTCTTTTCTGAGGTGTCCCTCCCAATAACATAAAACACAATGGAAATTCCAGAAAACCTTCAAGGTTTCTTATTTAAAAAGGTCAAGCAGGATGACCTAAATAACTATTTAGCCTCACATCAACCCTGGGGAAAGATAATGGAGGGACAGCTGAGGGGTTCAGTAAATGCAAAATATTATTAGAATTAATGCTGAGGCGGTTTGATGGAAAAAAAACAAATCTTTATCTAAAAAAGCAACCTAACATAATTTGTTTTAGAACAAGGTTCCTTGGTGTAAATACCCAATATGTATAATGCAATTATGCCTTGATACAATCTTTTTCTTAAAAAAACAAACAACTCCCCCTCCCTTTTTAAAGCTTTTGAAGGGGAGAGGGGTAGGAAGCACGCTCCAAGTAAAGTTTGTTTTCAATTGGTGTTGTAAAGCAGTTACTGTTGTTAACTTGTAGAGCATGGAAAGGTTGACTCTTATCATCTGGATCATTTCCTTAGCAGGACACACTCAAACAGTCTGCTGTTGCACAGCAAAATCTGAAGTTGTACATTTAGAAACCATCCGCTATAGAACATACTTGCTTAACAGGAAACCCTACCCTGGGATAAAGTAGGGATCAGAGAGACCAAAAAAGTGAGCTAAAGTTGCAAAGAGAAAGTTAATGTGGAAGGGCTGAAATTCTGTTGAATACAGAGAAAGAGTAAGGAAGTCATACACTTTATTAATCTGCCTTGGTTATACTGGTGATGTGAATTCTGCATCAATACAGGTTTGAGTCCTGTTGTCCATAGGTTTGGGCTGTTTTTTAGGAAATTAGGAAGGGTCCTGTGAAAAGGCACAAAAATTACTCTGTCTCAAGAACACAAAATTGTAAAATAATTTTAAAGTTAAACTGATAATGTAGGTTGGAAGGGGCCTCTGGAGGTCATTAGTTTGGCATCTTCAAAAAAGGCTAACTTTGAAATGAGACCAGTTTGCTCCAGTGTTTGTCAGGGTGAGGTTTGAAAATCGGCAAAGGTGGAGGTACCACAGCCACTCTGTACAAGCTGCTTCAGTGTTTGACCACCCTTGTGGTGAAGAACTGTTCTCTGTCTGGAATCTCTCTTGGTGCAAGTTGTATATGTTTCCTCTTGTCAGTGTGTTGTGCATTTCTGAAAACCATCTGGCTTTGTCTTATCTGCAAATGCCAGTTAGGTTGTTGAAGAGAGTAATTTGTTCTCCTCATTTAGCTATCTTATTCTTCATGCTACAGAAATTCAGCTCCCTAGTCTTGTCTCATCTGTGATGTTCTCCAGCCCTCAGCCATCTTCGTGGTCCTCCACTGGACTTGGTTATCATATTTCAGATGAGCTTCATAGATGCTAAGCAGAGTGTAATAATAATTTCCTTTGATCTGCAGCTATGTTTTTACTTATGCATCCCAGTCTTGAGTTTTAAAAGAAAGAATTACTATAAAGCAGTAATTCCATTGAATATGTTCCTTTGGAAAGCAAAAATTACTACTAAAATAGGCTTCCCAGTCCAGAGCGGGGGGAGGGGGAAGTAATGGGAAGCTGGAGGTAGACCAACTAATACTTAAAAATGGTACTTTTTTTTTTTTTTATGCTGTGAGTGAGTAAAGGAAGCAGTGAATTTTCTTTCTTTGTGTTTTGTCTCTTTCCAGAAAGGCATCTTAATCTTGATTTGAAGACAGGCTTAAAAGAACGGCCAAGCTATGGCACTTAGATGGCATATGGATTTGGAACAGCTGATGTGTGACTTGCCCACTATGCCAACTCTGCAGCTGGGTTACATGGCATAATGTTGGCATGAAGTCTTCTATGAAATCTAAATTTCTCGTTGTTGCATACAATTACCTAGTAGGGACCGTGACAACCTTTATCACTAGTTTGACTCCAATCTGATTACACATTAGCCAAATTGTGCCTGGCCTTATACTGGTGTGGCGAGGCCCCACAAAAGTTATCTAGATCTTCTGCCCAAGAATAATTTCTGGACCATCTCATCTTGTGGCTTGTAGCCAGATCAGATGTTTAGATGATGAGATCAAGAAAGTTAGCCAGCTTTGCATTAGCCAAGTTTTTGGTTTCAGCAAATAGATGGATAAGGATGTTTAATGGTCTGATGAGAATAGAAATGGTTCTTTTTGTTGTCGTGCTGTATAATGTCTTTCTTAACTCTAGCATTTTGGTGGTTTTCACCAGACATGTTGTTTCATCCCACCCCCTTCCTTCTGAAAGGACAGTGGGCAAAGGCTTAAGCTCTATGCAGCAAAACTTGTAACTGTTGAATGAAAACCCTTATGGTCAAGAAAACTAAAATACCTAATAATATTCAGTCATCCTAGGGGTGTGTGGTCAGTGAACTTATTTTCTTTTTGTTTACACTTTTATTTCTCTTTTGTGGGTCTTTTTCTTTATTTGTGGTCAGACTTGCCCTAAAATTTAACCTTATGTGATGTTTTCCTTTTGCACTTAAATCTTTGTTTGTTTTGTTCTCATTGTGGTGGGTTTTTTTAAATCAAAGAGGATAACATTTATAGCTGTGAACAGTATGACTTTTATACTGCCTTGTTTTGTAACTTCAATGACACGATCAGTCAAAAGCATATAGCTAGCAGTTGCGCGATAGGCCTGCACCTCTGTATCTGTTTGTTGAGGTGAGGGGGGAAGAGGTCCATTGTGTTCTCCATCAGCAGCCTCATAGAGGGAAGGGTGAAGCCTCGTTTAGCTATTCTGAATAGATCTGAACTCTACTTAGGAAAGATCAGCTAATCTATACTGTAAACAATGAATATATTACCTTTACTGATAATAGTTACACTCATGAAGTTTTGTAGCTTTGGTTAAGGTAGAGCATCAGCAACTTCAGTGCATGCAGTTGGTTTCGTTATGGGGCCAGGAAGGCAAAATTATGAAGCTATGTCACAACTGGGTTTGCTGTCACAAGATGTGATGGATAAAGAATTCTGAACATGCTGGAGCCCAGGATTTTGTGCTGACTGTCCTAATGGCATCTATGACACGTTTGACAGCAGCAGGGAGAATGAAACTAATGTCTTATGAGCTAGTTCTCAAAGTGAGAAAGCTTTAGAATTGTATCTGCTTTCTTTTATTGGCTACAGTAAATGGAGTGTCATGCATGCCAGCACAAGAGCTGCATGTGTGTTCCAGAAGTGTTGCTGACAGTATAAGGCAAATTTTGTAAATAACTTGCATTCTCCAGACTAGGAAATTATCAGTCAGCTCAATAATGGAGGAGAGGCATTACAAAACCAAGTCCAAGACTGTTCATTTGGCACAGAAAATCCAGCTGTCATAGAACCATAAAAGTTAAAATGTTAAAACCTAACTTCCGTGCCATTTAAAGTAGATGATGCAGGCTCTCAGTTGGTTTGGACATGCCATGATTATTTCTAACCTAGTATGGGAGGTTAGAAAGCCTTCCCCTCCAGGGGGAAGGGGAAGGAAGGCTTTCGTCTTCTAAAGAGAAGTGATTGTTTCTAACAAAGAACTATCATTCATTTAACAAGGATATTGGAACAACAGCCTACAGAATAATAAAAGCAGTTTAATGAACGCAAACCTGATAAAAGACTGGCTGATACTTGAGCTGGGAAAAGCTAACGTTACTTATTCCTTAATAGCTACAGTGCTGTATGCTTGTATGCAAAATCTAATCAGTTTTTAATCTCTAAGCACAGTTATTGTTGTTTTTTTTTAAATCTCAAGTCTGTTAATGAAAGCAGCATGTATCCCTGACTTACTAGTCCCTGTTTGCTGCTGACTTTCCCTAGAGGAAGATGGAAGCACTTTGGTGATCAGTATTCTAGTTACGGTAACATGGAAAAGAGACTTTTCTTTGCAAACATCTGTGGTAGTTAACTATTCTGGTCAAATGCAGCACATGTAGTAGTTTGAAAATTGTTGATGGTATCTTCTTGTTCACACATTGAAGGATTGCTGTGATAGTGCTGTAGCTTCTGCATCATTTGGGAAGGCCATCATACTGTTGGCAGCAGCCTTCCGTTTGAGAATTGTGCACTTTGAAAACAAAATGGAAATTCTCAGGATTTGTTGTCTATTTAAAAAAAGAAAATACATGTTAGCACCTGTGCTCAAACTTCTAGCTTCAATTGGTTTTGAGTAATAAAGTCAGCTTTCAATTGTCTGAGTTTTGGGAAGAAACCATTTGGGTGTCCAGCATCACTGTCATGATTGTCAAGAAGGGTGGTCCAGGCAAAGCTTCTGTGCAGGCACTGAGGTCAGTGAGCACTATGAACCTGAGTCAATACTGCGAACCTGAGCCCACAATAGTCGTATGTTAAGATGTGGAGCCTAGTGCTTTGAAACTTTAGCATAAGTGAACTAGGTCTACTGAAAAACACAACAATCAAATGTAATCCTAAAATTATAGGTTATCTCTAACATGAAAGGCCAAATGAGTAAAACAGCAGCATCTACTTCCCAGACCTCTTTCGTGTTATGCTGTGCCATATGACTAATTGCTTATATGCAAATGTATTGTGGTCTGGATATAACGTCAAGAAATTTCGCTAAACTCTTGTATCTGGGTGCCCATTGTGGAAGTGAGAACGTTTCTGTGGACACCAAACTAAGCAGATACTCTCTATAGCTTGCTCAAAGAATTGCTTCTTGGTTTGCAGTAGTTTAAGTTCCAAGGAACAGAGATGGTTTTGATATAAAGCTCTTCTGAGTTATCACTGACGAAATTAGGTGGCACAAAACTGTAGTGGTGGTGTTTCTCATTCACGTAATAGAAAATTTGCATATGAGAATACATGTTTGTTATTAGTTGTTTCCCTGTAAAACATCACCGTCTCTGCTTTCATTTTTTGACTTTTCCAGCAGTCTTAAAGGAAGACAGACATTACTGATAGAGCTGGGATGGCTTAGTTTGGGACAGCTGGTGTATTCATTGTTGTTCAGCTGCACAGATTGTTACTTGTTTCACAGCTTTCTACATTTTTCTGGTTTGTAGTGACACTTCAACATAAAACTCTTGCCAGTTTTGTTTATTATTAAATACCCCATAACGTTGATCAGCTCAGACATCTTTGTGACAGTAAAATTGCCCTTGTGAACCAAAAGTGTGGTTTGGGATTTTCCTAAAATTATGTGCTGTTTGAGCATGGGGAAAGGGAGGCACACAGCTGTGTGTACAGGGAAGAAGAAATTGATTTCAGAGTTTTGAGTACGTAGTCATACATGATGGAAAACACATGTAGACAGCGTAGCTTAAGGAACTTCACATATAGGTAGACACACACCACCACCTGCCCTGCCATCCTCATTATCTGGTGATAAAGTACATATGCCGCTGATAGTTGTGGCTTGAGTAGATTGAAAATGAGATGGAAAAAAAATCTAAGCTACAATTTCAGCATTTTCCATCAACATTGCTTAAGGAGCTGTTGTAACTTCCTGGTTCTAGCTACTTGTTCCTAGCCTTTGCCATCCTGTTCGTTATCTTGGCACAGCAAGGAGCTGGATCAGAAAGCTGATCTGAAAGGTGGGGAGAGGGGGGAGGCTGGTTCAATGGCTCACTGTACTGAGTTTTACGAACTGTTCTGCCAACACAGTAGAAGTGGCATAGGGTGGAAATCAGGGGCTGAGGAACATGGGTGTAGGATTTGTCACTGCAGAAATACATGTTGATCCTTTACTTCAGTGTCAATAATCTTGTAAATATGTGCAGTAATTGCAGAACTTTTGATGGTTTTGGGAAGGGCCATATTTTACAAGGACAGAGAAAATTGAAGAATTCTTTGTTTCCAAGGGAGTTGTGTATTTTTTCTGTGTTGAAGTTTTGCATTTTGTTTGGAGGGGGTTGTAGTCTGATCTCTCTCACTGAATTTGGAAACGAGTCTTATTTTGTTGGCTTTACAGAAAGCTATGTCTATGTAGAATATGAGAAAGATCTACAAATGTGTAGAAGTTGTGGTGTAATGTGAGGTAGTTCTTACACTGTCATTTAGTCTTACTGAATAAACACCAAGTTGTGGTGTAATGTGAGGTGGTTCTTTCTCACACTGTCATTTAGTCTTACTGAATAAACACCCTTCTATTTTCAAGTCTTAGTTATGTTGAAATGCTTTCTGCCTTAGGTCTGTCTTCCTCTTCACTTCCTCAGCTTACTGTAATACAATGCAGAACATGGAGAAAACCACAAAGAACCAAACTAGATTTTTGTCTTTTCTTAAATTTGAGCACGTGACGATCCTTCTTGTTTTCTTTTTCTTGGAGAAGTCCCCAGTCCTCTAAAGGGTTCAGACTGGAGCAGCAGGATTTTTTTCAACCTCTTTAAGGAAGATATTCCAAGAAGAGCTGGCAAGACGCTCTGTTGTAAAACCTTTCCTGATTAAGAGAGATGTGACTCTCCCTTGCCTGGATAAAAGTGAAAAGAAAGACAGAGGAACCTGGACTGACTGAAACACTCAGCTTTTCTGAAGCTACTGTTGGAGTAAGGCGTTGGCCAACAGGATTCTGAGACAGAGTAAGAGGTTCTAAAGCTCATTACTCACTCTTCCTATCAGCCTTCATCATCTTTGCACAGTTTCAAAGTGAACCAGAGCTGTGTCATGCCAGCAATGTCAGCCCAGTTGCGTCTCAGTCAGTTGAGAAAGAACTCTGATGGCTAGTTTTGGATCTCATGGTTTAGAATCTGGTACTCCGGTCATAGGCTGAACACACTCCAACTGTAACAAAGGATCTCCACTGAACAAAGCAGAGGTGCCCCTTGTGAATTCAGTATTTCAAACATGCGTAAGCCTTCAAGTTAAAAAGACTGCTTGAAAGAAGAAACCCAGAGTCCTGCTGTCAGAGGACTCCTATCTCAAATTCTACTCTACGTGATAAAAAGAATTGAGAAGGACTAAATTTGGATCTTGCTGTGAAGCAAAACATAGGCAGCCACAGGAAAAAGGATACGCACTGGATTGTTCCTTTCTTTAACTACTCTGAGATGGAGAGTGAGAAAATCCATCAAAGTCTGATTGACAAATGCAATGAGAAAAACAGCAAAGGAAGCAGTTTTCTGCCATTGTCACGTGAGGATTTTGCTAAAACTTGCTAAGCAGAATCTGTTTCTCTCTGTTAGCAGTATTATCCTAATACTGTCCGTGAGAAAGCATAGCTTTCTCCGGTTCTGATGTAGTTCCAGGGAGAAAGATTTGGCAGGACAGGGTATATTGTCCCTGTCAAACTAGTCAGTATTTAAAAAAAAAAAAAAAAAACAAACCAACTTTGATAAGGAAATAGCTATAAAAGAGGAAAAGCATCTAATGTGAGGTAGTATCCTTATCAAGTATCATTCTTCTTAGAATAAAAAACTTCACGTTTGGGATGAAGGCTTCTTCCCGGTAAAACTGAAAGACTGCTAGGCATTATAATTATACCGTTCATTCAAAATAAGATTCTTTATCCCTCCACAAGATGAATGTGCTGATATAGAAAGAAGACCTATTGCCAAACTACCTCGTAAGCAGACTAAAATACTTTTTTTCCTTTTTTCAAGGCTTACCTGTGACTTACACTATTGTAGCTATGCTTAGGTTATAACCACTTAATTTGTTGGACCAATGCTAGCATAGATAGTAATGCAGCATCTGTTAAAAGGTGGGGAAAAATTTAACTGTTAATCTAGGCTCAATGCCACGAAAGAATTCTTGGATTCTGCATTTATAGTCAACTCAATTTAATACCAGTTCACTGCCATTATGGTACCTTCAAGGTCTTGCCATTTGAGGAAAAATACTGTGAGCATTTTACAAGGTTGGCAGTATTGCTGGTTAACATCTTAATGTTGTCCTTTTGGATGGCTTCTTTTTGAAGTAGTTTTTTTAGACGGCAATGTCACAGCTATAAAGCAGAGTGTTCAGTTAACAGTTTTCTCATAGATGGGCCTGGGGGATGTCTTTTAACACTATCCTGGAACATTTAGTCTTGAATACTCACAGAAGACTTCACAGAAATTTCTTTTATTTCAAGGGAGAAAATGGAACTTATAGCAAGCATTTGCCCTCTCAAAGCAAGTAGTTTTTTAAAAGTGTCCCTTCAAGGATCAATAGTTTCTTGTGCAGACAGTTTTCACTGGAGCAGTACAAGATTTTTAAAGAAGCTAGTAACGGCTTCCAAAGAAAATGGATTAGAAGGATTCTCAGGAGGCTATCCGGTTCAACAGCTTATGCTACTCTTTCCTCAGTGTTCTATTATTTAGAGAAAATCTTCCCCAAGAAGATCACATGATTACAAATGAATATGACCTGATTAATATTCACCTTTTGGGTACATAAATAGGATAATTTTATAATCGCAAATGCAAACTTGGAGAGAGATGGTCACATGTACCGAATCATCAGGAGAGTCTAGAGTAGCTCTGCAAAATGATAAGGAAACAGCTTAGCTATGTTATTTGCCAGCACATGAAGAAAGGTAATATATTGATGTCTTTGGTCATTCAAAGAGAAATTTAGCCTTTGATATTTGGTATAACGTGAAACTGCAGTACTTTCTTTACAGGAAGCAAGCAAACAAGCATTGTGGCTTGCTGGTTCACCAGGCAGAAGTCAGCCTGTGGAGGAGCTATGTTCAGAATATTCCTTTTGATGTTAAAGGTTTCTGAGTAGAAACTTTCTGGAAGTCAAGCTATTACAGCTAAACTTGTATCATCAAGATTTAAGACAGCTCTCCTTTGAGGCTGTTATACCATTTATCAGTGGAGACGTTCCTGAGTATAATTCATACCGTCTGTGTGTGGCATCTAACTCTGGGTGTTATTTGGGAAGCTTTGTAGAGAAGAAAAATGAAGTTCGTTGTAGGTGATCACTTTGGCTGAGTGACTCTATGCACATGCATTTTTCTCCATATAATTTTCTATGGATTTTGGGAAGGGAAGCAGCCTAAAATAGCTATATAAATTCTTCACGTACTTCCATGTTTGCGATGATGGTGTTCCTGGATTGTTGCTTCATCAGCTGCTTTTCTCCCTCCCACAATGGTAAAATTAAGGATTTTTTTTTTTTTTTTTTAGAGCTATTTTGAGCTCTTCAGACTTCAGTTTGGAGAAGTCTTTTACAGACCGAGTATTAACTGCTACTTATAGTGCTGGCAGTATGTCTATAACCTGCCCATTGTTTTTTAGGTACAGGTTCAAAAACTTTTCATGGGTTGTTCTGGCAAAATCATTGCCAAATAATACATTGGTTAAGCTAAACTTGCAGCTTCATTTTTTTTTGGTGTTACATACTACTGTGAATACTAGTTTGATGTTTTATGCAGACTCAATGCTTCATGAATTTGTAGTGTCTTGTTTTCTTTAACGATTTGCAGTAGCAAGCAAAACAATGACCTTGTTGCTGGAAGAAGTGTGTTTTGCTCTTTTTACTTACATCCTTTCCACTATAGGAATGCAACACTGGCATTGGAGGTGGCTCTAGACCCGTTTTATTTGAGCAGAAGGAGGCATGTGTCATAGGAGGTTTGTATCTCTAGATAGGTTTCTCTGGTTCACTAGACTAGTATCTATGATCTTAACCAGTCAGCATCAACGAAACGTTGCTGGCTCATTTACGTCCATAAGCTCGCTGAGAGCTACCATGCAGAGCTGATGGTGTTGAGTGGCTGCAGACTGGGACTTACATCTGTCTTTGAAAAGAATTACACAGGAAAAAAAAAAAGAAACCTATCATCCTAGAGGTGAAGTTTAAAGCCAGTAATGTCTTTTAGAGTGTATTTTTGTGCATCCTTCATAATGGCAAGCATCACTGGGTTCATTAATGAAGAGCCTCTTAAGATATAAAAAATACTTCTGGAAATGTAAGTTGATCTCATTTGAGGCCTTTAGCTCCTTATTCTAAAAGACAGAAGTCTTAATTTATCAGGTGGAACCTCTCTGCAGTCTTCCTTTTTATTGTGTCCTCTAAGAAAGCTAGACAGAGAAACTGTGGCCTACTACATTGAAGAGGACATTTTGCATATAACTTTTTTCAGCTTGCTTCTTCAAGGACCTTTCTCTAGGATATTGAGGAAACACAAAGATGGAGTCTTTCTTGGTCATGGAGCAGAGATGCCCTCAGACTACAGATTTGAATTTATTTTTCTTTGTTTAGAAGTCCACACTCCTTTGTAATAATAACAATAAGCTGTAATTCACAGAAAAAAAACCAGATTCCTAGTACTATAGTGTTTTTCTACAGGTATAGCTATTGACATATGGTCATCCCACAACACGAAAGATAAATGCAAGCTATTTAGCAGCTAGAGCACCTTGTTCATAGAGACTGGTGATTGAAAGGTTAATACAAAGGTGATGTCACTTGTAAGTAACCAGCTTTCTTTGAATAATTTTAATGATCTTCATGGTTTACTGATCACAGAAACCCAATCTTCAAAGGGACCTGTGTCAATATGAGTTTGCAAGAAAAATGACTAACCGAAGGGAAGCTTTTTTAATACAGAGATACTGCCAAAAATATACTTATGATTTATTGGACTTGATCATGCAGCTGGGTGAAGCAGTATGCCAGACTTCAGAAGTCCGTGGCAGAAGTACCTCTATGCAAAAATTTTTTAGAGTAGTACCTAGATCAGAGACAGTGTTAGAATGTCAGCTGCAAGCTTCCCATCAAACCCTCTCTTGTCAAATCGGTGAAAAAGTAATCCATGCAACATATTATCCATAGTTTACCCTTATCAAGGCATTTGGGAGGGATACCTCCAGCTGGGGATGGGCAATCTAGCTATATCATCTTTTAAAATCATGGTATTTCTTCTTCTCTAAAGATGCTTAAGAAGGTTTTTGGGAAACAAGGCCATCTAATTGGTCTGGCCAGGCAATTCTACCTTCCCATACTGACAGTGTAACAGCAGTGGGTTTTACATATTCATAGAAAGGGAAGAACAAAGTCCTTGTTCTTGCAGAGAGCTGTTAGGTCTGGATTTTGAAGCAAGGTGGGTATTCTCAGACTGGTATCTTCAGGGGCAAATGTCTCTAAAACATATCCTTCCTTGAAGAGTACAGTTCACATGTGCCTCTCAATACAGAAGATCCCGAAACAAAAGAAAGGTCATAATAATCTTAAAACTGGCCATGCAGTTTCTGTACACACAGACTTCTCGGTTCATTCTCAGTGTCTGTCTTGATGTGGTCTGGCAGCGTATGCCCCAGAAGGTTCTACTGTAAGTCCTGAACTAGATTTAAGTTAAGTAAAAATGGAAACCCTCTTTTTCTGCAGTGTTTCCTTTGTCAGTCTGATACTGCTCTTATATGACTTTCATTTTTGATACTGACACAAAACTCTCTAGTTAACTCCTTTTTATGAAGATTCATATTGCAAGGTGAGAAAGTGCAGTATCTGGATTGCTTGTAGATTATTTTTGGTTTTACTCTGTATCTGTGAGACATCTGTGTAATGTTAGTCAGGTTTGTCATCTCCTGTTTCAAATGCTTAACTAAGCACTTGCATGTTTCTCTGATCAGCTTAAGGCTATGAAGAGCTGTTGCCTGAAGCACATGTATGATTCCACTTATTTAGTATTTAGTAAAAATATAGCTATTTACAGTTCTCATTCCAAGAGCCTACACCTAATTATTAGAATTTTATCCTCTCTTCTTTTCTTCCTCAATCCTTACTCAACCCAAAGGGAAACGTTATGACATACGGTTCATGTAACAGAACACTTACTACAGGACTATCAGGAATACTTTTTAATGCTTAAAAGCTATGTAGTAAGGTCAGGAGAGAGTTTATGAGAATAGGACTCTATGTATGAACGTTGACTAAACTATTTAAGGTGGTGCTCCATAGCAGTGGTGCTTATTCTGCTGGAGTTCTGTAAGAGTCATTGCCTCTTTTAAATACTACTACCCTTTTGAAAGTGTGCAGAGTAACCGTGTGGGGCATAGGATGCTGTCCTGTAAGGCATTGCTTGGTAGAAAGCCCCTGTAGATTAGATGACAATCTGTGTGGGCAGTCTCATAAGGAGCAGTTCCCTCATAGCAATATTATCCACGGAAATATGTTGATTGCATGGATTTTTGCAGTCTGTTTTCTTTTCCTGCCACTGTGGAATCTGCTGCTTGATCTTTGTGTATTAGTAGAGTCACTGAAGGTTGTTAAGATTGTTCCTTTTTTGGTAAAATGGAAGGAGAACGTGTATAGGCTCATGTGTGATGTTCTTTGACTTGAGGGGATTGAATCTCATTACGGAGTATTTGTATTTCAAGAGCAGAATAAATCTAGATAATATGCTAACTGCACTGTGGTTTGAATTTTTTATTAGTGTTGTGACTAGGAAAGACTCAACTTTCCGTTCTTGCTTACCTTAAGTGGAGAAACTAGTAATCAGAAAAGGCAAGACAGTTGCTGAAACTGCATAGGGTTCCTGTGGCACCATGATGGCTGTTTCTTGCCATATGCAAATATTCTAAGATACTTTATCTGCAGAAGATGCACATAGATATCTAGAAAAGCATAGGGGAAGAGAGGCTTTTCCCTCTCTGTGTTTTGCTACCTCTGATTTTTGATGGCTTAATGTGCAGACTTGGGGGAAAAACGTCTTTATGGGAGAGGATCACTAAAAGAGAATTGTATAGGCAGATTCCTGTTTCCATAAAGAAAAAGCATTTACTGGTCCCTGAAAAATATACTTGATTGCATTTCATAAAACACTTGTGAAAAGCTCACTTTTTCATTTGGTATCTGATGTTATGCAATCAGTGCTTTATAGATCTGTGGAAAAGGAGAGGAATGAAATGGGGGTTATTAAAAGAGCATTAGGTTCCAGTGAATATTCCCAAATGGCAAATGTCAAAATTGAGATGAAACTAAGAGATGTTGCTTAGCAACTGTGGTAGTCTCTCATGGCCACAGATGAATACGGTGAGTGTTTACAGCAGCAGTGCTGCTGTAAAGTGAATCTGTCTGAAGAAGGATTCTAAAGAAGCTAGTTTTCCTTATGAAATTCAATAGCAATTTCTTCCTTGTTCTGGTGAACCTTCAAACTACCTTCGTCAGGGATCGGAATCAGCAACCTGGCAATAAAACTGATTTTGCAAATTGATGTTTTCCTAGTGGTAAACATCACATTCTATCAAATATTTTGGTATTATATTTTGTATTTTAGTAGCAATAAGCTCTAACATTTATGTTCCTTGATTTGTCTTCAGAATTTGAGGCAGGATTATACTGGATTAGTTGTGCATTGGCCATAGTAGCAGAACTGGGAGAAAAAATATTTCATTATATCTGAGGATAAACTGCTTTCAGTATTTTTTTTTTTTTCGTATTACGTCAGCCCTAATATTCTCTTTGACCCTTGTAACACTCCCTGCTTTATATTTATTCAGCTGTATTGTGCATTCTTAAAGAAGTTCTGCAAACCCTACTGGCAGCAGCTCCATTTCTTCTTTCCTTCACTAAAAGATTTCCTAGTGCAAACATACTTCATAATCTTAACTGCTTCCTTATGCAACTTGTGAACTGTTTTGAACATTTTTCTGAAATGAAATTTTGCAGGTTGAAGATGAGTAAATGGGATGTGAAGGTTGAAACCTATGTATAAAAGCACAGTCTAAACTTGTGGAAATTTTAACAGTATTCATTTTAATCAACAAGTTTTGTAGATGTGAGGATCTGAATTGAAAATGCATTGCATTGTTTTGCACTTTGTGAAGTTTTTCTTCATGTTTACACTTGAATTCTTTGAATTAAAGAAAAAAAAATAAATACCAAAGAAAGTGCTCTATTTTTGACAGGCACTTTAAAGTCTTAGTCAGTTGCTCAGTGTGTCCTAGTTTGGTCTTCTGAAAATAACCCTCCCCTTCTAGAATGGGGTCTTGAGGCCTTGCAGTGTACCTTGCCCTTAAAACAAAGGTGTTCATAGTAGTGTTTATTTGACATCCTGTTTGTCTATGTTCTTATGTAGGGTATTCCTAAATAAAAACAAATTCTGAAGCATACCCTCTCTTTTCATTACTTCTGCTTCACTCTTAAATATTAAAGCCACTGTCTTTATCTATTTGCATCTAAAGTATGTCATGCAACGTGGAGAATTTTGTAAGATTCTGTTAAACTTAGTATTCCTTGCACTGTCTTCAAGTATATCTCTCTGTATTTTTATCAGCAGCATTTGCTGAATTAATGGTTTGTCTCACCGTGTCAGAAAGGTAGACAGTCAAGTCAAAAAATGAATTCAAGAAGATGATGCAAAATGAAGCTCTAGTCATGCTGGTTGACCAAAGAAATGGAAGTCAGGTACTTGGAATTAATTTCTCAGGTCTGATAGAAGTCTGCGGTTTATATCATATAAATAAGAAGTCATATTTCAGAAGCAGAGTTTTACTTTAGTTGTATCAATTTTTTGCATATCTGACCATAGATGCTAAACAAGCTGAATTTGTTTTCCCAGGAGGAAGGTGGCTAAAGATAAGTTCACTTTTCCTTATTTCAGTCTGATCTTCTACTGTTTGCATGCATTTTTCAGCTTCCATATGCTTCCGTAGTATATTTAAAACCCTATGCAAATAAAACTAGATCCATCTTTTAGACTTTACTAGACATTTCTTATTGTAAACCAGCTGATTGTATCTTCTCCAAGCATAATATCTATATAAATACAAAATATATAATATTTTAGATACTTTATATATGTTTGTGTAGGTATAAAACATATTCAGAGGAGTACCTTTATGGTTTTTTAATGGCTTAGCTTATTGGTAGAAGATTGGTTAGCTCCTCCACTCTGCACTTACTGCTGTCTTGCTGAAGTTGTAACACTCCTTTAGATGACTGGTGGACTAGTAATTTATCCACCTTTAAAGGTCCTGTTTTAGAGGGGTTTTTCATATTTGGCAGCTAATGCTGATCTTTTGGTCATAAAATCAGTCTTACATCTGAGTTCATAGAATAGCCCAGGTTGGAAGGAACCTCGGAAGGTCATCTGGTCCAGTCTTCCTTGGGAAGGGGAGCCTAGATGAGATTATCTAGCACCCTGTCCAGTTGCATCTTGAAAACTCCAGCGATGGGGATTTTACCACATCCCTGGGGAGCTTGTCCAGTGAATCATTGTTCTCACTGTAAAATAAATAAATAAATCTTTCTAATAATGAGACAAAAGTTATTCCTCTCCATGATTCTTTACCCACCAGCCAAACTTTCAAAGTGCAGAAACATTGAAGTTGGTTCCTACAAGCTTTCTGAGAATCGCTAGTTGGATAGAAGTAGAAGGAATCTCAAGTTAGTATTCCTACTGGGGTAGATGCAGTAAGAAAGAAAACAGTAAACAGGCAGAAAAAAACAAACATACACACAAGATCAGGAAGTATTTTCTACATATTTTCATATTAAAAAAATACAAAAATGTGAAAATAGGAGATTGTTGCTTTGTGGATTTTCGAATTATCTTGAAGTTAAACTCTAGAAGTGATTTTAATCCTTTTAAAGCTGCACAAGACGGTACATTTATTATTTGTATTTACTGTGAAGTCATACTTCCCTGTGTAATAAAAAACCACAAATGATGACTTGTAAGCTGTCTTTAATACTTAGTAAAGAGGTTTAGATAAGCAAAACCTCCTATTGTGTGGTACATGCCAAGCAGAACTAGTGTTTGGGCAGGGGTTATTCTTTTTATTTTCTTTCCTAATATGGTTTCTGAAGTTTTTTTTAATATTTTATTTTCAGGAAAGAATAGCACTAGGGAAATCAGTTTTCTGTCTTTGTAGCAAAAATGATTGGGGGGAGTGGGGGAAAATGCTTTAATGCTGTCAATCTCTGCTAAAGATGAGAAATTTGAGTGTTTGGGATAATCTGTGACCCCTTAAGGGCTTACTTCTCCCTGATGGTCCTTGTTGCAAATGACTATTCTCTTTGATTATCAAATGCAGACACATGAATTCTGCAAATCATGTTTTATGTAAGATGTAATTAGTTTTAGGCTAAGCCATTTCAAGCTTCAATAGTTATATTCCCTTAAGGATACTCTGGCACACTAGACGTCGATTTTTCTCAGTCCAACTTTTTAGTTGATGCAATACTCAACTTTGTGATGATGACACTTTCTGTTTGTTTGGGATAACTTAATATTAAGTAGACTCATCCACACCAATCGTGGGTTATAAATATACTCTTCCTTAGTTAATTTTCCTGTTATGTTTAAAATAAGTTACCAAGTCACTAAACTAATGGGTAATCCAAGTAGATGAGCGAGTAGAGAATTTCCACAGAAAATTTCTATAGCTCACGTGCATGTGACTTCATGTGACCTGGAAAACTTAAGAATGTTCTAGAATAAAGTTTGTCATGCAGTTTAAAACACCAAAATAATTTATATGATCTACCACAAATAATTTTTTTTTTAAATAGATAATGAAATGCTTACAGATACTACAGGATGTTCACTGAAATGTTTTTAAAGGGATGGGATAGTATGGATTTTCATATTTTCTGTACTAATGGTATTGAATTCATAATACCGAGTATAATCAACATTAGTTATCTGTAATTGAGTACATAAGTCTGGAAATACTGAAATAAAATTTCACATTAGGAGCTTGGTATTGTTCACAGAATAGACGCAAATTTTGTCTCCCCTAATACTCTATCCAAAAGCAGCTCGTGTTTCAGGGTCCTTCCACCACTGTATAACTCAGTACAGTCCAAAACCAGGAATTAAATTAAATCTATCATGGCATTTTCAGAGTTGGAAGGGACCTCTAAAGATCATCTAGTGCAACTCCCCTGCTAAAGCAGGATTGCCTAGAGCACATCACTCAGGACTGCATCCAGGTGGGTCTTGAAAATCTCCAGAGAAGGGGACTCCACACCCTCCCTGTGCAGCCTGTTCCAGTGCTCTGTCACCCTCACCGTAAAGTTTTTTCTCATATTTGATCGGAACTTCCTGTGTTCTAACTTGTGCCCATTGCCCCTCGTCCTGTTACTGGGAACCACTGAAAAGAGTCTGGCTCCATCTGCCTTAAACCCACCCTTTAGATACTAGAAAACATTAATAAGGTCTGCCCTCAGCCTTCTCTTCTCCAGGCTAGAGAGTCCCAGCTCTCTCAGCCTTTCCTCATAAGGCAGATGCTCCAGTCCCTCAGTCATCTTTTTTGCCCTGCTCTGGACTCTCTCCAGTAGTTCCCTGTCTCTCTTGAACTGGGCTCCCCAGTTCTGCACACAGTACTCCAGTTGTGGCCTCACCAGTGCAGAGTAGAGGGGGAGAATGACTTTCCTTGACCTGCTGGCCACACTTGTCCCTACACAGTCCAGAATTCTGTTGGCCTTCTTGGCAACAAGGGCAGATTGCTTTAATCTGCTTCTTTACAGTACTTTATTTTTTGAAGCCTCCAAGAAGTAACTATATATTATTAGATATGTAATTAATATTATTGCATCTATTGCTTTTATGTCAGAGAGGTAGTTATGAACATTTTAAAATAATTAAGATGACCTACACTTGAAGACATCAAATATATTTTGTTGTGGGAACAGCTTCCTTGTCCTGTCCCTAAAAAGCTTGAATAAGCAGGTGAAGCTGACTTCATGGGACACCCGTAGTGTTTTGTCAACCGCTGGAAGGTCTGCCGGTCCATTACAGCGAATGCTTGACTCCTACATCTACACTTAGAAAGCCCAAGGGTGTTCTGTTGCATGTTCTGGTGCAGCAGCCCTGGTGTTCCAGGTGCTGAGTTTAACAAAGCGCTGATCCTACTAAATACATATCTGGAGATTAAGCTCCCTGATCCAGCTGAGCGCTGTAGCTGTACAGGTCATGCAAGTTAGTACTGAAAGGCTGGTAATGGAACACACTAGTCTTGAAGGTGTTCTCCATTCCCCCTGCTCACCCCCGTCGTGGGCTGGCTTAAAGCGTTAAAAGCAGATGCATGATTAATAGCATCAGGGCTGAGGCTTTATTTACTTGCTGGGTTGGTTTGTATTTGCTGGGTTAAACTAAAAGGTTATCTTTGTCATGGCTGAGGTCCCGGATGTGAGTTCACATGCAGCCTCACCAGTGCTTGCATCATGTTCTCGCTTTACTTCATCCTTCATACAGAAAAGCGACCGCATCCTGTGTAATGTAATATCAGCACACTTTATGTGGAGCAGATGCAATTTTGTTACTAATGTTCCTTCAAAAACACTTACAGGAAGAATACATTTTTCATTTTTTTTAGAGAACCAAGTACAAAAGGATTTTCCCATCAACTGAGCAGTTACTTTCAGGGCACTCCTCTGGTCCTCCTCTGCTTTTGTTGGAATATCTTTGTTTATTAGAGTAAATAACTGAGTTGACATGAGGGTATTAGCGTTAGGTGTAAGTCAGCACCTCAGAAATCAACAGGGCATGTTGTGCTTTGCTGCTTGTTTAAGGTGCTGCTGGTGCAGATAAATACAACTGTGCCACTTAAAACTAGTGTGACATTATTTCAAAATTTATACCTATTTGCATTGAATTTTAAAAGTGTGGCGAGAAGATACCAATGAGAAAAGGGTCTCTTATATGATAACAGCTAAATCTAAGATGTTGCATTTGGTCCTAAAACAACTCAGGCAAATGGGGTATATTGAGATCATAAGTCATCTGACTACGCAGCAAGTATGGTGAGAAAAGGGGGGTATGTTGAAGGTTCTAGAAAGGAAGAATATAGCAAGAATCAATACCTTTTCAGGTTACTTTTTGTCATCAACCCCCCTTTCAAAACCAGTTCCGTTGTTCTTAATGTTTATTTCCATGACTAGAACTATGTAAAGAAACCATCTATGTGTTTTCCACTTTCTGCTTCCTGTTCCTTGGTCAGTTCAGCAAAGAATTCATTTAAGCCTGGCAGTCTGTGCCTGCAGAGCTTGTTCTAAGCATGCTTAAGTTGAAGAATCGTCTACACTATGGTTGCTTACGTATTTGATTATGAAACGTTTAAAGTGCAGTTTGGGTCATACATTGGGTAATTTTTCTTACAAGTATTAACAAGTTTGAGATACGTGACAAATCTTTGCCTAGCAGCAAATACAGAAAAATAATTGTCTGCCCATTGACCCAAGAGAATTTAATCTGCTGCTGTACACTTTTACTAGGATAAATAAATCTTATTCTATTGTATGCTTGGTATAATAATATCAGAGTGACTGCTTGTTGTTGTAAAAATGTGAATTTACTTGGCATTATCTAGGGTTCTTCGCGTATTAATACAGTGGGTTACCAGCACTGAAAACACACTCTTTGACTTTTCTCTTGCATCTAGTAATGAATAGAATATTAGGTTGATAAGTTTGTTTTTCAGTTCCCATCCTTCCCCAACATAAGTTTCTTTTGGAAAGCATGAAGCCTCTGATTAATAAATAACTTGTCTTTTGGGCAGTGGGGCACAGTTGCTAGTAAAAGTTATTTAGCTAACTAACATCTATGGAGTAAGCTACCTTTCCTTAAAGGAGGATGCTTGTGACAAATAGTTCTAATGGTAGGTGTGAGTAATAAAGTTTTGGTAAACTGTAACTTTTACAAGAAACTCTCTTAGTGGTTTTTGGTTTGTTTGATTGTTCTTTTCTTGTTATTTTAAAGTTTTCTTACGTAATTCAGGTTTATGTGGTCCTTCATTTTAACCTTTAAAAGTTAATTTTTGTGATTCTGTTTTGTAGAGTCATTCAAAAGCATCAGCTCTTGTCAGTGGTCACTGTGACTATCTGCATTGGCCACCTTTCTTCCTTTTCTCCTTATTTAATTGCGACAGCCTTCTAGAAAATGCATTTTTACATAGCAGAGATGCTTATGTACAGCTTACGTATCAGATAGTGCCTTTTAGGCTGCCGAAGACGTGGATTAGGCAGCCATACATGTCCCATGTGCATTGGGTGTTGTTCTCATGATGCTGGCTTTACCCAGGTTCCATGAAACAGAAATCCGAGGGCACATGTGGTGGATAGAAAAGCGTGGAAACTTTTTCATTTCTTTCTGCTGCAGTCGGGGGAGTTTGTGCCATCAGTTCAGTAGTACTGAAAGTCAAACTTGTGTAGATGGTACTCACTTCATAGGTTGAAAATGGTAAAAAGCTGTACACTGCTGAAGATTTTCATAATAGAACATGTATTTACATAATCCTTTTAAAATTGCATACTTTACTGGCCCCGCTTTGCGTTTAGTTTTTATTCTCAAGATGCCTATCTATTTATGGAGTTTATTTCATGGATTCAGCCCACTCGCCTTTGACATCCCTCACCATCTTTAGTTTGTGCACGAATTGTACGGGCGTGTCTGTGGTGGGGTGTGACTTACCCCAAGGGATAACTCAGGAGCCAAAAATAAGTCTTTAACTTCAGGTGTCAGAGGCCGCATTTAATGAGGATTGATGACATCTGTTGTGGTCGTTGTGGATGACTCAGTTTTCATGTCATGTAAGTGACATGGGATGTTAAATATTCAATGCTGAGAGGGTTTCTGTTCCTGCTTGCTTAGAAACGAAGGTGAGAAAAAAGCTGATGTGCAGATTTAAAATAGTTTGTGTTCTGACCTTTGAAAAGTGGATGACTTCAGAAATAGTTTTCCTTCTCCTAAAAACAAAACAAAAAAAAAACCCCACCAAACAAACAAAATCCACCAAACTCCAAAACACAGAGAAACCTGGTAGCGTTAAGCGTGCTACCCCCACGTAACGCCTCTGCTTGTGGCACGTCACTCGAAGATCGGGTGTCCCTGCGTCCCTCGTGTTTGCAGAGCGGCGGTTCCCCTCTTGGCGGCTGCACGCTTCGGGAGGCGGCGGGCCCGCGCGGCCTCTTCTCGTACGCGCACCACGTCACTATCGGGGCGGCGCTCTGTCGCGCCACGTCTGGGTGACGCGCCGGGCCTATTTTTAGCCGGTTGCCGGGCGGACTTGCGCAGGCCGCCTGGGGTGGCTCCGCCTCGCCGCTGCGGATTGGTTTATGCAAAGCAAGTCCCGCAGCCAATCCCGAGCGGGCATGCAAATTAGCCGGAGTCCCCGCCCATCGGTCGGGGGAGGTTTGGCTTTGGCGGGCCGGGGGCTGGCGAGGGGGCGGGGTGGCTGCCGGGCCTCCCACGGTTGTCCCCCTCCGGCACCCACAGGCAGGGAAGCCATCATTTCATGTGGGAAATAGGGAAATACCCTTCCCGTCTCCCTAAAATCTAAAGATCGTGAAAGGTCCCTACCAGGCTTCAATTAGATGAAGTCTGATGTCACCAAGTTGCAACTGTTTTAACAGCCAAGGTTACATCAGTACAGTTAGTTGCATAGGTAATAACATGAACTAGTTTAGAAGATGCTTTACATACAGAACGTTGAGGGTCAATATATAATTTTTTTTTTGTTAGAATAGTGTTACTCTGCATTTTATCTAACAGAAGACTTGTAAAGAGATCTGCCTTAAAAGATGCAGTTCTGCAGACACTAAATGACTTTTAACATGTAATATGTTACATTACATGACTTTTACAAATACCCTTTTACAACTGTAGCCTGTTGAAATTTCACCTGTAAAAGGCAAAAAATACTACCTATTATAATGCATAGAAAAGCCTAAACATGAATAGAATATCTGGTTTTGGTTTTTTTTAGGATTTTTTTCACAGAGTTTCTCATATTTGTTGGTCTGTGTGTACATGAACAATAAATTCACATTGCTCAGGTTTTAAGGTTGAAATATCAGATGCTTGAATAATTTTTAGTTGTAGACGTGTTCTGGCAGTTAGTGCCTGCTTTCATGGAATTACTAGGTCCTCATATTTAAGGACAATAGAAACTGTTCATCCTGTGCCAAAGATGGAACTGCAGTTTAAATTTAAAACTGTATACAATAAAAATATTCCTCAAATATATCTTAAAATGGAAAAATTCAACTTTTATATAAAACGTTTAGTAAATCCATTTTTTACAGAAAGAAACATACTTAGTGCTTTAGCTTGTGCTAAAAAATCAATCTGTAAGAAAGATTAATTTTGTTGTTACAGATATTTCAAACAGCGGTACTTGTTTAGTGTTTGGAGATCTCGCAGCTGAATTGAAAGCGCTGTTTTGAGTTGTTGATGAAAGTGGAAATCTCTAACACTGGTGGGAAGTAAGAAAACACAGCATCTACCACTGTTACTCTGGATGAGTTCCACTCAAGCAATTTTACTGGTTTAATGACCTAAGTGGCTGTTAAAATTCATTTTGCAGAAAAAGACAAAACTCCTCTTGGAGGATGAGCTTAAGTTTCATCTGGGAAAGAACGTGTATGTCTAAGGCACTTGAGTTGTTTGTATAAGGCTGCGTGGAGTACGTATGTTAATTAAAAGTTACCTAGGAAAGATTCTCGCTTGTTTTCTTCCATCTTCAAAAGTAGGCATTTTATGTGTAGTAGTCATCAAGGCGTAAATTGATGAACCACGTAAGGACAAGTCTGCAAAACCACCAGCAGATGAAAGATCTTACTTGTGTAAAAGGACCTGACAATTCTGTTTTTCCCACGAGGCCTCGCAGCCTCATGGGAAAAGAACTCTAAAATTACTAATGTAGTATGAGAAATGGGTTCGTGAGCCAAAGTCAAAGGCGGTATTATGCTCTGGAGGTAGAGAAGATCCAGGAAAACTGCTTAATTCATTGTGATGCCAAAGTGACGAGAGCGTTATTCAAGTTTGTGCATGAAGCTGTCAGTTGAGGGTGGTACACAAGACCATACAACCTGCTTGAAACCGTTCTGGGAATTTACTCTGGTTTGTCAAGCCCGTGGCCATACATTTGGGTGTTTTTGCTAGGCATAGATACACACGTGGACTTAATGTTTTCCTGAACTGGTTCTTTAGAAGGCAGTTCGCAGGGGTAGGGGGGGAACGGCCTCTACTTTCACTGCGAAAGCCATATTGCGCTTGTGAAAAGCACTGATTGTGACAGTTCTGCTGCGACGCGAGAAAAGCACCGGCAGTGTATGCTCTTTGACAAAAGGAAAGGTTACCAGCTGCTGTACTTGAACCCGGCTTGGATCTCAGCACGTTTTTTTTGATTCAACATTTTAATGTAACAGAAATTGAGTAGCCTTAAAATAGCCTAAAATCGCTCCTGCACGTTAAATACCGCCTCTTTATTGTGGCCGGGCACTGCACTCGTGGCTTAGCGCTTCTGTGCTCCTCCAGGTCTCGACCTGAAAACCCTGACCTTTTTCTTACGTCCTTTACCAGATCTCTGGAAAATCTCGTCAGTTTTACGCAGGCCCGCGTTCGTCTCCTGCCGCCGCCGACTTCCTGCCCGCGGCCTCGTGGGAGCTTTGTTGCTGGGTAGAATTTAAGGAGCAGCCGTCTGATTGGCTGCCGTGCGGCTGCTCCTGTCAGCCAATCGGAGGCGGGGCTGGAGCCGGTTCCTCCGCAGCCCCGGGGCGCGTCCCGCCGGGGGGCGGCGGCGGGGCCGCAGTGAGCTCCCCCTCGGGCTCCCCCTCGGGTCCGCCGGAGAAACTGCAGGGCTCTGCTGCACGGGGACAACAATGCCGCTTGTTTCTTAAACCACAAACCTCGACACCGCGTATTCTAAGATATATATATTTTTTTACTTATTTTTTTTATTACAGGGGACTTTGTATTGCTGTGTGTGCACTAGGTGAAATAGGGCAGGATGGTGACGTAATTTTTTTTCTCAGAAAATGGCACATTTGTCTTTGTTCAGCCAACGCTAACGTAATTTCAGCCTAAAAGAGGGGAAAAACTCAAATAACCTGTTGTGTGCTGGAAGAGATACTGTTTTCACTTATCATATGTCCTCTGTTTTGTTTATTACATTTTAAAATAAAGTCAG
>VXBH01008682.1:193427-226109 GCA_013400035.1 Rynchops niger | reverse complement strand
TCTATGTAGTTTTTGTGCTTTGGCAAATATTTTATGGTTGTGGTGCTTTTGGTGAGCACTGCCTGTGCCGCAGGAACCCTGTGCCAGTGCTGTTCTAGACTGATGATATTACGCAAACCCCATTGTGTGCTGCTGTTCAGATTCCAGCTTCCCCTCCCCATGTTTCCATGACCTTCTCTTTGTCTGCCGCCTGTTACCAGGCAGGATTCAGGCAGCTGCCTGCTGATTGGCTAAAGTTTTGAGCAGCTCTTGGGCTGCTCATCGGAGCACATGATTATGGGCTAATCCATAGCAGCTGAGCTGATACCTTCCTTTGTTGCTTTAGAGCCGCGATCTCTCTACAGAGTAAAAATAAATAAGGTTAAAAAGTTACACAGAGTTATACGGTTATACAGAGTTAAAAAAAATAAGGAAATAGAGGAAAAAAAACCCCAAACCTTTTTAATTGGCTGAGAGAGGAGGCCTTCACATATTCTAGCTGCGCTGGCACATTTTGGTTTTGCACACATTTCGTCATGAGAAAGAAATCTCCAAATATTAGTGGAGGGAGGTGCCTAATGATGTGTTTGTGTCTCTTGTGATGAAGTATGTATGACTTTCAANATTTTTTTTTCTTCTTTGAAAATAACTTACACTTCTGGCAATTTATTCAACGTTGCTTCAGGAGATTTCAACTGAAAACTGCTTTTTATGAACCGCTGCTTAAAAGGTAGGTTCTGTTCACCGCTTCCTTTCTCTGGGACTCTTCATCTAGAACAAAATACTTACGACCATTTGCAGCCTCTCCTTGCTTGATTTTGTTAGGCTACATTTTAAGTAAACTCGCATATTTGAACATTNCACATGATTATGGGCTAATCCATAGCAGCTGAGCTGATACCTTCCTTTGTTGCTTTAGAGCCGCGATCTCTCTACAGAGTAAAAATAAATAAGGTTAAAAAGTTACACAGAGTTATACGGTTATACAGAGTTAAAAAAAATAAGGAAATAGAGGAAAAAAAACCCCAAACCTTTTTAATTGGCTGAGAGAGGAGGCCTTCACATATTCTAGCTGCGCTGGCACATTTTGGTTTTGCACACATTTCGTCATGAGAAAGAAATCTCCAAATATTAGTGGAGGGAGGTGCCTAATGATGTGTTTGTGTCTCTTGTGATGAAGTATGTATGACTTTCAAGCTGAAAACAAAAAAGTGAATTTTCATAAATGAGATCTAAACAAACATACATAGTGTTTGTCTGTGTTGGTGTTTCAAAACTTATTATTGTGTTTTTAAAAAAATCAAAGCAACCCAGAACCTACGACCGTATTTATGGCATTTAACCCTTACGCTTAGCTCTACGTGCAGGAGTCATTTTGTAGTGTTCTGTACAAACACCTGCCTTTGAACTAAAAGGTGCCCCTCCATTGGCTTGGTGCCTGGGCCCCTCGCTTCTTTCTTGTGACTTCGTCATGCAATGAGTAAAAACCGAAGATACCCGGGCACGAGATGAGGGAAGCACATAACAAACATAGCTAAACTTTGTGTTGTTACTTATAGAGGGGAAATTACCAACATTCCTTTGGAACACTACTAATTTTAAATGTTTTACTTGCACAAGACTGAATTCACGTAACCTGCTCTGGAGTTGTTCTCTGAAGGACAACCTCCTGGCCCCTCTGACAGACTGGAAGGCAGTATTTATCAGACGGCTGCTGATTGGCTTCCACTGATATGACCAAACCTGTCCGGACTGGTTACCGATTTATTTGTTTCGTCTGTTGCTCAGCTCTCACATAAGATCTCTTACTTGGCTGCAGTGTGCTCCCTTGTGGGTATGGCTGGAAACACTTTGGTCTGCAACGATACACGATATTTAGCTGTTAACCAGCGTTTAGTGTTCATCTTTTAATCTCATCTCTGCTTATAATTTTGTCATTTACGGTAGCTTTTACTGGATATTCTTGGGTTGCAAAAGACTGTGGGATTGAGCTGAAAATATGCATGAGTTAACCATCTAACGATGGAATTTTGAGAAGCCTTTTTTTGGTACGGGTTTACTGTAGAAATGTATTAGAGCTTTGTATTTAAACTAGATGTTGGATAATATCCTGAGATATAAAGTAAATGTAATTTTGAAATATATTAGAAATTTAATCTTACTCATTTGGTATTTTTTTTTAAGAAAAATTTAAGGCTGCATCAATACAGACATATTCTGATGTTTCATTTTTAAGACTTTTGTTCTTGGCAAATTTAAAAAGGAAGCGCTCTTCATTTTACTCTGTATTTACTGTATTTTGTGTTAAAAATATGAATGAAAGACTGCTCAGGTGATTAAGAAAACTAGAGCAGAAAATACTAATTTGTTGTAAGTTATATTTTATTATTATTCAAGTGATGTGATTATGAATCTGATTTTAAGTTGTCTGTGAATATTTTATTAATCTGTTGATTATATTGTTTGGTCGTAAGAAAAGTAGGATTGTGAATCTTGTAATATATGAACTTTAAAATTCTGGGTGATGTTTATAAAGGGAAGCATTGTAGTGCGGGAGGTCAAACTACTTGTCTGTCTTACTTTTGATACAAAGGCCTTGTATCTTTTTACAACGTTAACAGAAGACTGTCACTAGCTGGTCACCTACTAGGAGCTCTTGGAATTGTTCAAGATTAGCTAAGCCTGGAATTTTCTGGGTTTTTTTCCAAATTGGCACTACAAGATGTGTATCTGTAACAGCCTGCATGTTGGTTGTAGGGGATTATATGCATGGAACGTGAGTATGGTGGTCAGTGTTCTATTACATGACAGTCTGATACGTGCTTTATAAAAGTGAAAAGTGAGGTGAAAAAACGTGCTTTACACCCTGAGTTCTTGGGAAGAAGGAAGGGATGTGCTTTCAGAAACAGCACGTGCACGTGTGAAATACTAGTGGGTTTTGTCTGTTTCTCCTAACTTCAGGACTAGGTTTGCTGTGTTAAATGTGTTATTTTCTGGAGGAGTATGAAGGTACTGTATTTAGCATGTAGACAGCTCTGGGAGGACGTTAACAGTTATCTGGAGTTGATATTTCATCTGAGTGGAGATGGTTATGTGATGAGAACATCTTCTAAACACAAGTAAACTGTTTCAGATCAGTGTTTTTATAGGTGTGATATTTTGCTGCCACTAGTAGCAATGCAGGAATAGACAATCCTGTTCAGGAAATGTAGTTCAGGCTGGCAGAAATTCATGTCGTAATGGTATTATTGAGAGTCTGTAAATAGAGCCGATGCAACCTTTTGTGAAGGTTGTTCATCTGTTACTGAGGTGTGAATTGAAGAGCTAATTAAGCACTATCAGTTATTCAAATACAAGGAGTCTAGATTGTCATGCAGGAAAGAAATGAAAGTGAAAGGGCATCTCAATGTATGCTAACAGGAAATGCAAAACAGGGAAATTTTTTATTAATCATATTGCTTTCTATTTTCCCTATATTTTTGTCAGATCATGTTAACTAAGTCTAAAAGAAGCCTTATAATTGTGAAGTATGGTATGTCATGATTGTAAGGTTTAGAGTTTGTCTTGATAGTTGAATTCATATTATGCTTTAGAATATATATTCTTAAATTACTATAGAATATTCTAGTTGGGCAGGGCATAAATGTTCAATAACTTCCTTCATAAACAAACTGTTCCAAGTAAACTAGGAAGGATCCAGCAGAGGACTACCAAAATGGTAGGACCCTAAATTTAGCACGTGACTTGGCGATGAGATGCTAAGGAGCTTGGCAACTTTAATCTGTGGAAGAGAAGCTAAAGGGCAATTTTACATTACAGTTATGTTGCATTACAATATAAAGCTTGTAGGCAAGGTTGGTTACAAAGAGGGTGGAGCCAAACTGTTACCTAGAGGCTGTGGAATCTGTTTCGTGAATTTTACAACTGGGTTGTACAAAACCATTGCTGATCTGAGCTAGTGTTGGCGCTAGTCCTGCTTTTTTAATCAAAAAAATATATATACACCACCTGGAAAAACAAGGTGCACTTACTAATGAATTTCTTAGCTTTGTGAATGAAAGTGGACTGGGGAAAAATGCAAAATGAACTGTACTAAATATTTAGAAAGCATCCCTTGTGTAATAGTTCTGCTGTATCAATGGTAGAAACATTTGCTTATTGGTGCTTGTGGAAAAAATAGAATTCATACAGAGATAACTGTCTGGGTTTTTTTTATTTTTCTACTTGCTATAATATCTTCTAACTACTGGTACCTAAGTGAATTTTTGCATGTTTTGAGAAACTTAAGAAAAGCCATATCCTAGATAGGAGTAACTTACGGTTGTATAGTAGAGTAGCTTCAGTAGAGCTAAATTGGTTACCATCAGCTGATTCAATATCTTAGTTGCTGAGTTTCATTTAGGATATAATAAATTCCTTAACTGCTTTCTGCTTCTGAACAATATTTTCATATCTAACCCTTTAAAACCGGGTCCTAAAACCAGACCTACGTGGGGGAAAAAAAATATAGTGTAAAAATCCTTATGGATTTTTCTGCTTGTTTTGTTTAATGGAAACAAATGAAATAAGAGTTTGTTGTATTTCAACAAAATTACTTTAACTTTGTAGATAATGCTGGATTTAATTCCATTTATTGATTTGATAAAGTAGAAATTAACATTATTTTTCTTAAATTTTTTATACATTCTTATTTTTCTTAATATTTGCATGGGTGTGTGGAATGAATAAAACAATACGGAGGGTAAAACCGTCAGTTTTCCTTGAAAAAGGAAATTTTTCTAAAAGGACCTACAAAAGCTGTAGTTTTCACGAGCACAAATGGTCTTAGTAAAATACTATTACAAATTGTATAAAAACCCACAATTTTGGTTAACTGTTGTATAAATACGGAGGATGAAGGTCATGTTATCTCTACAGAAGAAAAAAAGTCATCTTAATGACACATTGAGAAATGAAGTTCTTTCAATATATTGAAGTCTTTTTAAAAGTTACTTCATATAAAAATCCTGTCCTTTACCCCAGTTGTTAATTCTGTTTGAAACTCATGAAATTACATAGTTTTAAGATGATAAAATAAATGTAAACTGATGGACCAAGAATATTTTTTACTTTTTTATGAAAGAGAGGCTGCAGGCTCTTACATTAGCACAATATCCATTTCTGGCTAGAAAACCTCATTATGTGGCTTTGTTATAATAAAACTACGAGACAGCTGATCTAAAATGTGTAGTCAGAATATTACTAAATGTCATAGTGTGATCTCAGTGATCTTTACATAGGTGTGTTTGTGCAGCGTGCGTAGAAACTTGCATTCACTGTTTCTGAGGAGAAACAAAATTTGTTAGGTGTTTCTTTGTTTTTGAAGATACAGTTAAACCAGTTCGCTTCAAAATGTGTGAAATCCTACAGTCTTTCTTAGGAACACTGTAATATGATGATAATAAATCGTTACCTTCACAATTGTTTCTGAACTTTTTTTTTAAGGGTCAAAATGGATAGCACAGATGAACCTCAGAAAAAAGTCTTTAAAGCACGAAAAACAATGAGAGTAAGTGATCGACAGCAACTTGAAGCTGTTTATAAGGTTAAAGAGGAGCTGTTGAAGACAACTGAAGTTAAACTGTTAAATGGAAAGCATGAAAATGGAGATTCTGATTTAAATTCCCCTTTAAGCAATACAGACTGTGTGGAGGACAAGCGGGAAGTTAATGGAGTAGTGGACTTGTGTGTTAACTCTGAAGAAGGAAGAACAGCTTCTGATGAAATTATTGAAGCCAAAAGCCCTGAAAGTAGGGCAGGGGACATAGTCAATGATGTAGGACCCAAACCTCTAGCGCTGTCTCCAGAGAATGTTACTCCTGAGCAAGATAAAGGTACTGATACTGCTTTAGCTTGTGAGGCTGAAAATAGTGTGCTTGGTAGCAATAAAGATAACTTCCATGAAGAAAATAATACAAAAGATCATTTGGACCAAAGAGAGAGTGACATCTCATCAGACAGTGGAAGTAAATTAACCTGTGATATTAGTGCCTCTTCTGAAGAGCAGGGAGAAACAAATGACGTAACTATTAATTCCAGTTCATCTAGTGAGGAAAAGAGGACTGAAGAAGTAACTGTTGAAGATGCTGTTGGAGAAGAAACCATCTCTAGCAGTATGGAAGCTGACGAGGAACCAAAGGACAAACAAGATGGCTCTGCAGGTCTTTCAGAAACCACTCTTCAGAAGACAACAGATGAGCCAAGTGAAAGTATCTTGGACAACACTGACTCTATGGAAACAGATGAAATTATTCCTATTTTGGAAAAACTAGCCCCTGCTGAAGATGAACTGAGCTGTTTTTCTAAAAGTTCTCTGCTTCCAGTAGATGACACAGTCCCAGATTTAGAAGAGAAAATAGATAACTGTTTGGGCTCACCATCCAAGCAGGAAAGCAATGAAAGTCTACCAAAAGAGGCTTTCTTAGTACTGTCTGATGAAGAGGATCCGTGTGACGAGAAGGAGGAATGTGCTGAAGTGATATTACCGAACAAGTCAAGTCTTCCAGGTAAGACTTTTTCTAAAGTAGTAGTTATGATCTAAGTTCAGGATCTTTTTGTTTCTTAGAATGATACGTGTGTGACATATTTCTAAATCAAAAAGGCAATTTACCCACTAATTCTGTGTTACGTAGTCTTACATTTTTCAAGGATGGAATCTGAGGTGCAAAAAAAACCTGAAAGTAACGCCAAAGAACTGTCATCTTTGAGATCTGGTTTGTTTGGGTTTTTTTTCTCATACTCTTTGCAAACTGGGGTGGGGTGGTGGATGGAAGAAGAGGCAAGAAGAGTAATTGCCAGACATGGAACAGAAAGATTTGTGGGAAGAGAAATGTGTTCACTTAACTGTTCTTGAGGGGCTGAAAGGATTGCAACTTCCTTTAACATGCAAATAAATAGTAAGAATGGAAATACATTGGTAGTCCAGGCACGCCACAATTCCCATTTGTTTCAAATATATTTTTTTTCACCAAAAGACAGTATCGGAAAGACTTCATAAAAAACGCAAGTCATGTATGATTTTCACGCCATATAGCTTTTATTCATTTAATTCATAGTTAACTTTTATCTGATGACTGTTCCAACTGATTAACATTTGAAGGCATTTGAAAACAGAGTTATCTTAGATAAAGATTAGCATTTGGAAAGAGTCTGTGAGAATTGAATCTGTGGAGACAGAATGGAGATCATCTGAAGATGCTATATTGGAGACACAGGTGCAAGCTGCTCAGTTAAAAAGTACAGTTTTCAAAAAGCCTGGGCAAAAACCAGCATGGCTAAACAATGGTATGAAGAATGGTACTGGAGGACTTTCTTCAAATGGGCAGATTAATAGAATCTTTTTCTCAAGTAGAATTAGGAAATACGATAGCTATGTGGGCACTTGAGATTTTTGTAATGGAAGATCATAGATTAAAAAACCTTGGAGCTTTTTGGGTAAGTAAACAAGCAAATGACAAAGAAGACCTGATTGATGTATTTGGATTCTTTTGGATATCCAAACACAAATTATTTCCTACCAGGAACTTTAGGAAACTGAACTGTCTTTGGATAAGATGGAAAGTCCTAATGAAGGAAATAATCATTTGAAGAATGGAAAGTAAATCTACAGTAATCTGTTCCAGAGACTGCACTGTGTGACAGAATGAATAATTTCCGTAAAATGAAAGGTGACTAGCGAGCTGATAGTTTGCTGATGGTAATGTGAAGAGCTGTAGAAGAATCTTGCAGTGCTGTTTGACTGGGACATGAAAATGGCAGATGAAACTCATTGTGGCTAACTACAACACTTTGAGTACAGATGGGTATGAAAATGTTCATAACATAACAGGAAGACAGAACTGAGTCACCACTCAAGAATCATTTTCTAGGATTATAGTAGGTAGTTCTGTGAAAACATTGATGCAGTGGCAGTTGAAGGAAGCAAATAAAGAATGCTGGAAATAAATTAAGAAACTGAGGAAAACTTCACTGTGGGACACCAAGCTCTTAAATGTTTTGCGTAATTCTGTTTCCTTCTCCTTCCCCATATCAAAGATGATGTCACAGAACTGGAAAAGGTACATGAAAGAGCAACAGGGAAGATGATGGAATTGCAAAGTAATTTTAATTCAACCCTTTATTCCAGCCTCCTACTGAAAGCAAGTCCAATTATATCAGATGGCTCAGGGACCATGGCAGTTTACTTTTGTGCATCTCCAAGGATGTATATACCACAGCTGCTTCTTGGGTATCTTAAAATTTAACCAACCTCAACAATGAAAAACTTTCTGCTTAATTGGAATCTCCAGTGTTCCACCTTGTGTCCGTTGCCTCCTGTCCTCTTGCTGTGCACCTTAAAGAGTAGCGGCTCCGTCTTCTCTCTGCCCTCTCACTATGTAATGGAAGGATGCCTGCTGGCAGAATTCTTGTGCAACTTTGTCAGATGGGTTCAGTCCCTGCTCAGTAATTCTTCATCAGAGATCACTGCAGTGAAGGGTGTGAAAACCTTGCCTGCAACACCTGTCATTCAGCCAGGTCGTGTTCTACTGGAGACATGCACTCTTAATGGAGCTATTTTTTGATGCCAGTTCATTGGGAGGAGTGGTGATAATGCCGCTTTGGGCCCTCATGCCCTTCAGCTGTTTCTGCAGAGATCCATTGTCACTCTTGATGTGCTTAGAATTGCTTCTGGTCGTACTGCTGGTGCCTATGTGGATAAGCAGCAACAGGTAATAGGCTGAGGACCAGATAAGCCTCTTCAGAACGCTGGCGATCCAGGCCCTCAGCAAGCAGCTAATGTCTTGAGGCGTCAGGCCAGGCTGTTAGGTGGGTACCTCCTGTGGGAGGGAGTCCCTGGTGACTATCACCAGTCTCTTCTTTATGAAGGTTGTTGGTCCAGACTCAGACGGCTCTGTTGCCTTCATTAATGGAAGATTTTCCTCTTAATGTTTTCCATCAGTGCTCTACCTGTTCAGTAACTGCAGATTTACAAGTAGAGAGGGAGTCTTCATTGTGTTGCTGGAAGTCACAGGCTTCTTACCTCCTCCACTTTGAAAATCCCATTTGTTACTTCTTTGAATATAGCCTCTATCTGTCTCTACCTCCTGGCACTGTGGGGCTTGGGTTTTTGACTGTGCAGGCTTGTAGTTTATCCCCTCTTTGGCCATTCTACAAAGTCAGCTCATCTCCTCCTACAGCTTCTTCACTTGCCGACTGAAATCAGAGCGAGAACTTTTAGACAAGGGTGGACTGTATTTTAGAGTAGGATCTTTCAGCCGGAAAAAAGATGGAGGAGAGATGTGACGAAGATCTGTAAATGGTAAGTGGTATGGAGAATGGCTATTTGCTGTCTTTTCCTCTACGAGAACCTCATGTATCAAATGGAGGAAAGGAATAAAGTGAGAGGCAAGATCAAGGCATAGAAGAGATGGTTCTCCATGTGGAGAACTGTGGAGCTCCTTGCTAGCAGCACTGTGACTGATAAAAATTTACCTACATTTGTCTTCTGTGGAAGAAGAATTTTTTTGAGGGCACAGAAACTGTAAGGCTCTGGAGGTCTTCCACCAGCAATTTTTCAGAAAGCTGAGCAAGTTTTCTGGGACTGTGTAACAGTTTTCTCATCCTTACATTTTTCCCTACTTGATGATCTACTGTTGACATGAAAGTGCTGGAGGTAGGATCCTGGATTAGGTGAACAGTTGGTTTTACCTAGTGCAGCTGTTGCTATGTTTTTTTTTCTCTTAAGTACACTCTCAAGTTCAACTAAGGATGTCTACCAAAGCAAGCCTGAAGGCGTTCTTTCTCAGAATTGTTAGCACTTTGAGTGCATTCTAGACACCTTGATTCTAGGCTTCTCTACAGCAGTGGCATTTAATGCCCTCCAGGGATAATTTGAAAGAGAACTTACTTGTTCTCTTTGTTACTGATCTTTGTTGAGGGAGTCTGAAGTCAAGTAGCACCCAAGTACAGCCTTTTAGGAATAAAGAATGCAGTTAACATTTAAAAGAATACAGCTTGTCTTCACTGTCGTGTTTGAAGAGAACTTCAGAGCATGTGACTAGCAGATAAACAATTAAACATGAATTTTTGTTCTTACGTTGTGATAGAATTAGCTGTGAAAATTCTTGAATTCACAAACAGGAAAATGTTAGCTTAAATGGCACTGATGATACCACTTTTCTGCAATACTATTTCTATTTCTGGTTTTTAATTCAAAAAGGGAAGATGGAAGGCTTTCAAAGAGCTGCTGCAAAAAGTATTTCAGCATTTGGGAAACAAACTTTATACTGGAGAGCTTAAAAGAACACAAGTTTTGTTCTTATAATAGGAGATAAAGGAGGTCTATAATATCTGCAAACAGGACCTGAATACATGGTGAAAAGAAGTTTATTAAATGTAGCAGACAAAGACACAACTGCTGCATTTTTGATCCACTGGACTTTGCAAACTAGGTAACAGGCACACTTCTGTCCAACAGACTTTGGAGGACTGATTAACGGATGGTTGATTCATGAGTTGTAATCTCTAGGTCCTTTATGGAATTTTTTTCCAACTAAAAATGTGTTAATAAATAACTAAAGAAGAGAATGTTGTGCTTTGTGTCTTTGTGTTTGAATCACTTAATAATTTTATATATCTATATAATGATAGGCAGCGGGGGGTTCTGACCAAATAATAGAATAGTTCAGGTTGGGAGGGACCTTGAGGTCTCTGGTCCAGTCCCCTGCTGAAAGTAGGGTCAGCTGTGAGATTAGATAAGGTAGCTCAGAACTTTATCCAGTTAGGTCTTGAAAACTTCCACTGATGAAGACTGGATGACCTGTCTGGGCAGCCTCTTCCAGTGACTCTCTTCATGTTGGAAATGTTTTTCTTTCTATCAGTTGAAATCTCTTGTTTCTGCTTACAATCATTGTCTCTCTTATCCATTGCCATATGCCTTTACAATGAGTCTGGCTCCATCTTCTCAAAAGCCACCTTACCGGTGCTGGAAAGCTGGTTTTAAGTCCATACTGAGGTTTATCTTCTCCATGCTGAACAAGCCCAGCTCCCTCAGCCTCTCTTACAGGTCACATTCTCCAGCCTCTTAGCAGCCTCTTCCTCTTCACCGAGAGATGGCATAACAAGTGCCAAGTAAAGGGCAATAACCACTCCCTATGATAAACTGGCTGTTCCTGTAAATGTAGCTCAGGATGCTGTGGACCTTCTTTGTTGCTGGGGCACGCTGTGTTGGCTTACGGTTTGCTTGCTGTCTGTGCAAGTCCACAAAGCAGAGTTGCTCCGCAGCCATGTGGGCCCTAGCCTGTGTCATTGCAAGGGTTCTCCCTTCCCAGGTGCAGAACTTTTGCATTTGTCTGTGTTGAATATCATAAAGCATTTGTTTGTCCCATTTCTTGAGCTTGTCTAGGTCATGATGATTGCTTTGAAAATACATGAATCTATGATTTCTTCATAAACAAAACTAGTCAAATCCTGTCACGTTTAATGGGGAAAAAAAAATCTGTATTTCTGTTCTATAATAACTTCTGGGTAGAATTTGATCAAGGATTCACTACTTAGATAAGGCTTAGTCATAGAATCGTCTAGGTTGGAAGGGACCTTTAAGATCATCAAGTTCAACCGTTAACTTAATGCTGCCAAATCCACCACTAAACCATGGCCCTCAGCACCACATCTACTTGTCTTTTAAATACCTCCAGGGATGGTGATTCAACCACTTCCCTGGGCAGTCTGTTCCAATGTTTGATAACCCTTTCAATGAAGAAATTTTTCCTCATACCCATCCTAAACTTCCCCTGGGGCGACTTGAGGCTGTTTCCTCTTGTCCTATGACTTGTTACTTGGGAGAAGAGACCAACCCCCACCTCACTATGTTTTTGTACTTTCTTGTGATTGCTGTCTGCGCTCATCAGTTCTACCCAATCTATAAGGAGAATGTTGTGGTTACAGGATTTTGGAATAGTGAGAGTATGACTGTGCAGTCCAGAGTAACTTGCAAATGCTGTTCAGGTGCTCTTAAGCTTACTCATTATTTTTATTTCCATTTATATGTATATTTTGGCAGAACTGACATCCAGATATGAATCCAGTCAGTCACTAAGCAGATCAAAATGCTTGCAGCTGTAGAAATTATTAAAAGGAATTTTCAACTGTTTAGTGACAGGCAAACACCTGGTTACACCTGGTTAAAAAAAAAAACCCAAATGTCTTTGTGTTCAGACCCAAAGCAAATAGTGTGACTCACTAAGACAACTGTGTGATAAATACAGTGATAACTTAATGGTATCATCAAATTACTATTTAATTTTTTTAAGGTTTGCATTCATTGCTTCTGCCTGTCTAGCATCAGGATAACAAGATCACAGCTTATCAGTGAAAAAAAAGCTGATAGCCAGTTGTAAAATTATCTCCATATTATGGCTCAAAACTTCTTTTCCAGAGAGGTTTATCTGGGCATTGTGTTGAAACCACTTTTAGTTAAATGAGCTAAATTTGTTCATAGAATGATGGAAGTCTGTAAGGAAGGGCTATTTTGTTCTCTACATAGAACTCAAAAAGCTCAGCTTTGAGACTTGTAACATGATATTTTAAAGACATTCTATGTATGTATGTCTTTTCATGGAACAATTGTATCTTTCAGTTTAATATTAAAATCTGTAAATTGTGGAAAAAGTACTCTTGAACTTAATAACTCTCCTTTAGATTTTAGGTGAACGAGGCTTATTTTATTAATAACAATTAAATACATTAAGCTTATCTATAAATCTTAAAAAGCAGGTTGCATAGGCGCTGTGCCATTTTATTACCTTTAAAAATAAATCAGATTGGTTTTGAAGACTTTATGTGGTATGAATATTACGTTTTGCATAAATTAACAAAATGAAAATATCACAATCTCAGGTTTTTGTTTTCTCACTCCTTCCTTTTTCTGTTTTATTAGGCAACTTATTTAAATCATTCAAATGTTCTTCATAATAGAAGATAAAATTAGCACTAAGCATATCTTTGCAGCCAGAACTTTCTCCAAAAAGGCTAGTAAACTCTGCTGTAATAACAAAACAAAAATAGGAAATTGAAGAAGTGTACAGTTCAAGATGTGCGTAACAGTGCTGAGTTGTTTTGTTCTGTTCTGCATGGATTTTAATGTAATCTTAAAAGTAATAGTTTTACATTGTATCTCGCAAGTACAAGAGGTGTCAAATATAGCCTGTACAAAGTTCATGGAACATATAATAAAAGTTTTCAGGAAGTGTTAGCATTTTTCATTTTAACCTGTGTGCATTTTTAGAGGTATTATTTCAGATTTTTCTTTATTTAAGAATTTCTTTAACTGTATGTTTTTATAGTCTTAAATTGTATAATGAAGAAACTTTAAATGAAAATTCATATTTGTTAAGACAAGAAGAATCTAGGCCTTCTATACCATAAAGATTACAGGTGAATTTACAAACTCTTAAACAAATAGAGAAACATGTCAATATTTTGTTACTGAAATTTTTCTACATTTTTCCTTGGTGAAAAATAAACTACAATAATTCATTAAGAACTTTACATGGAAAAATATATTGTTTAATTTCAGAGGTAACTTTGAGGCATTCTGTTGATTTTAAAGCTACCCAAATCCAGAAGTGAATCTTATTGTGTTGTATCGTAGTTCATATTTTCACTCTGAAGATATCCTCTGGTTTTTTTCATCTCTGCGTTCCCTCTATGTCATACTTATTTCTCTCACCTTACCCAATATGATTTATCATAAGTACTCTAAGTTCGCTAGTCAAAATAGGTCTCTTAGGAAACTTCTGTAGGTCAGCGTAAGTAACATGGTTTTTTTTTTTCTTCTGTTAGTAGAAGAGGTGGAGGAGGAAAGAAGAAAGGAGAGCGAGGATAAAGAAGAAGAGGCCCACAAAGAAGAAGAGAAACACCCAGAGAAAAGTACGTAATGTTAAAACTATTATGCTTCACTGGTGGCACGTGTGAGAAACAGAATCCTTGAGGTTGGAAGGGACCTTATCTGGTCCAAATCACCTGCTCAGAACTAGGTCAGCTAGAGCAGTTTGCTCAGAACCGTGTCCTGACAGGTCTTGAGTATCTCCACAGATGGACACTCTACAACCTTCCAGTGTTCTGCTTCCAGTGTTTGACCACCCCCGCAGTAAAAAAGTTTTGATAGTTTGAATGGAATTGCCTATATTTGAATTTGCATCTATTTCTCTCATCCTTTTGCTGATACTCACTAAGAGTCTTGCTCTGCCTTTTTCACTCCCCACCCATCAGGTGATTTACACATTTTATAAAATCTCCCTTAACCACCGTCTCCAGTTGAGTAATGCCAGCTGTTATTTCCTCATAGTACAGGTGCTCCAGTCCATAAAACATCTTGGTGGCCCTACTCTCTCCAGTATGCTCACATCTTTCTTGTATTTAGAAGCCCAGAACTGGACACAAGGTTCAGCCTCACAGTGTCGATTAGAGGGGAGTAATTACCTTCCCTCGACCTGCTGGTGTCACTCTTCCTCAGGCAGCCAAGGATGTTGTTGGCCGCCTTTGCCAACAGGGCATGGTGCTGGCTCATGTTTAACTTTATGGGCATGAAGACCACCAGCGCCTTTTCTGCAAAGCTTGTTTTCCAGCCAGTCATTTCCCAGCCTGCACTAGTACACGGGCTTATTCCTACCTAAGTAAAGGACTTTGTATTGCCTTTTGTTGACCTTCATGAGGTTCCTATTTGCCTATTTCTCACATCTTGTCAAGGTGACTGAATGCCAGCATAACCATCTAGTGTGGCAACTACTCTTTCCAGTTTTGTATCTGCAAATTGCTGACGATGCATTCTATCCCATTATCTAGGTCATTAATGAAGATATTAGTGTCGGTACCAGTATCATCTACTGGTGCATGTTACTAGTGCTGAGCTCCAGCTGGACTTCCTGCTACTAGTCACAGCTCTTGGACCCAGCAGTTGAGCCAGTCAATTTATCTGGGTCATACATCATGAGTTTGTCTCCGAGGATGTTTTGGGTGTCAAAAGCATTACTAAAGACAAGATAAACAGCATCCATTGCTCTCCACTCATCCACCAAGCCAGTCATCTCATCATAGAAGGCTATCTGGCTGATGAAGCATGATTTCTCCTTGATAAATCTATTCTGACTATTCTCCATCACCACCTTCTTAATACATTTAGAAGTGATTTCTGGAATTACTTGCTCCATCATGTTCCCAGGGATTGAGGTGAGGCTGACCATCCTGTAATTTCCTTTGTCCTTCTTGCCCTTCTTGAAGATTAGAAGAAAGCAAATGTCACTCCTGTCCTCAGGAACCTTCTGCTATTGCCACAGCCTTTCAGAGATTGAGAGTGGCCTTGCAGTGACCTCAGCCAGCTCCGTTGGCACTTGTGAGTGCATCCCTCTGGCTTGGATGGACTTGAGTATGCCCGGTTTGTTTAAATGTTAACTCAGTGCTCCTCCACTGACAGCAAGTCTGCCTTTGCTTCAGCCTGTCCCTCTGGTCTCAGGGAGCTGGCATTGCTGAAGGCAGGCCTTCTCATTAACTTCTGAGGCAAAGAAAGCATTGAGTGCCTGGGCTTTTTCTGTGTCCTTTGTCACTTGCTCCCCTGCCTCATTCAGCAGGGCGGACTTACTTTCCCTAGTTTTCCTTTTGCTGCTGGTATACTGGTAGAAGCCCTTCCTGTTGACCTTAATGTCCCTCACCAGATTCAGCTTAAGCTGAGCTTTGGTTTTCCTAACCCCGTTCCCACCCACATAGTGCCTTTATCTTTCTCATAGGTCACCTGACCCTAGCCGCTGGCCTCCACCCACTGCAGGCAGGGAGTCATTTGCTGCTTATGGGTGGTGCTACTGCATGGCTGAGCCAGTTCAAACATTTCACTGGGCAGAGCTCCCATCCTCGTGTTTGCTGTGAGGGCACTGAACCAAATCTGTCATTGTCCTGTACATCTGCAGGCAGAGCAGGAGATGATGTCCTGGTGCTTCCAGCCTTTTTCATCATGGGAGTCTCCGTCTGGATAAGCTCAGGCTCTGACTGTACCTCCTCTGGTACAGCTGGGGATTGCAGTTCTTGAGGCTGCAGGATCTTGGAGTATATCCAGTCAGTCTGTTTCTCGCTATTTCTGATGCTGTGCCATCCATCCATCCCCTGACCTCCTCTCATAGCTCCTTTAACTTGGCAACACAGCTCTCCCACGAGTTTGCACCTTCTGTTGCCAAGATGCTCATCTCCCTCTGCCATAGCTTTAGCCAGAATGGGAGGCCCTAGATAATCCCTGCAGCCCAAGACTTTCAAAGCTTTATCTTCCCCCCAAAGTAGCTCAGTCTGGGTGGAGGCTCTGACGTTACCAGGAGAGTTGTTCCAGTGGCTGCTGGAGACCGCACCATGTGACACATCACCACCGTTACTGAGTGTAGGGACCATCCCCTTTCTGTGCACCCTGCTGTGCAAAGTCTTGTGTTTGTGAGCTGTGCTCTAGGCCCAGCGGTGATAGAGGTCTCCCCCTAGTACTTGCTAAAAGAGTGTTTGAGCCTTCATCATGAATCAGCTGGAATATAAGCACAAAGGACCTTTTGATCAAGAACAGCTGATGGAGGTCATTAGAAGCTGCTAGAGTTTCCTAGAAGTCACAGCGTCCTTCAGATATCCTTTCCACTAGTAGCAAGCACCCTGAAGCTCTTCAGGAAGAGTCTGACTGCAGCAAAATCACATGTAGTGCCTGCTTCAGAACAAATTACCTGAATATTAAACATGTTCTGTTAGGAATGTTCTGTGAAATGTGTAAGTAGCTCTTGCAAATTACAAACTACTTGTTGCACTATTCAGTGGTTAGGTTTTTTCCAAAGAGATTGACTGGGAGTAGTAAAGAGTTTTGTGGAAGACGCTAATAAACTTTCCGTCACTAGCCAGGGGATAGTGTTCTAATTATTCAGATTTTTTTATTTATTTATTTTATTTCTACAAGCTTTTCTGATGGATGGAAGAAAGCTGGAGATTTAGTGCTTTCCCCCCCTTCATTTTCTACTGTTTACTGTCATTCTGAAAAAAAAAAAAAAGAAAAAACTTGTACATTAGACATTTATGTTGCTTGCAGATATTCAGCATTCTGTAAATGTTTATGAAGAGCCTTGTGGCCCTATAAAACTTACCTAAAAATGAGGACCTACACTTTCACAAAGTTATTTTAAAATAACCTAGATTGTCGTGCAGGTCTTAAAATACTCCCTTCTAATAATTTTTAGCACATTAGTGCTTTTTTAGTGCAACTCTCAAAAAAAAAATCATCAGAAACTATCAGAAAATAAGATCGGACTGAGAGCATCAGAAATCTAACCATTCAAAAATCAAACTATAAGAAATTTGTGAAGTTAGAAATGTTACTCACAGAATGTATCTAATACAATTAAAGAAAAAATGGCATGGAAAGTAACTTCTTATGCTGCTTCAGTCTGCAGTGAATCTTCTTTGATGTGCTACTAACTCTGTCTGTATCATCCTCAGGTTTGGAGTGGAGGGGTTGGGGGCTATGGGTTTTGGTGTTTTGATGGTGGCCAGATACCCACAGCGTACTCTGTAGCTTCCCTTCCTGATAATTTACCTAGGCCTGTTGTTTTACATGTGGATACAGTGCCAGGAGATGGAGGAGTGAATGAGGACTCTTTGGTTCTTATGTGCTTGATTGCTGTGATGAACGTGACTTCTATAATATAATTCTGTTTTGAGCCTGTTCTTCTGTTAGGCGTTTACTTTTCCTTCTTACACAAGAAGTAAGAAAAAAGTTTGAATGTTTTTTCAGTCAGGGATTGGAGGTACAGGTTAAAACTTCATGGCAGGTAGAGAAAAAGTTCATTGCTGACGCAGGCAGAATGAGATGTAGTTTTATTTGGCTGGAAATCTGAGATGAGGATTCCTTTTTCAGAAGAGACTTTTGTTTTGCTTCACAAAAGCAGTGTTTAATTATAAGATGGTGCTGGTAGGAGCAGGAAGAACTGGAGGCAAGCTCTGGAGAAGGGAATGGTGGTACTAGAGCCATTTTGCTTTTGGGGCAGTGTTTTGGTGAATCACAAAGCAGAACTTGCTAACAGGGCAGCAGCGTATGGAGACCAAAGGGACTGTTCTGCTTTTATGTCGTCAAACGTCTTGTTTCTCCAAAGGTGTTCTTACTGGTTTAGGATGAAGAAGCTTTAACTGGGGACAAATTAAACTTCGCAATAATCACAGTATTCTGCAGATACCTGTTTTTTCAAAGGTTCCTCGCAAACAGTTTTATCTAATTGTTCCAGGTGAAGTGTCAAGGAGAAAACGTTCCAAATCTGAGGACATGGACAGCGTTCATTCTAAACGTCGTCGGTACATAGCAGAAGATTATGAAGCAGAACTTCAAGTAAAAATTACAGCCAGAAAGGATGTTGACCAGAAATTACAAAAGGTAGAATGGAAGTGCAGAGCGAAGATGGCAAATACATGTGTCACTTATCATCTTTGAATTAGCCATCCTTTCCCACACGCTCCATGCCCCCTCAAACACTTTCTCTTCTTTGTGGTTGAAAATTGGACATAATTCAAATAACAAAGGTGGCTTGATTCATATGAAGTCCTAGATAGCCCTGCTTTTAAGAGGAGATCAAATGTAATTTGAAGACTATACTGCAAGAGTTGTATTGGGAGCATGTTAAGTATTGAAACTCTTAAATCTCATGTGACTATGGATGGAGAATCTTATCAAGGGAGGTATTTCAGTGTGGTAAAGGTTTATATGTGGTGTGCTTTATTGTGTGACTACCTTTAAAGAAAGTCCATCTCCAAACAGGAGTGCAATCAATATAGCGTTTTCCTGATGTTTATAGTCTGTTACTGTGATTGCACCATTGGCATGTAAAGAAAACTATGGTCCTGAAAAAAAATAAAATTCTGCCCTTCTTCCATTAGTTAGTTAGCTAGTGCACATTGTAATTTCATTAATGTAGGATGCAGAAAACTGAATCACAATTGTTGCTTGTTCATTTTTGTTTCCTAAGGAAAATTTTTGCACTGCAGTAGGTATAGAAGGGAGCAAAATAAGTGTATCAAGTAAACTTTTACGGAAAACAGTCTCTCTTTCCATTTTTAGCTTCTGTAAGAAAAGCAACAGAGGACATTTCTGCTAGGGGAAGTTGCATCTCAGAAATAAAGTTCTCTTGAATATCTTTAGTTTCTGTTCTTTGAATGCCAGTGTCTGTGTCAAGAACAGAAAAAAAAGAGGAAAAATTAATTTGTGTAAACACAGCACTTGATAAAAAGAACCTTAAGATATTTTCATAAAACTGCAATGAAATTAATTTCTTGAATTAATGGCAAAGAAGGACCATTTGTATTTGCCAAAATAGGTGTAGAAACTTTTCTTAGCTGTGCAACCACATGCTTATTGGTGACTATAGATTTATTTGATTGACAGGGCACAGCCATTGTCATTGTTCTATCTGCAGCAGGACACTTGTTAAGAGTTGAGAATATTTTTATAAATGGTCTCTCAAACTCTGGGATTGAATTGTTTTTTTTTTTTTTTTTTTTTTTTTTTTTAAATCATAATTTTGCAGGTTATCCAGAGACTGTTAGAAGAAAAACTTACTGCTTTACAGTGTGCTGTATTTGACAAGACTCTGGCAGACTTGAAAACCCGAATAGAGAAAGTAGAATGTAACAAGAGGCATAAAACTGTGCTTACTGAACTACAGGTGAGTGTTTGTGTGATGAACTGCATACTAGAGTCAAATTTAAAAATAAGTTCCTCAACATTTAGTAGTAAGTCACCTGTAGTTGTCAGTAGAGAAGCCATTTTGACTCCACAAAGGGAAGGAGGGGTAAGTAGCAAATCCTAATGTTGCTTTTGAATTGTAAAATTCTAATTCCCTAGTCAGAAAGCAACCAATTAATCATCAAAAATCCCCAAAGCAAATCTTCTTCTGGCAAACTGATTCATTAGCTGTTAGTAAAAACCTTTTCCGCTCTTCTCTTCCATTTAGACATTCTTCAAATAAATGCTAAGTATGAAAATATCAAATGCCTCTACGAAGCCAGAAATGTGCTTAAAAACAGAAAAGTGCAGAGAAGAGAGGACAATGGCACTGGACTTTGTAGAATGTTGAAACAAAGAAACGTCACATGATGCTTACTGATGTTATTTCCCCAGAAAGTAAATAATTATGTTGCAGCAAGGAAACAAATAGCTAGTGTTGAATGCAGTATGTTTTCTTGCTTTCTTTATAGAAATAATGTATATAGTGGTGACATGAGGAACATCACAAAAATCAAAGACTTTTGAAGTGACAAGACAATTAAAAGCTTACGTCATAACAAATTCAAACAATAAGGCCACTTAACTTTAACATTAAAAAGTATGGAGTTTGCCAGACCAGTTCGTACTTCATAACTCTTCTCCCTTGCTGCCCCAGGCATTTTATGTTAACTTTTTGTTAAGTGCTATCTAAGACGCCTTCAGTATACTTGTTTATAAGTGTCTTTAGCCATCAACTGCTGTGTCAAAGTAATAACAAACAGCATGTAAGGCTGTGAATGTGTTGATCTTAGTGTTCTTGGAATCTAAGCTTACGTGGTTTTATTATGCAGGGTGCTCCAAAATACCTCTACATTGTCAAAGATAACAGAAATTGAAATGTAAATGTAATTAAAGGCAGATTATAGGTGTAGCCTGTCATGTTGCTTTGTTAAAATGTGAAAGAGGCAAGGTGAGGTTTCTAAATGGACCAGTTCCTTTTAGGTAAGAGGTTCTGAAATCATGGTATATGAAACTTGCTAATTTTTTTTTTTTAAAACTTCCATTCCTAGTGCTAACCTAATGTCTTCAGGAGTTTGTAAAAAGAATTAAACTCTTATTTCTCTGCAATAAAAGAAAAAGTACCTGTGTTGGTACCACCTGAACAAGTGACACAGCTACTGACTGTAGAATAAGTCAGAACTGCAACCTAGACAGGGTAAATTAGGATGCTTAGGTAATTAGAGAAGGAATGATCACCAAGTAGTGTATTGAGGGAAACACAATAAGTAAAAGACGAGATAAAAGAATGGTGCTTAAGAAGATAATGAACCTGACACCTGAACATCAGAGTAAAACAAAGCTGACAGTAATGTGTATGTGGTATGTGTATCAGTGAGAGGGAGATACATGATAAATAGGGAAAAGTAGATAATATCAAGGGCAGATAGGCGTGCATTTTCGATATGGTTGGTACATAAAGCATTAAAACAGCCAGATGCTTTCAGTTGCTTTCATTCATGCAGAATATTGCATGAACATCTGCAAGGTGGATTCTGTTTGTGCAATTGTGAATGGGAAGGAAAATAATTCAAGTTGTCTCTCCAAGCTACCTTTATTTGTGATGCATGTGTGTGTCTTTCTGCTGCTCTGAAGTAATACAGTAGTTCTGCATTTCAAGGAAGAACTAATTTCCCCTGAAATGAAAATAGCCTTTGACTTGATGTCTTAATTATATATTTTTTTAGTTTGTATGATTTCTTTGATAGTTCTTGGAGAGGATATTTATGGGTTTGTTTGCTTTCGTCTTCTTCCCATTTAGGCTAAAATTGCTCGATTGACAAAGCGGTTTGGAGCAGCCAGGGAGGACTTGAAGAAAAGACAGGAAGTAAGAACTGGATTTGTTATACTTGTTTTTCTGAATTAGCCTAAACCTCATGTCAAAAAATAAAGACATTTTATATGCAGAAAGAGGGGACCTGGTTATTCAGTGGTGTTCACAAAGTAGGATTGTCTTGTTTCGTAAAGGCAGTGATATGAAAGAATAGCCTTTCAACATCTGTTATGCAATTCTGATTTGTACAGAATGTTCTTTAGGCATTGCTAGTGTGAAAGCACCTTAAACTGTATGTAAGTAAATCTAATTTACTTCAATGTATAGCACATAGTAAATACAAGTGAATCCCAGTACTTTGATTTTGGGGTGGAGGATGGAGAGGAGAGGAGTTCTTTCTCTGTGTCTAGAATGAATATTTTTGATTAATATTTTCGAAAAAAAACCACATTGTAATTTGATTAATTCCAATTAAAGAATTGGAAGCTTAAAGTCCATTAACATTCAAGAAGAAATTTTGATTCTCATGCTGTAAAAAACAGATGGCAAGAGACTTATAAAGAGGGACGATGTAGGAGGGGGAGGCAGGTAGGACCAAGGAGATTTTGGGGGATTGTAAAACAAGTGAAGTTGTTGTCTCTAGAAAACGTATATCTCACATAGAAGTGAATGAATATGAAATATAATGAAAGCATGAGTTAGCAAGCTGACTTACGGTTGTTTTGTTATGGCTTTTCTCTCTCGCTCTTTTTTTTTTTTTTTTTTTTTCCCCCATTTAAAGAATGCACCAAATGCTCCTCTGTCTCCAGTGAAAGCAGCAAGTGACACTGCAAACACAAACAATGCAACTTACCGGTAAGCACACTTGAGACCATGTTCAAATTTACAATAGGACACTTGAGATATCTAATCTAATGGATAATCCCGGTACTTTTTTTTTAATTAAAGTGCTGTTTCTTTTCCTTCATTGCTCTTCAATTGCAAAATTTGATTTTCTTTCACAGAAGTCTTAAATGGACAGTATTGAATCCATTCTTAGGTAAACTGAGATGAGTGGTGTTTCAACAGTTAAAAAATAATGGATAAAAATGAAAGTGTAATTTCAAGGAAAGGGAGATAGGCATGGTGAAAGGCAAAATTGGTGCAAGCACTTGAAAATTTACAAATAATGGTGCTTTTTTTTTTTTTTCTAGCAGGGGGATTTCCAAAATTGCATGGGGGCAGAAAATAAATGGGTTTAGAAAACCTCAATGAAAGGAACAGCTGTAAAATAAGGGTTTTGTCATCATCGTACTGTTCATAATTATACTCGTTGTGGCTCTTGGAGAAATGCTAACTGAAAATTTGTTCCATAGAAATGCTGGCACAGTGAGGCAGATGCTGGAGTCAAAGAGGAATATAGGAGAGAGCACACCAGCAACTTTTCAAGCCCCTGTGAATGCAGGTAAGAAACTGCCTATGGACTATAAACGCACTTCTTAAAAGTTTTACTGGTTTCCGTTAAACAAGTAACTAACTGAACAGAGCAAAACTGGGGTTTATGGCTGGTTTTTTTTGGTTTTTTTTTTTTTTTTTTTTTTTTTTTTTTTTCNTTTTTTTTTTTTTTTTTTTTTTTTTTTCTTTAGCTCCGTACCACATTCCCAGTCTATATTTGTAGTGTGCTGTCACGGTTTCCCTTACCTAGGTAAGGGAAAAAATGTGTTGATTTGGCCAACCAGAACATGTGGATAAATAAGATGCTTCAGCAGACTGCTTGCTGGGTATGGCAGCAAAACTTGGGGTCTCTCAGCTGCTAAAAGTGAAGCACATGACTCGCAGGCCTTTTTTTTTTTTTTTTTTTTTGTACGTGATCATAGTGGGGTGCTAATAGCTTCCCTTTTACTGAATGGCTACAGAGGTTGAGTGGGGAACTAAAGGAAGTCATAAGCCCTAATTCTAAAGGGAATCAAGTTGGAAAATTGAATTCCTAGATTAGAATTTTATAGAGAGCGTAGAATCAAAACCACTGTTAATTACATTCATTGTAGTTACACATCCTTGGTTTTAAAAGTAGTTTATCTAATATTCAGTGCTGAATCTTTGCCACAGAATCATCTCATAGTAGACATATACTGGCTTTCTGTGTCGTATTGTGCTCCTGATCTTTAGATTTGATCCTGAAATTTTGTTGCATAAAACCGAGTATCTTCTCTGACACATTAATCCTTGGTTTCAGTAGAACCTTCTAGATACAGGGTCCTATACAAAGCAATTTAGTCATAACTGACTTAGGTTTTCCTCTCTTGTGTTTTCCACCATTCCTCTCTTGTGTTCTGCCATTTCTGTAATGAGTGTTTAAAATGCTATATTTCATGTGTTTTCAACAGTTAGAACTTGTATCTTTCTTGAAGCCTGTTTGTGTCATAGTTTTTGGTGTATCCTAATTTTTTGCCATTTATATATAGTTCTTTCAAACAGAAATACAATATTGACTGTATCTTTAACGAGGCTAGTTCTACGAGTGTAGAACAGAAAAGGAGTATCGATAACTGTTTTTCAAAGAAATGCTAATCATATACAACATTTTTCACAGAATCATGGAGTGGTTTGGGCTGGAAGGGACCTTTAAAGATCACCTAGTCCAATTCCCCTGCTATGGGCCAGGACATCTTTCAGTAGATCAGGTTGCTCAAAGCCCTGTCCAGCCTGACTTTGAATGCTTAAAATGATAGGGCATTCACAGCTTCTCCGGACAACCTGTTCCAGTGACTCACCATCCTCATCGTAAATTGTTTCCATTTGTTGTATTGGAATGAAACTTCCCACTTGGTTTAAATACTTAATTTTATTTTTTCTTAATTTTTTTTTTTTTGGTGTAGTGCCAGCTTCCAGTCTTGCTGCTCCTCCAGCAGTTGTCAGTGGACATCCTAAACCTCAGACTCCAGTGACCTCCACCAGCACTTTGACAACAACAGTTCTTCCTGCAGCTAACACAGCTACGGTTGTAGGCACTAACCAAGTGCCCAGTGGAAGCACTCAGTCAGTGTCCGTCTCATTGCAGTCTCTGCCTGTAATCTTGCATGTACCTGTTGCGGTGTCATCCCAGCCTCAGCTCCTGCAAGGCCACACAGGGACTTTGTTAACTAACCAACAGTCAGGCAACGTTGAATTTATCTCAGTACAAAGCTCATCTACAGTTGGTAGCCTTACCAAAACTACAGTGTCTTTGGCATCAACTAACCCAACTAAACCAAATAACAGCCCATCTGTGCCCAGTCCTGGTATTCAAAGGAACTCTCCAGCCAGTGCTGGATCAATAGGCACAACATTGGCAGTACAGGCTGTTTCTACTGCACATCCTGTTGCCCAGGCCACAAGGACTTCTTTGCCCACAGTGGGTACTTCAGGACTTTATAATGCTACCAACAGTCGAGCTCCCCTACAGATGAAGATTCCGCTCTCTGCATTTAGTAGTACAGCTCCCATTGAACCACCCACCGTTACAGCACCTAGAGTTGGTAAGTTATGCTTGAATGTTGACAGTGGGAAAGGAAAATAGTTGTCAAAGGGAAATACAAAACTCCACTCCTGTGGAAATTTGTTTGTTAGTGTATTTTATTGAGCTGGTTTTTTTCTGGGCTGCCTTTGTGTTGAAATGGTCAAGATCAAATTCATCTCTGTCATCGATGTGTTTCAGCCGTTGTTGGAAATCGTCTCTCCTTAGATGGAGTCAGCAGTATGGCTCTGTAAGCGTTGTTTTATTTAGAACTTGATTTATATTGTTCCTCGCATGAAATCAGAAACTCCCATTCTGCCATTAACAATTTGGTATATTATTTTTAATACAGCCTCTCAAAATAATCTGGCTGCCTTTCTAAGCAAGGACGTACTGAAAGGAAAGTATAATCATTAACTTAATTTTCCTGACACTTAAAAGTAAACACAACTGAATACTACCGTAGTTCCAAAGAAGTACATTTTATTGTATTTAATATAAAACCTCTGAACACTATGAATGTTCAAATATGTTATCTAGATTAATTATTTTTAAATACTTTCCATCTTTGGCCATGACATGATGATTCTCTGCACTTTTGATTTTACATACCTTGAAGACTTTTTTCTAAGAGGTCCTCAAGATTTCTGAGCGAGTTGGAATTATAGCAAGTTCCTCATTGGCACAGTGTAATGTTATAATGAAGTCAAGCAGAGCTTGACATCAGAACTAGTTCTATTTAATTTTCCCGTCTCTAAGTTACCTATGTTAAAATACATCTTCCATAGGGTTGGGCAGTTATATCCTTAGTATTGATTTTTAGCTCTAGAGCTAATATAATGATTTAATGCAACGTAAAAAGGGTTATGACAGATCAGGCCCAGTGACCAAAGGAGGGGCCTGTGTGTCCAAAAATCTCTTACTTTCTGCAGTTCACTTAGCCTTAGTGTATATACCTTAGTAGTTTTCTCAGTAGAATTGAAAGACTGCTTTGGGTGAGCACTGTTGGTGATAAGGTCTGGTTAAAATGCAAAGGAATGAGAAGGGAGAATTTGAATCTAAATTTTTATCTTAAATACTCCAACAACTTCTGCTAGTTGCTAGTGTAGATACACGTTTGGCTGAGGCAATAAAGATACTTAGTCTCCCTGCACAAATCATCTCAGTTAGGTATTTTCAGTCTGTTTAACCATCCTTTGTTCAGTCAAATTTTTGTACAAAAACATTGAAAAAGTTTAATATCTTGTCGGTTTACATACAGAAAGAGGAGGATTTGGAGTTATGCTTTGTCCTCTAGTAAGCAAGGGAATTGTTCATAAAATATTTTGAATGTACTGTCAGACTTTCAAGGAAAGGAACATGTACTACTTCTAGGCTGGAAAGTGCCATTTTGCTTTTCTGTATCTTCTGTTCCCTCTGAAAAATGCTGGTAATCAAGCTTGAATACTTACAATTGACAATTAGGACTGAAAAATGTTTAATGTGTCACATACTGAATGTTTAGTATCAAACAATTTTGAATATTGCCTCCAAATTTGTATAGTGGATAGCAATATCTGGTACTGATTAGATACTGCAAATGAACAATTTCTTGACCCCTCAGAAAACCAGACAAGCAGGCCAACAACAGATACGTCGGCAAACAAGCGAACTGCTGAGGGAACAACACAGGTAGGTTGTTGATTATGTCTCTATATAAAATCCTAAAGTTACAATCCACAGGAGGAAAGTTCTTTACCTTTATTGCTCATAATGAAACAATTTTAGTTTCTTTTTTGTGCCATCCTTTCTGGTTTCTGTCCATTTGTATTTTTCTTCTTCTGACCCAGAGTATTACTTGGAGCGTGAGCTTCTGATAGTCTTTTCAGAAGTTTTCTGATGGAGTTTATGTAAGTAGATGAGTTAGTAATTCAGGAGCACACTAAAAACTTGTCTGATGCAACAGAGCTAACGTACAAAAGAAAACCCTGCCCAGATTTTGTCTGAAGGGCTTGAACTTAAAGCTACAAATATTTTGTAAATTTTTGCAGCGCTCTCATTTCCGCACTAATCCAGAAGTTAATAAGAATTGGGGTTCTAATATTTCATGGCCACGTGTCATAGGGGAAAAAAAAAAGGAAAAGAAACTTTCTTCAGGAATAGCTTCATGACAAAGGAGAACTTGCAGTGCTTCTGGATTCCTCGTATAAGATTTGTTGAACTTGCTTTGAAATTTAAAGGTTGACATCAAGCTATCTAAAATTATTCATAATTAATTTTACTTTTGCATACAGATATTTCACAAAGCATCTCATAGTTACATTGCTGATAACTGGAAGTTGTTTTATTTAGAGGTATAGAATTAATTTCTCCTAGCCAAAATTCCCACATTTGATAGTGTTTCACAGTACAGTTAAATCTGAATTGTATTTCAAAGCAAGAAGAAAATATACTGGACAAGATTCTGGTTTTCACCTGTCGCAGAAATAGTCTGGCAAAGATAACGAGTATTAAAAGAGTATAAACTGTGCCTCTCTCTACCTTTTTATTAAGGCATTTCATAAAGAATGGTTGTTTGAAACTTCATTTTTCAAAGATACCTGTGGATTATAGCTATTCAAACATTTGTCAGTACTTAATATGTAGGAGATTCAGTACCAGAATGGATGACAGGTAGACAGTTTTAACATTTAATTTTCAATATAAGCTGCATATTTTGGAATTTTTCTTCTTCGGTAGAGCCCGAAACCCGGAAAAGATTTTGGAAAGACAGATTGTGTGATAGTGGTATTTAGCAACGGAAGGCGAGCAAGGAGGGAAATAAGACATGTGATGCTTTCCGGTTTTCAGTCTTCTGTTATAGTGTACGTTTCTAGGTTGGCTTTCAGTAAAATCAGTTAAAGCATGTGTAATGCCATGGTTAATAAAGAAGGACCTGATGCATTTTAATTGGCTAGTGAGGTATGGAATTGACATGCCATATCATTTGAAAAATCCAGTTAATGCCACCTGCTTTTTGTTATGTAAAATCCAAAATATTATGTATTACTCCGCACTTCACAGCTCTCAGAACAAAAAGTAGTTCGCTGTGTGCCGTATACCTGTGGCATATTTGATGGTACAACTTTGATCAATTGTTTCGAAAAGCAGTTGAAACAGGAAGAGACTTCATCAGAAAATAAAGAAGCGGTAGAAGCAGCACAGACGAATTTTAACTTCCCCGAGGATGTCCTCTTTGGCTTGGAGGAAGAGGAAGAGGATGCTAAGAGCATCAAAAACACCCACAAGCAGACTGGCTGGGCAGCTAACCTATTAAAACAATGGCTGGCCAAAAATGGCAAGGATCCCAGCTTTGAATTGGTCCCAGTAAGTGAACTCAATGATATCTTAAGAGAGTTTTATTACACAGTAAGGAATCATGATGGAAATACCTACAGTGTGGCAAGCTACAAGTCAATGCGTGCTGGCTTAAACCGGCATCTCAAAATGCCACCTTATAATCGCCAGATTTGCTTAATGAAGGACAAAGAGTTTGCTAGTGCCAACATGGTATTTGTGAGCGTGCTGAAGATGCTGCGCATGCAGGGGAAGGATGAAACTCACCACCATCCTCCTATAGCTGCTGAGGACTTGCGTAAGATTAAACAATCCGGTGTGCTGGGATTGCACAGCCCGCTGGCACTCGTCAACAAGGTGTGGTTTGATTTGCAGTTGCATTTTGCCAAACGAGGGAGGGAAATTTTAAGAGATCTGGCTCCAGATGCTTTTGTTGTTGAGAAGGACAAGAACGGGCGTCGATATGCTATGTTTAGGTATCCTGGCAAAGGAAAAAATGGAGAAGATCCTCATAAAATGGGTAAAATGTATGACATGCCAGGGGACCCAAACTGTCCTGTCTTTTCCTTGGAGCTTTATTTGTCTAAGTTGCCTCCAGAGCCCCCTGCCTTTTACCTGCATCCTTTAAAGCTAACGTCAGAGCAAATGCAAGAACAGCCTGTCTGGTACAAAAGAGAACCGATGGGTGTGAACTACTTAGGTACCATGATGCCCAGGATAAGTGTGGCAGCCAGACTCTCTCAACGATATACCAATCATTCGCTCCGAACTACCACCATCCAGCTACTGTGTGAAGCAGGACTGGGGCCTAGAGAAATAATGGCAGTGACGGGCCATCGCTCTGAGTCTGCTATTAGACACTACTGGGGAGCTGCGGAAGTTCGCTACAGGGCTTGGTCAGATATAATGGAGAATAACTCCCCCAATTACCTATATAGCAAGATCCCAAATGATGCGATAAAAGAATCGCTATCTGGTGCCTCCACCTCTTCTACAAACCATGTTGTTCTAGAACAAAGCAAAATTTTATTCCCTAAGAAATCTGTGGTGCCAGCTGACACCAGTTCTGTGACTTTAGTCCCTGAGGGACACCCATCTCTGAAATCCAAAAGCCCTGTCTTGTTGAACCACAGTTCTTCCAAGGTGTTTCTCCCCAAGAACATGGCCAGTGGGAAGTTTCAAGGCTGTTGTGATGAACCTGTCTTTATAAAGCGTGTGATAAAACAAGAACCAATGACTTGATACTTCTGTAATGGAACTGATTTCAAATTAATTGCTAAAATGGAAAAATTATCAGATTTGTTTTTTTCACTTGGTCTACTAACGGAATTTCTTACGGTCTAGTTCAGCAAGAAGTATCCTGTTCGCAGTCCTGAAGCGAGCTATGGAACAGAAACTTAAACAGAGCAGGGCTTGGAGTTTGTATGACTTTCTGTGGCAGCTGGGACTCTTAAGTGGCTGAGCAGAGCTATTTTTAAAAAGTGAAAGGGAGATACTGATTTCCACTTAGCTGAAGAGCTGTGCTTTCTTCACTAAGTGCATGGCTTTTATATTTTGTGAAGAGTGTATTTATTATACCATTTTGTGCCTGCTGGCACTAATGTAGCATCTTACAAATCAAGTACTTGATTACTGAAGAGCATGGAGAAAGTAGAAGCTCAATGAAATAGACACAGATACACTACAAATATATACATATGCATGAAAACACCTGGAATTGCTTGACCACGGTCACCCTCTCTATTCAGATTGTTATCAGACCTACCAGAGGATTGTGCCTTTTTTTAATTATTTTTTAAAAACATTCTTCTGACTTTTATTTTCTCTGTGAGCTACAAGTCTGCATAGCAGGACTTTCCTTTTCTGATTAATATTTCTGGCTAAGATTTCAGTCATTCTGTTCTCCAAAGGCGCTATTTGATTAAAAAAAGATATTAAAATTAGGATCTCTGCAGTTGTGCATGAAATGGGGAAAACTTTCTCAAAACTGTAGCTGAGAACAGGTTTGTTGCTTCAAAGGCAAGGAATCAGAGTTGAAGTGTTGTCTCTGTATGTGCTTATCTTGTGAAAAGGTTTTTTTGTATTTCCTCTCACCTGCCCCTTCCGTTACATTTCACATTGTCTTTGCACTATAGTCAGCATAGTATAATTCACAAGAAGCACATCCTGTTCTTCCCCACCAAACCCTATCCAAATATTATTTTTGGTTTTAACTTCTTTAAATGAGTTCGCTATAGTAAACTGATACTACCATTAAATTTTCCATACGAGATTTTTACAGGTTAGAAATCCTCAGGATAGTGGATGTGAATTTTGTCAGAGAAATTAAATTGTAGTTTAAAAGGCTATTTAGTGAAGAAAGATTACAAATTAGGAGGACTAGTCATAGTTCATCTTTTATGAATCACACTTGAGAATCTAACTCATGGTTTGTCTCTGCTATTCTATGCCATGGTTTTCACCAGAGATTCTGACAAATAGATACCTTCCTATAAATAAAAATGGAAAACTGGTCATCACCTCACAAATTGTGGTAGGTCCGCTTTGGAAGAAGAAACAGCGTAGCGTTTAAACTGTTTTCCATTATATGGACTGAATGAAATAAGAATGATTTTGCCCTTTTCAAATGTATGTGTATATGTGTGTACACACACGAAACCCACACACGTGGGTTATCACACTACAGACTTCACTGGAAAGTGTGTATGTTGCGCAGCAGTGGATGAAATAGAGAAAAATCCCATCTGAAATAACAAATTGACCATGATAAACCCTTAATTCTGTGGAGATCTTCCTTGGTGTGAAAGGCTTTCAAATATCAAATGACATTTATCAGTTTGTAGTCTGAACAGAGGACTTGATGCCTGAACTTTGGAGGTTTTATCTTGGCTTATAATGTTTACCTTTGTGGCCTTGGGTAGGTTATTCATACTTACTGCATCACATTTCCAAAGCGTAAGACCAGCACAGAGTGTTCCATTTTTCTGATGGATCATGTTAAAGACTAAAAGGTTTTGAAAGTGCTATATTTATCTTACGTATTGTGTTTACAGTCCCTTTGATTTGCTGTTGTTAGAATGATTGAGCTAGTTGATTAGATGTAATTGTTAATATAGAAGTTACTTCTGCACAATCCTACACTTCCTTAGTTGGCAGCATTAACTTACGACATAGATAACTAGAGGAAGGAAATCGTGGATCCAGGGCTTCAATTTTGTCAAGCCTGGAGTAAATCAGATGGAAATGGTAGAGAAAGTAATCCTTTTCAATGGCTAGAGAGAAGAAAAATTGAAAAAATGAGGGGCAAACAGTTCTCAAAATATAGAAGTGTGCAGTTACTTATTCTGGGATATTTTAGTAACACAGATTTCCAAATTTTAGGGATTCATAGAATGCATTCAGCCAGACTAGCAAACCTCATTTCTTGCTTACTCTGAACTTTCACCAAGATAGCTATGTATTATTAAAAAAAAAAAAAATCCTGACTTTGTCTCAGGTAGTTGCTTGATCCAGCATACTGGCGTTGAACATTTATCCTGCAGAAACAAGAAAAGTGTGTTGCCAGGAGATGGTTCTTTTTTGTTCCCTCTTGCTGCATACTGTGGTCATACTGACCACATGCCCTGCTCTGGTCCCAACTGCATCTAGGTAACTTACTGTAACAGCATATTGCTGATAGTTTTATTCCATAACACAAATCTAGTTGGTGATTTAAATTGAAAAAGGGACTCTTTTGGCCAATCTGTGTGTGTGTATATGATTCTTTTTAATTACCATTTGGCTTCTAACTTTACTTCCATTCTGTTGGCTCATAATTCGTTATTTTTGGCTTCTCATTTGTTAAATTCTAATTCTATTGGTACCAAACTATACAATCTCCTCTTATGACCTTCAGTTTGAACCTGATACTTCAAAGCTACTGACTGCAGTATTACTAGCTTTTTTACTTTTGTATGGGAGAAATTTTTTTTGAAAATGAGAAAAAGCATTCCTGGTTTGGGCTGGAAGTATTATTGCTTCACAATAGCTGGAGTCAGTGTTCACTAAGCTTTACACTATATTTGAATTAATTCTGATTAATAGAATATATTTCTAACCTTCCAGAACTGAAATATCTTTCTCCTGTTCCCCCTCCCACCCAGTGTTAAATGAATTTTTTCTACATGTTATTTCCTTTCTAGAATAGCTGAAGCAGGCAAAGAGAATGGTTGTTTTGCTGCTTACGTAAAGTGAACTTCGGCTATGTGTACAGTAATATGGGCAGCAAGGGGCCTTTTCCTTTTCTTGTTTTTCTTTTTCCTTTTT
>VXBH01008682.1:158365-188978 GCA_013400035.1 Rynchops niger | reverse complement strand
CCCCCAAAGTTACAAATGATGAATCAACATGATTTACAGCAGTGCTGATCTGAAAAACTTGCTGGATAGCAAAGCTAAGGTGATAGTCTTTCTCCCACTGCAGTGTGTTTTACAACAGTGTGAAATGGTCTCAACATGCGGAAAAACGTAAAAAGAAAAAAGCAGCCTGTCTCAGTGTCCCTACTTTCCCAGAGGGAAACTGGGACTCTCCCAGATGAGGAAACTGCTTCAGAATCACTTCAACACCAGAGACAGCCCTTCATTTTATTGCAAGGCTGATTCCTTTCTGATTTCCTTTCATTAATTTACTATTGAATCTAGTGTGTAGGTTAATTATTAGATATTGCAGTCAATGACATATGGGATATAATGACACTTTTCCAAATGAAAGAAGAAAGTTCTGAATTACACAGCATTCACATCGGTTTTATTGCAAGTCTTAATCATGACTTCAAATTCAGGTGACCCTGTTGACTGTATTTATGCATTTTTAACACGTTCCAGGGTTTTTATTACTTCTAGGAATTATTTTTCTACTGTACTTCTTTTTTAAATTTCTACACTATCCATATGGCATTGGTTCTAGAAAGTTACTGTACAATTCTTTTCTTCCTCAAGGAAAACTGTATGACTGCTGCTTTTTCCTAGCACTTCTCCCCACAAGTAAATCTTACTTGTCACTATATCTATTTCTCAGTACTTCATTTGTTAAAAAGACTTTTGTGGTTGGGATTGTAAGAAAGCAGGTTTTATGTTGTCATAGTATATGCAGTGGGAAAAGCATGAAATTCTGAGTATAGGTCATTTTCACCAATCCTTTGTAGAAAATCCTGACTTGAAGTGTAATTACCATAATATGAAAAGAGATTTCACGTAAGAAATTAAAACAAAGACTATTTCTAGTAGTTTCCATGGTAAAAATACCTGCAAATTTTTAGATTTTTTTTCTTTTACAGAAGAATCAGTACTCGATCACTTTTCAGCAAAAGTTTTCCAGCTAGTAGAACAGATAGAAATAGGAATTTCTAATATTAATTCAAGTGAGAAAAATGCACAAATCTCAATAGTTGCATTCATTTTATACATACTTCTCATTACTTTATCTTCCATATGCACTATAAAACATGGTTAACTGTATGGTTCAGTTCGTGATGTTGCTGCTTCCAGGTTGTACAAAGTTACTTCATCAGCTATGGATAAAACAGGTCCAAAATGGCAGTGTGAATGACAGTATTTTGAAGGATTTCGACTTACTTGGAGTTTAAAGACATATGCATTAAGATACGTGAGTTGTTAAGAAGGATGGAAAAGGGAGTTTGGCAGTTTACATTTCTTTTAAAACCCAATGTAAACTCTTCTTTTTTTTATTTGATAACTAGAAACTACCCAGATGCTGCTGTAAACAATGAGATTTATGTCCCACTTCTGGTCTGTTTGGAGGCTGGTGCTTTGGTTCTGACAAATGATCAAATGGTGGTTTTGAGGGTTGTGGTTTTGTTTGTTTTGGGTTTTTTGTAACTGTGATCTCTAAATAGATAGAGATCACTTCGTATTACTGTGAGTGCTTCTGTTCCAGCTTATTTGATATTCTAAGGCCACTGAATCGTCTGTTATTCAGACTTGCTAGGCAATACCTGAACTAAAGCACCAGGCGTATGTTTTGGGTTCTCATTAAATGGTTTTAACTATTTCACTAGTGTGACCGTGCTGATGAAAAGGTGTTAAGATTGCATCATCTGCATCTGTGCTCTTCTGCAGAGATCAGATGAAGCAGGTTCAGGTTTTAGGCTTCCTGTGTTTGGAGAAAGCCAAAAACCGGTAGCAGACCAGAATGCTTTGACTTTGCTTTTCTGCATTACCAGTTTCTGCCTAAACGCTTGCTGAAATCTAATATTAGGAGCTGAAAGACTTGTGTGAAGGTGGTTCATACGTGACTGAAAGTCCAATATCAGGCTGCCCTTCACCTTCATCAGGGCTGCAAGCCTTCTTAAGCTGGTTTCAAGTTTTGTTCAGAGCAACATGTCTGAATCTCCTCCTCTGATGTGCGACATGGCAGTCTCCTCCTCAGAACCCCATTCCCTTCTTTTTACAGAAGCAATAGCAGTTGTTTCTAGCCTTCCCTCAAACATAGCTCTGTTGTAAACTGGAGTTTTCACAAGTCCTTGTGGCAACAAAAATCTCCCTGAGAAATTAGCCTAAATTTCATTCTAGGGAGATACATGGTCGGTGAACTAGGAGAAATTGGGGCGGCTGGGGAGTGAGGACTTCAGGGTGTGCTGTGTGTGGAGTACAGCATCTTGGAGTAGCTGGAATGTGTGTGTGCCCGGGAACCAGGACTCTGGAGGATCTTACCACAGAGCACCACTCAAAAGGGTGCTCTGCAGATCTGCAACTTCTGGTGTGGGTTGTGGAAAGAACTTTACTACTTACGGATAGTTCCTGTTGAGGAGATTGGTACCGCAGTTGTTTAGTAGAAAGCTTTGAATAGCGTGGCTAACTACAAGAAGGTCTTTCCTCCTCAGAAGTGCATGTTATGAGACCATGTCAACTGATTGGATTTATCATTTAATAGTTGCCTGTTTAACTAACTCAAGATTTTGGCCTTCCAGGGACACCAAAATAGAAAATACGTGCAGTGACACTTGCTGACTTGGAAATTCACAGAATGTTCTTAGCTGGTATGATTAAGTAGGGCTTCAAAACAGTTAGCTCTCATAGAGAGTATTTTTTTAAGGATTTAAATTTTTCCTTGCAGAGGGAAAAATGAAAGGAAATTACTTCAGACTAATGTATTTTATAGAGGGAAGAAATTAATAGCTTTGTGGTTTTGTTGGGTTTTTTTCTTTCTCTAGTCTCCATTTTTCAGTCTGCTTTCTTCTGGCAGAGAGACCCATAGTTCATAAATACACTGGGAAGATTATCAAGTTGGAATGAAATTCCTCTTGACTTCATGCTAATCAAGTAATCATTGATTATTCGAATGTGCCTTTTATCTTAAGCTTCAAGTGGGTAAATCAGCTCATCATACCAAGAAAACTGAAGCTGGAAAGTTTTTGAAATAAAAATCATTCAACCAAAGAATTATATGATTAGTAAATCCAAAAGTTGTTTCTCTGTGTATAGCAAAGATAGAATCTCCATAGAGATCTCTTCTATCACCTGTGAACATACCTAAGTAGTTAGATAGTTCTTTCTGAAACTGTGTATCATGTAGGTTATTAGCACAGTTTCATCAGTGGCAGCATTAGAACTTAAAGCAAGAAGAAATCAGGTTATAATAATATGTAATGAAGGGATCGGTCATGTCAGGCACTCCAAATTCAGTGACCAATAATTTGGACACAGTTTTTGTTTACACTTAGTAATCATCCGATATCTCTTTTCCCCTCTCCTGAAAGCGTCGTCTTTGTGAGAATTGTCTTTAGGACCTCCTTAAATGCTTAGTTTTACCCAAATGAAAGGTCACAAAGCAGATACATAGAGCAGATAATCTAAGTGTTTAGGCATTTTGCCTCTGTCCCCATCTGTTTGTGCAGAAAAATCTCTAATCTTCGTAGGATTTATCATGTTGGCATTTGTACAGGCAATGTGGAGCTGATAACTTATGCTTTTTTCCATGTTAATTGTTATGAGATTTTGATAAGTATGTTGCTTTCCTAACCCTTTGTCTGTCCTGAAGAACCTGGTTCGTTCTAAGCCATAAATGGGTAGCAGTTCGGTCCAACAATAAATTTATCATCCCTTCTGCAAAACCAAAACAACCTCCCCCCAGTCTGAACAGCCAGGGAACAGCAATTGATCCAGAAGATAAATCTTGTTCGACGGTTCTCTAGGGTTTGTTTGGTTTTTTGTTTATAACATTTAGCCTTCACAATAGCTTAAAAGATCCCTTTATCCTCTTTAAAGAGGTGGTTTACAAATGGCTTCATATGTAGAATAACAAAATGCTAAAATTTGTGATAATGGATAAAAATACAGTAATGAAATTACTTTTAAAACCTGAATACAATTAGAGTTTTCTGATTTAGTGTTTTGATTAGTGTTTTATAAGCATTACAGGTTCCAGTGTAGCTTTTTCTTTTTCTTATTGTGAAGTCAGTTTCTTTAAAGGTACATAGGCCGAGCTGTCTCAAGATAAGTAATACATTTGTCCTGGTGACTGTTCTGTCAAAAGGTTACACTACTATAGAAGAAAGCACAGATTACAACTAGATTAAAATATAATTGAATCATAATTGAATGATACTCAATAACACCAAATTGTTAGTTATTTACCTGTAAAATAACAATATGCTGTATAAATAACTGGTCATCAGGTTTTTTTATTCCTTATGAAGTTAAAAATATTTTAATACTTGATACCGCAGTACAGTCATTTGGTTATTGCCTGTTTTTCAAGTCCTGGCAAATTTGTCTGAAATTTCTTCTCCCTGCTCATTTCATCAGTTCCTTTCTAATAAATGCATCAATTCTGAGACCTCTCCTTCTCAATGTTCAATTCGTATCCCTTTTCCACCTGTGTTCCCTGGGTTTGCTTTTGCAAAATGAAGGAGTTTTGTCTTTCAGAGCGGGAAGGTCACAGGAAGCGATTCAGGAGGTGTCATTGATCTTACACTGGATGAAGAGGACGATGGCTCTTCTCAAGGTAGGTGAAAAAGATTTTACTAGCTGCAGGGGTAATTGAGCTACAAGTATTGTTTTATCCCTTGAATGATAGAAAGGAATAAGCTTCAGTTTCTGCTTAGTGTATTTTATTCCTTGGTGTTTCAGTTAAACAGGACTGTTATTAAAAAATTCTGATAGGCATTAAAGAAAAAGAATTCTACTTTACTGTAAAAGGTTCCTTAAGATTTTTACCTTTACCTTTCCCTTAATTTTAAGCATTGTTGCTTTGTACGCTTACATCTGTTAGGCTTGTGGAATAATTTGAGACATTTGAATTCTTTCCTATATTTTGGAAAGTTCTTCTAGATGTATTTCATTTTTCTGTTTACCCATTAATTAAAGGCATTTTAATTTTACAGGTAGCATTCAGGCATTAGATTATTTCAGCTTCTAATCTTTTGTTTAACTGAAAAACTTTGAGCAAGATTTTAGATACCAGATGCAGATCTGTTCTTTGCTTTGAGACTGTATGCCAAGATTAGAGTAAATATAGTTGTGCTCTTATATCCTTTGGCACTGCGGATGCACTTCGTCTTTTAAAAGAATACATTTTTTTTTTATAAGTCTTGGGTAACTGTGGGCAGCTCTCATTATAATTAGCAGTGGATTAGCAAAGAATAATAGTATGTCAGAGAAGTACTAAGAGTCTGTACTTAAGATTATGTATTGCGCTGTCATCTTAACTGAAAAATTGATATTTCTACTATTAGAGATAAAAATTCTGCTTGGTCTTTGCATTCTGATGTCCAGCCACCAAGAAGCGTTGATTCCTCTAGACAACCGCGGTAGCTGTCTCCCTAGCTAGTGCGTTGAAGTTCTACACGTACATTCTTAATATTTGGACTTGCTCTGTATTTCTGTTACACAAATGTAAAAAACCATGCTGGGAAGTGGTAGCATTTCTTTCAGTTAGAGAGAAATGCAGTGTTACTAGCAAAAGGAGTTCATGTGCTACACAAGCGTTAGAGCAGCATTATGCAATTCAGATAGTTGACGGTCTGGCTCTTTTATCAGCAGAGGATATATGGTGGGCACTGAATTGAGTATGAGCCAACAGTGTGTTCTCTTTTAAATTTCAGTTAGTACTACCTCCGTATTGACACTAGTGGGACTACATCTGAAATATGGTGTCCAGTTCTGGCTTTCTCTTCCTTGACTTCAGAAGAGTTGTAGCACTGGAGAGGGCCCAATAGATGGTGTCAAGATGGTGGGGGTTAGAGTACATGACCTGGGAGAAGAGATGGACGCACCATGGCATGTTTGGCAAAGTGCAAACTGAGAGATGTTGCAATAGCAGCCTATAACTACTTGGAGGATAATTACAAAGATGACGGAGCACAAGTCTGATCAGCTGTGCTAGGTGATATATCAAGGGCCATGAACTACAAGTTCAGGAGGTTCAGGTTGAACTTCAGGGGAAAAGAAATCACAGTGGGAAGGTATTAGAGCACGGAGGGATGGCAGAAACTCCACTCTTGAATGTTCTCAAGAACATTCAGCAGGGAAAAACAGCAGCTCGTTCATTTAGTGTTGGTGATGACAGTCCAGCTTCCACAAGAGGTTGGACTACACAGCCACCAGAGGTCCTTCCTAGCCAGGATTTTGGTGATTCTGTGAATTGCTTCACTGAGTGTCAGAATAGCATAGGGAATTAGGCTTTTACCACTGTCCTCTCTTCTGAGGGTTAGATCTCAAAACGATAAGAAAGATGGTTGCGCTTGGACTGTGGAACTCTGTCCGGTAAGGTTAGGCTACGCAGTCCCGTTTAATATTCTGTAAAAGACACTAACAGATCTAAACGGTTTTATAGTATGTTTTAAAGTAGCATGCCACCATATTGTTGTCCAAAGCCGGGTTATTTATCTGGTGTGCAGACACCAGTATACACACAGAGTAGAGGTATTGTTTATTTCATTTCTGCAGAGATGGGTGCTAGGTGGTAATCCACAAAGCTAGCACACAGACTCTTAAGAATATTTATACGGTTCAAAACACAGAAATACCCTTAATTATAATCATTGGTTAGTACCTTATCTTAACAGCTTCTGTTGGTTAGTACAGTCTCCAAATTCCATTTAAAGTTGCAAGGTCCTTTAATTGCTGTGTGCACGCTCCAGTACCGTGGTGGGGTAGTCCAGTTCAGTCTCCAATTGAATTGGTGGTCGCAATTTCCCACTACCACTGTTACCTTTCCTCCAGTTACTGCAAATCTTTGTTGACTTTACGCCTTATCCAGCAGCTGTCTGGTTTTCAGACTGTTTTGGCGACTCCTGTGGTGGGATGTTCCTTGTTATCAGCCTTCTGTTCTTCAACAGTATATTCATTAGCAAGGCATTTATTGTTTATACTAAGTGTCTAGTTTCACCTGGCCTTGGAACCTTTTTACAGCTCTTANAGGGGTAGTTGTTTGTTGGGATTTTTTGCAGTGGTTAGGGCCTCTGATCATGTTCTTGAGGCACTGGGTTTGGACACGGTACTCCTACAAAACAGAGTAGCTGTCCCGCAACAGCTGTTGGTTTGGTATTTTGAAACCCTACTCCTCTATAAACACAAACCGTGTTTCTGTAACTTCCAGACCCTTTTTTGCACAGAGCAGTTTGCGTTCAAATAGTGTGTCATGGGGTGGGGAGAAGTATTACCATCACACTGGAAATGCCCGATACAGCCTAGATTTGTATTTCTTCTCTTTACTTTATCAGAGAAACAACGCCCAGACATTCCATAATCAACAACATAGCCAGGTTTTCCTGATCATCTTCACTGCCCCGTACATGATTCCCACACTAGCAGTAGAAGTTCTTCCAATTCCTAAATGACTGATGTTGTACTCTCTATCATCATCATCATCTTTTCTATTTCTCAAGTCTTCGCTTCATTCCTGTGTGATATTTTGGTCCACCTCCATACGGGTAGCATCTTCCAGTTTGGTACACTGGCAATTAAATCTAGTGCACCCCTTCTGATGTGTGCAAAAATTATTCAGGTAAATGTTGCGTAGCATTCGAGAATCAGTGTTGTTAATTTCTGTTCAGAACAATTGTTGTCATCCTTTTACCAGAGTAATCTCGATACTTTTCTGTCTGCAAGTATCTTGCAATACTTGTACAGTCCCCTTGCTGTCTTTTTTATTAAATATCTGTGTAGCGCATGGCATCAAATTATTTCATAAAAATACTAAAACAGTGAAGCTATTTAGCTGATACTTATCCCTAGTCTAAAGTGGATTTGTAATCTAGGAAAGATCCGCACACGTGCTCTCAAAACTAGCCTTGTTCCACTTTCTTTGTGCCTTTATCTTTTTGTTGGAAAAATTATTAAATACATACAGTATCGATTTTTATTTTATAAGCCGTTTGATTAACTAAGTGTGGTTTTCTGGATCATTTTTTGTCTTTTCTGGAAGATGCGTATGGTCTGGTTGCTATTCTGTAATCCCATTACGCCACTTCTGAGTTAGTATGCTGATTAAAACTCCTTCCTGCTATAAGTGCAGTGATGTAGGCCCGTTTTCTTGCATGGAAATTCACCCCTCTTCTTTGCAGTTTTGTGTATTAGATTTGGAGTTTTGCTTACACCTCCACAATTAATGACTTCCATTTTATGCTCATTTTCGTAAATCAGATTGCCCTGTCTCCTCCAGTTCCACATTTTTCATTAATATGATGCTGTGTTCATTTAGCATTGGAACTGTTCCTGTGTTGCTTTTAACCTTAGTCCTGTGCTTACTCTGCACCCGGTCTTCCTGTTTTTCATGCTGATTTTTTACTTAGGTAGCCAAATTAGCCTTTGCTATTTGTTTCTATTGATTTAGTGAAGACTAGTTGGATATCTTGTCATCATTTTCTGTGGACTTAGTTTCCAGCGGCTGGAATCTCTGCAGGGCTCTTGATTTGTCAGGGACAAATGAACAACTTCTGTGTGAGATTAAAAACAAAAAGCAAAACCAAAAAACCCTTCACATTTGTCCAGATTGTCATTTTTACTTGAACTACATTTTTACAGCAGTAGCGTTTCTGGGTTCTTACTAGTTGGATCATGAGCATACCTTCTCTAGGCCATGACTAAGAGTGCACTCGCATCACTTAAATTATCCAATGGCAGTTGAAATGGGCATCAATCTGTAAATATTCAAAGTAGACAAGTGTATGCATTTCTGTAGGAATCTCTTCAGAGTCAAATAATTTGTTGAACACTGCGAAATCTCTCATAACTCACGGAAAATAAAGGCAGCTTGAACTAACCACAAGACCTATTAGTTGATGAAAGAGCAGGNCTCTTTTATCAGCAGAGGATATATGGTGGGCACTGAATTGAGTATGAGCCAACAGTGTGTTCTCTTTTAAATTTCAGTTAGTACTACCTCCGTATTGACACTAGTGGGACCACATCTGAAATATGGTGTCCAGTTCTGGCTTTCTCTTCCTTGACTTCAGAAGAGTTGTAGCACTGGAGAGGGCCCAATAGATGGTGTCAAGATGGTGGGGGTTAGAGTACATGACCTGGGAGAAGAGATGGACGCACCATGGCATGTTTGGCAAAGTGCAAACTGAGAGATGTTGCAATAGCAGCCTATAACTACTTGGAGGATAATTACAAAGATGACGGAGCACAAGTCTGATCAGCTGTGCTAGGTGATATATCAAGGGCCATGAACTACAAGTTCAGGAGGTTCAGGTTGAACTTCAGGGGAAAAGAAATCACAGTGGGAAGGTATTAGAGCACGGAGGGATGGCAGAAACTCCACTCTTGAATGTTCTCAAGAACATTCAGCAGGGAAAAACAGCAGCTCGTTCATTTAGTGTTGGTGATGACAGTCCAGCTTCCACAAGAGGTTGGACTACACAGCCACCAGAGGTCCTTCCTAGCCAGGATTTTGGTGATTCTGTGAATTGCTTCACTGAGTGTCAGAATAGCATAGGGAATTAGGCTTTTACCACTGTCCTCTCTTCTGAGGGTTAGATCTCAAAACGATAAGAAAGATGGTTGCGCTTGGACTGTGGAACTCTGTCCGGTAAGGTTAGGCTACGCAGTCCCGTTTAATATTCTGTAAAAGACACTAACAGATCTAAACGGTTTTATAGTATGTTTTAAAGTAGCATGCCACCATATTGTTGTCCAAAGCCGGGTTATTTATCTGGTGTGCAGACACCAGTATACACACAGAGTAGAGGTATTGTTTATTTCATTTCTGCAGAGATGGGTGCTAGGTGGTAATCCACAAAGCTAGCACACAGACTCTTAAGAATATTTATACGGTTCAAAACACAGAAATACCCTTAATTATAATCATTGGTTAGTACCTTATCTTAACAGCTTCTGTTGGTTAGTACAGTCTCCAAATTCCATTTAAAGTTGCAAGGTCCTTTAATTGCTGTGTGCACGCTCCAGTACCGTGGTGGGGTAGTCCAGTTCAGTCTCCAATTGAATTGGTGGTCGCAATTTCCCACTACCACTGTTACCTTTCCTCCAGTTACTGCAAATCTTTGTTGACTTTACGCCTTATCCAGCAGCTGTCTGGTTTTCAGACTGTTTTGGCGACTCCTGTGGTGGGATGTTCCTTGTTATCAGCCTTCTGTTCTTCAACAGTATATTCATTAGCAAGGCATTTATTGTTTATGCTAAGTGTCTAGTTTCACCTGGCCTTGGAACCTTTTTACAGCTCTTAGCTCTTACTTAGTGAGAGATTCTACCTTCTAAAATGTATTTTATCTTTTTAAAAGTACATTCTACCTTCTTAAAGTACATTAGTATTGCAAGGTATTTCAGCTAATCTTTTTCTACCAAAAGTAACGCTTTTCAGAGAGTTTCTTCCTCCCTGATTGCATCAAGTATGTCTTTGCCTCACAATTACCATAAAAGATCAACACCATAGTTGCATGTGCACCTATAAAAACACTTCTCTAGGTAATTTCAGGTCTAGGTTAATTCCTGCATGTCTCTTCACTACAAAGCAGAAGCCAGACTCACTGTCAGTCAGCCGCCTTGCAGATTTAGTTTATGTTTAGAGTTTGTGTGAGGAGTGAGTATTTTTACATTATACAAGCTGTGTAAATATACAGACTAAAACCCTAATAACAGCTTGAGTTTCACCATGCAGTGAAAACAAATCTCTAGGATTTTGAGCAAGCTTATTGGGAAGTAATTCATGTGTTCTGATAATAACATTCAGGTTAAACAGAGAAAAAGTACGCTTCTGACACCTTTTGCGTAATCATAAGTGTGTATATACTTTTGGTCAAATATTTTTTTCTCACTTAACTTTGTTTACAGTGAACGTAGAACAAGCTTTATTTTGTTCTGGATTTATTGGTGCACAACCTCAAGGTAAAAGTAACTCCAGCAATATGGTGTTTACTGCAGTATGCTGGAACATCAGCGCTAATTCAAATAGAAGAGCAACACCTCTGTAGTGTTCCCGAGAACACTTCAGATCCTGATTCTTTTGTTTAAAGCGCTGTCACCCACATACTAAATAAACCTAATTCTGTTATTTATAAAAGGTATTAAAATAGGTGCTAATGNGGTCTAATTATGGTTTTGCAGGTGGGGGATTTTTGTTTGGTTGGTTTTTTGGTGTGGGTGAGGGGTAGTTGTTTGTTGGGATTTTTTGCAGTGGTTAGGGCCTCTGATCATGTTCTTGAGGCACTGGGTTTGGACACGGTACTCCTACAAAACAGAGTAGCTGTCCCGCAACAGCTGTTGGTTTGGTATTTTGAAACCCTACTCCTCTATAAACACAAACCGTGTTTCTGTAACTTCCAGACCCTTTTTTGCACAGAGCAGTTTGCGTTCAAATAGTGTGTCATGGGGTGGGGAGAAGTATTACCATCACACTGGAAATGCCCGATACAGCCTAGATTTGTATTTCTTCTCTTTACTTTATCAGAGAAACAACGCCCAGACATTCCATAATCAACAACATAGCCAGGTTTTCCTGATCATCTTCACTGCCCCGTACATGATTCCCACACTAGCAGTAGAAGTTCTTCCAATTCCTAAATGACTGATGTTGTACTCTCTATCATCATCATCATCTTTTCTATTTCTCAAGTCTTCGCTTCATTCCTGTGTGATATTTTGGTCCACCTCCATACGGGTAGCATCTTCCAGTTTGGTACACTGGCAATTAAATCTAGTGCACCCCTTCTGATGTGTGCAAAAATTATTCAGGTAAATGTTGCGTAGCATTCGAGAATCAGTGTTGTTAATTTCTGTTCAGAACAATTGTTGTCATCCTTTTACCAGAGTAATCTCGATACTTTTCTGTCTGCAAGTATCTTGCAATACTTGTACAGTCCCCTTGCTGTCTTTTTTATTAAATATCTGTGTAGCGCATGGCATCAAATTATTTCATAAAAATACTAAAACAGTGAAGCTATTTAGCTGATACTTATCCCTAGTCTAAAGTGGATTTGTAATCTAGGAAAGATCCGCACACGTGCTCTCAAAACTAGCCTTGTTCCACTTTCTTTGTGCCTTTATCTTTTTGTTGGAAAAATTATTAAATACATACAGTATCGATTTTTATTTTATAAGCCGTTTGATTAACTAAGTGTGGTTTTCTGGATCATTTTTTGTCTTTTCTGGAAGATGCGTATGGTCTGGTTGCTATTCTGTAATCCCATTACGCCACTTCTGAGTTAGTATGCTGATTAAAACTCCTTCCTGCTATAAGTGCAGTGATGTAGGCCCGTTTTCTTGCATGGAAATTCACCCCTCTTCTTTGCAGTTTTGTGTATTAGATTTGGAGTTTTGCTTACACCTCCACAATTAATGACTTCCATTTTATGCTCATTTTCGTAAATCAGATTGCCCTGTCTCCTCCAGTTCCACATTTTTCATTAATATGATGCTGTGTTCATTTAGCATTGGAACTGTTCCTGTGTTGCTTTTAACCTTAGTCCTGTGCTTACTCTGCACCCGGTCTTCCTGTTTTTCATGCTGATTTTTTACTTAGGTAGCCAAATTAGCCTTTGCTATTTGTTTCTATTGATTTAGTGAAGACTAGTTGGATATCTTGTCATCATTTTCTGTGGACTTAGTTTCCAGCGGCTGGAATCTCTGCAGGGCTCTTGATTTGTCAGGGACAAATGAACAACTTCTGTGTGAGATTAAAAACAAAAAGCAAAACCAAAAAACCCTTCACATTTGTCCAGATTGTCATTTTTACTTGAACTACATTTTTACAGCAGTAGCGTTTCTGGGTTCTTACTAGTTGGATCATGAGCATACCTTCTCTAGGCCATGACTAAGAGTGCACTCGCATCACTTAAATTATCCAATGGCAGTTGAAATGGGCATCAATCTGTAAATATTCAAAGTAGACAAGTGTATGCATTTCTGTAGGAATCTCTTCAGAGTCAAATAATTTGTTGAACACTGCGAAATCTCTCATAACTCACGGAAAATAAAGGCAGCTTGAACTAACCACAAGACCTATTAGTTGATGAAAGAGCAGGAAACATCTCACTTTTCGTTTTCAAAATGAGCATCCCTGTACTGCACATTTAGAAAAAAGAAAGGAAAGAATTATATTTTCATCAAATGGCTTCAGTGAAATAGCTCAGCTGTTCAGTCTAGGGAAAGACAATATGGTCTGTGATTTATATTTTTTTTTTGAGGTCTTGATTTGTATTTAATTTATTACATAGCAGTACATGAAGGGTACTGCTACTTCAGCCTACTAGTAGCTCAATGACATGTTAAAGACAGCCCAATGAGACCATCAAAATGCTCTCCAGCTGCTAAAAACCCCAACACTTTCAGCTGCGCTGCCATTAACCCTGGTTTTAATGCTTTGAAATCTAGTTAGTATTCTTAATCGATAGTTTCTAAATGTGTTCTTAAATATATTGTTGATCTGTTTTCTCAAAATGTTAATACCTATTTTACTCTTTTGTTTTTACACTATATGCTTTTTTGCTAAATCAGTGGCTGCTGCATGTGCAAATCTTTTTTGAATGAGTGGCCCTAAAAGCCTACTCTCTTGTGTTTTGTAGTTTTGGTGGTGCCTTCTCTCTGCCCACTACTACTCTAATCTAGCTGAAATATCTTTATTCAACTTGTGCATAGGCTTGATTACATACGGCCTAACACTCAAGTGAATATTTTCTGTTGTCCCCAATAAACTAAAGTAGGGAAAAATACTGGTGTGGTACACTATATAGATACAGACACTATTTGTCACTTCTCATAAGACAGTAAGTCATGTTGAAGAGGGTGTCAGTGTGAGAAAAAATAAAGTTTTCTATAAATAACAAAGTGATTTCCCATTAAGAAAATAGCATGAAAATTCAAAACAGCAACAAACAGGGATGACTTAACAGTTTGGAGAAAGGAAAGAGTCAGCAAATAACAAATGGATGTAAGCATCAAAGGTAGACAAGATTTATTTAGGGAGCTCTGCCACTTCTTTGAAACAAATTGAGTACAGCAGTGTTTAGACCTTTAAGGTTTTAGCCTACTCTTTTTATAATAGCAACTTTTAAAGACTTGGGCATAGTGCTCCATTAAATTCAGGTTTCCAAATTACGCTGAAATGTGCAGTCTTGGTGATAATAGAATGAAACATTATGGAGTATGTGGGGAAAAGATTAGAATGATGAAAGTGAGGGGAATTGAATGAATTTTCTATAGGTTTGTTTGCAGAATTAAAAGATCAAAGAAGTGTCATGCAAGGAAATAATTCTTTGCTAATCTGTGAATGACGGGGAAAAAGAAAAAAGATTTCAAAACTCTGCAGTGTTCTTAATTCTGTTTGCTGTTGTCTGTAACTTTATTTTGTTTTAAAGCAGATGGCAAGAAGCAACAGCAGACACCTCTTGCAGGATTGGCCGTATCCACCCAGCCCTTGGCTCGCCCCCTGCAGCCTTTGCAGCCAAACCCTGCGCAGCAGACAGGTGTGCCAACCAGCGGTCCTTCCCAGACCACCATACACGTGTTACCTACAGGTAACTTCATTCTACATCGTTATGTGGATGCAGTGGCTTCTGCTTTTTTTTTTTTTTTTTTTTCTCCTTAAACTAGCCTTGTGTGCCCTTCACTGTGCTAATCTTTTCGGGTGACTATTAAGAATATTTGAGTCACTTTTTAATCTTCAAATCTAGTCAGTTTCCTGTAATTTTTTTTTTTTTTAAACTGATGAAGTGAAAGGGACGGATAGTCCAGTTGGTTTGGAAACAATTCAGGATCAAATTAATTCCATGGAGAGGAAGAAATCCCGCTAAAGATGGTAATGGAAATTATTAAATATACTGTTCTTTGTAAAAGTGAAGAATAATAAAACTGTAGCAGTTCCATTATTTAAGTAATGGGGGAAAAAACATTAGCAACATCACTCCTAGCTTTGTCCACCTGCACTTAGCAATTAATTCTTTTGGCAGAGTGAATGGCAAGGCTGACATGGAAGTTCTATTCCTAGTTAAATGTTACTTTGTCTGCGGTGTGATTTGGGTTGGTTTTGTTTTTGTTTTTGTTTTTTTTTAATTTTATCCCTTCCCCCCCGCCCCCCTTTCTAACATAAAGGAAGATAGATCCTCTTTTTTTCTTTATTTTATTCTCTTCTGTAGAGGATTGTTGAAGATTAATTGGTATTGGAATTATCTTACGACTGATCTGCAGATTTTTTTGTGGTGGGTTTTGTGTTCTTCACAGCTGTGTGTACATTCAGGACTTTTTTGGGGTGGGTGGGTATTTCATTTATCTTTTCTGTTTGGAATTTGTATATATATTGGCATTATTCTTTCAGGTGAAAATTACTGTTTGTTTAGGCTGTTTTCTCTTGCATTATTAAAAGCAGGCAGAATTTCATGGAGACAGTTTTTACATCGCATGGCTCAGATGAGTCAGTTTTCCAAAGGAGGTGTGCACTCTGGCACAGGCGCATCAGCTTAACGTTGTGGAATTCCATTCTAGATTGTGATCTGTCTGTCTATTTTCCAGCTCCGACGACAGTGAATGTAACTCATCGGCCAGTGACTCAAACTGCCGCAAAACTCCCGATACCAAGAGCCCCCGCTAACCATCAGGTGGTCTATACCACTCTTCCTGCACCACCAGCTCAGGCTCCTGTCAGAGGGGCTGTCATGCCGAGCCCAGGTTTAAGGCCAGTCAACCCACAGGCTGGAGGTAGGGGGATGCTTTCTTCCACCCACGTTTCAGCAAGACACAGCTTGATATGTTCTACCTGATGGATGAGGGAGTTGGTTTTTGGTTTGTGTTTGTTGTTCGGTTTTTGTGGTTTTTGTACAATACTAGTCCAAATTACAGAGGTTAGGGTTTCCATTTTACAGACTTGAGAAAATCTCAGGCTTTTAAGGAATCCTTCCTCTTGCAGCTATGTGAATGAGGAAGTTCACTGGATTGAAGTTATCTCAGGCACTAGCTCTGCCAGTTAAGCGCCTCTGGATGACATGCCCAATACTTTACGAGTAAGGTGACGAGTACCACTGTTTTGTAGAAAGACAGACAGAGGCCATTTTGTTACTACAGAGTAAAACATAAGTATGTAGTAAATCATGTTTGATTTCCTGTCTAAAAGTTACATTTTTATCGGACATCTGAATATAATTCCTCAACAATCTCTGATGTCCTGTGCCCGGCAAATTTTCTTATTTTCTCTAGGCCTGGACAGGTGAAATTTCTCACCAAATATATCAGAAATTATGCATGCTTGAGTTTCCTTGACTAGAGATGTCAGCAAGTTCATCTTGACTTTGCAGCCATGTAACTGTCATCTTCCCATAGCAGTAAACTCATTTTCTGAAATGAGTAGTAGATGTCAAAAATAAAGACCTTAAATGATAGTTTATATTTTGTTACAAAGTGGTGGATCTTAACTGCCTTTTTTTTAGCTCCCCACAATTTCTACACTATAATTATTTTAACACCATTATGTTAAACATAAATTTCCCTGTTCTAGTCCACTGAGTGTGAGCCTACTCTTGGGACATCCAGGTAGTGAATTTTTAGACACCATCTGTATAAGCCAGACCCGGAACACTGCATGCTTAAGCCATGTAAGACTGTACCTATGTAGGTTTGTGCAGAAATAACTAATTCATTGTTCTGAAACGGTAGTTTTGCAAAGGAGAATATCCATGTATGGTTGTAGCCATTTAATTCTTAAGTATCTCTTACGACTGGATTTAGCTGCATTGCCATAGGCTGAGAAAAATCAGCTGCGCTAGCTAAACAGAAACTGATCAGACAGTTCTTGAACGATCTTTATGAAATGTCAGGGTGTGAGGAAATTATTCTTTTCAGACTACTTGTTCGTATTTCTTAAGCTTCGTAGACTCTTGGGCCGTGTGCATTTGAGGTCAGGTTCTTCTGACCAGCAGTATCTTTTGAGGGGGAGGTCTGCATCTTGCGTCCCTGTTGCAAAAGGCCATAAAAGGCAACGTAACCTCAGCCCGTGCTTAGTTTTCTTCATCATTACCCTTAGCTACAAGTTAGACATCTGTGATCTACCTGTTGTTTCGGAATGAGTTTTGAGTACTTAACCATGCGTTCTCTTATGTTATTTATTTTTTAATAGTATTTCCTTCTTTTGTACCAAAATAGAAAATACATGTTTTTGACAGAATCTAACACCACTTAGAGCAGTTATTATGACATCATTAGTATTAATATCCCCAGAATACCTTTTAGTGTTAGACATGCAAGATAATTAATGTGCTGTTGAAGAACATGTAATAGGTAATATGCTATTTTAAGGGCTTTCTAGGAAAACTCAGAGGTAAGGAATTCGTATTGTTTTTTTGGGCAAGGGCATCCAACAATAGGCCTCTGTGTAATGTGCTTCTGACCTGATGGTCCAGTGATGCGCTGAATACTTATCCTTCAGTTGTCTGCTTACAAATTCTCAGAAATCAAGGCAGGTTTCCACCAAAATAATTAAGGTCCAGCTTGACCAGACCCTGAATAACCTAATCTAAGAGCATTCTTCCAACAGAAGGTTGGGCCAGATCATCTCTAGAGGTCCCTTCAAACCTGGACTTCTCTGTGATTCTGTTAGAGGCGGTTTGGTTACTCTGGTTTGAAAAGTTATGTCTGTGTATTATACAGTACCGTTGTCTGACAAGCCACATAAGACGTAAGAAAATGACGGTTCCTCCATCGCATTGTGCATCCCCTGTACCTCAGGACAAGGAAGCCAGATGGTTAGCCTGAGTAAATAAAAGACCAGTTTAGTTAGAATACAGATTATTTCAGGGCTTCATATTTGCATACCAGGTAGAGAAGTTTCACATACTGTTAACAAAAAAGCAATCATCCTTCTTGATCCCTTTTTAGCTGTCATGAGTTTTCATCTTTTAGTCCATTCTGCATTTTTCACCATCTTTGTTATACAGTTTTCAGAAATGCTGCTACTGATGTGTATTTGTTTATGTTATCATTGAAGCAGTCTTTAGTGTCAGTAGCAGATGCTTCAGGATTAAGATCTCTGCACTTTCTTTGAAAAATTAACTGTGTGAACTCATCCAAAGTGTTTTGCAAACTGTAGTTTTATACTTCCACCTCAACCAAGTAGTATGCCTACCTAGAAATAACGCAAAATGTGTACCTTATATCTTATTAAGGCATTTCTGTCCATCTTTCTTCAGATTATTGTAATTTCTTGAAATAGAATCAGTCATGCTAAAACAGTGTATCTGATTAGATTCTCATAGGTAAGAAATAGCCAGTTCAGGTGACTGACTTGCTACAGCAGTTTGCACAGTTTCATTATCCTCTTAGATGGGTGTTGCAATAGGAAGATGTGAAGCAGTTACCTCAACACTTAATTATAAAAGCATTAAGACTTAGAACTCTGAATTCCAAGACTCAGACTCACAGATTACATAGACTTCTGATACTCATCACCTATGATCATAGTTTGATGACTGCTTATATAGAGAAGAAATTGCCATACAATAGCTGTGGTTTCCTGACAGGTGTCACTCTGTGAGCTTTTCTTCTGGACTATTAAAAAGCTTCGATCTCATACAAGTGTGCAGCTAGGGGGTGGTGGAGATGGCCCCAAATCTTGTATTTCTAGACGGAAAATAGAGGGACACCCTGGGCTGCCCATAACAATGAGCAAAAGCTTTGAGCTCACAGAACGTACATGTTCCAACAGGAAACTGACAAAACATTAGAGTGAGATGTAGTATAAAATGAATGAAAACTTGATAGTTTGCAAGAGTTCTGGATATTATCCACAAGGCTGTAAAATTACCTTGTTTATTCCTGCCCGTCAGGTCAGTTTGCTGTGGGAATGAAGGAAATGGGAGTAGCATCTCTTGGGGTGTCCATTCTGTGAGGGAGGACAAGCTTCTTGGACAGTGAGAAGGACTTACCTTTTAATTTTTCGATGCCATCCACAGCAAGCCGTCTGGCATGTGAATACAGAGTGGATATCATTCTGCTGTGGCAGCATTTATCTTTTCCTTTCTGAATCCCAAAGTGATGTCATTTTTCTTTTCCTACTTAAGCTCCCTGTATCTCCCACACTTCCCCTCCCGACCCATTTCTTTCATGCTATCAATTATTAAACATTGTTCTGTCCCCTCTGCAGACATAAGCACCTGCTCACTTTCACTTGTACCGCTTCAGGGGATGGGAGGAGGTGGTTTTGTTGTCGTGCAGGACTTTGTCAGTCTGCTGGCTGATGTTTGAGGAGAGCATATCAGTTTGAAATTCGGTGTCATCCAACTGAACCAAGGAGTTGGTCTTCCAGTGTTCTGTTTAGCTGATTTTAAGTACTGAATACTCAAAGCATTCACTGTGCTTCTTATAGGTATGACAGTACGAATGCCTCAAACCACTGCGTATGTTATGAACAATGGACTAACTCTTGGATCTGGAGCACCTCAGCTTACAGTGCATCATCGACCACCACAAGTGCATGCTGTGAGTAGTCATTTTGAAATTACTTAATGCAGTTTATGGGCTTGTCTCCGCATTAACATCTTTCAGATTGTTTCTTAGTGTGAACCGCAGAACAGTGAAATGCCTCGTAGATGCTTTGCAGCCAGTTCACATGCGTAGCACCACCCTTTTGCCTACAGCAACTTCTGCCAACAATGGCAAAAGCTGTGCAATCTGTTAGCTTACCCCAGAGTTCTCCAGATCACCAGTAGCACATATTGAAAAATGGTGCATGAATTGTCTGCAGGTGACTTGTGGAGTCAAGGGAAGACCTGCCACTAGAAAGTGTAGTCATGGTTTGGCTGCAGACTGGATGACCAGTTTCTGAGTACAGCTGTTTGCAAAACTGAATGTCCTGATTTCAGCTGGGGTAGAATTAATTTTCTTTCTAGCTTGCTGTGGTTTGGATTTAGTGTGAGAGTACTGACGACACATACTGTTCTAGTTGTTGCTAAGTAATGTTTACATCAGTCAACGACTTTTTCAGCTTCCTATAGAAGCTGAGAGGGAGCATAGACAGGACAAGCTGGCCAAAGGAATATTCCATACCACAGGCGTCATGCTCAGTATATAAATGGGGGTTGGCCAGGGAACAGCCTTCTGTGGTCGCTGCTCGGGATGGGCTGGGTAACCAGTCATTGGGTGTTGAGAGCAACTTGTGTTGTATCACTTTCTTTTGTATAGTTACCATTATTATCATCATCATCTTCTGTTACTATCTTATTAAACTGACTTTATCTCAACTCACAAGGTTTTTTTTCCCCTCTCCTTTTCTCCCTCTTCTTCTCCGTACCCTGCTGGGGGGATGGGGGGATGTGAGCGAGTGTCTGCGTGATCCCAGTTGCTGGCTGGGGTTAAACCACCACACTGAGGTAGGAGGACATGGTACAGGCAAAAGATATCAAGGTTGCCAAGTCCCAAATTTCAGGAGAGGTTTGTTTTAATCACTGCTGGGGGCGATTACTTCTGCATCACCTCAACCCCCTTTTCATAAGTATTTGAGAATTTACTCTGGCTCTTTTCACAGAATCATAGAATAGTTTGGGTTGGAAGGGAACTTTAAAGGTCAACTAGTCCGAGTCTCCAGCAATGAACAGGGATGCCTTCAACTAGATCAGGTTGGTCAGAGCCCCGTCCAGCCTGATCTTGAATGTTTCCAGGGTTGGAGCATTTACCACCTCTCTGGGCAACCTGTTCTAGTGTTTGAACAACCTCATCATAAAAAGATTTCTTCCTGATATCTAGTCTAAATCTACTCTCTTTTAGTTCAAAATTATTACCCCTTGTCCTATTGCAGCAGGCCTTGCTAAAAAGTTTGTCCCCATCTTTCTTATAAGCCCCCTTTAAGTACTGGAAGGCCGCTATAAGGTCTCCTTGGAGCCTTCTCTTGTCCAAGCTGAACAACCCCAACTCTCTCAGCCTGTCCTCATAGGAGAGGCGCTCCAGCCCTCTGATCATCTTCGTGGCCCTCCGCTGGGCCTGCTCCAACAGGTCCACGTCCTTCTTGTGCTGAGGACTCCAGAGCTGGACACATTTCATATGGGTTTGTTGTTGAGACTGAACCAAATAGATTGCACTGTTGGGCAGGCCCATCACCTGTGATGTCCTGAAATGGTAAATACATTACCAACAAGGTGGCTCAGCATTCTTTCCATTTAGACACTATTCAACTTCATGCATCATTCACCAGTGATAAATAATGAAAATAAATGAAACCAATATCACACAGAACACTTAAGATCACAAGAACTACCCCAGATTCCCACCTGAAAGGCCCTTGGCTTGAAGAATAACAAAATTTCATAGTCATTGTAACTACATTCCTAAATTCATCTTAACTAACATAAATTAGAGACCTAGGACTGTTTCTGTGCTATTTAAAAAAAAAAAAAAAAAAGGAAAGCCACATCTGTGCCGTTATTTCAGAATTTTCTGGAAACTGAGGCTGAGTTTTTGTGATCAGTTTAAGGTGATAAAATCCATGCAGCACCGTTACTCATTCTTCCTTTTGTGACTGAAAACCTGCCTGTGGAAATGATGATGAGTTGTCAGTTTAATCCACTGCCGGGGGCGCTTTGGGTAATGTGGGAGCAGCAGCCCAAAGGTAGATTAGCTCAAAGTCATTGGGAACCTGCCTGCTCAGCCTTGGAAAAGGGCACAGTGTCCAGTCCGTGGCCTCTTGGGTGGGAAGCAAAGAGGACACAGGGAAATAACTGTGGCAGCGATCATCTGTACAGCCAGGGATTTATATGCAAATAACGAGAATTCATGGCATCCTTGGTCCCACCCCTTCTCAACCTCTGCTGGGGTACTCTTGCCTGTGCGCCCTCTGCATGCAGGACTTGGCCTTGTGGTGGGGGTGAATGCAGGCTCGTTTGCTTCCATTTGCCTCGGGAATGATGAATTAAAGCTTCCTTCCGCTGCTGTGGGCTCTGACCTTTCCCATATTGCTTACCTTGCTTAGGAGCCACCGCGCCCCATACATCCCGCCCCGCTCCCGGAGGCACCACAGCCACCACGTCTGCCCCCTGAAGCTGCCAACACTTCTCTGCCTCAAAAGCCACAGCTGAAGCTGGCGCGGGTACAGAGCCAGAATGGTATCGTGCTGTCATGGAGTGTCATGGAGGTGGACCGGAGCTGTGCCACTGTGGACAGTTACCATCTCTACGCCTACCACGAGGACCCGAGTGCCACCATGCCCTCCCAGTGGAAGAAGATCGGGGAAGTGAAGGCCCTCCCGCTACCCATGGCATGCACTCTTACGCAGTTTGTGTCTGGCAGCAAATACTACTTTGCGGTCCGGGCTAAGGACATCTATGGACGTTTTGGACCCTTCTGTGACCCCCAGTCCACAGATGTGATCTCTTCCCACAGCAGTTAAAACTAGAGATCTTTGGAGCCTTTAAATCTGTCCTACTACCAAGAATTACCCCAGTTTTGGAGGGTTGATCCCGTGCATGAAATTCAGTTTTAAATCCACTCTCTGCAGGATTATTTTAGACAGTTGTGTGATACACTACATGCGTTCAGAACCAAAAGACAAATAAAGTCTCACCTGCAGCAAGAGAGCCTGTTTTTTCTGGATAGCTCAAGTCATGGGCCATTTGAAAATTTCATTTTCCCTTCCATGAGAGCTGTTCCACCTGGATGCCTGCCCACCCTGTATCCAAGGGCACCCTGGATGCCTGGGATTCTGCTTCAGAACAAAATAATAAATTACAGTTTGTCTGAAGCAAAGCACACACAGCTGTAATACCTGCCAAGGCACTAACGTGAGGGCGAGAACAGATTCGCCTCCTGCCCCCCACCGCTCCGTGAGCAGGCTGCGATACGAAGGGTGATTCAAGGTCTTGCTTTTGTACCGGAAGATGGAGTGGTCTGATCTTATTTTACAAACTGTAACGAGCTCTCTGAGGGGAGGGAAGGGAACTTGAGTCTGGCCAGGGAACCAGTGTATTTGTAAATTTGGAGGTGGTGGTGGGGAAATAAAAATCACCCCGCTACCTCCCGCCTGTCCTAAATAAGGGCGCTCCTCTGCGTGCACCATCCTCCCCCGCTCACGTTGGGAGCATTCCTAGGTCAGATTGGAAACTGGATGGTAGAGACTGCATTCACACCCCTCCAGCTCTCAGATCATGTCTCTGCCCCTCCCCTCATACATCCAGCCCTATTTTTTAGATTTATTTTGTGCCTTAAAGAATAATTTCAGAAATAAATGTAGCCAGATACCTTGTGGTGTTCTTTTATTTGCTTGGAGTTATTTTTCCCTTCTTCTCATTTTCCCTGGCCTGCAGTAATTATTATTTCTGGAAAGATCAGGAAGCGTAACGTCTGCTGATGCTGGATTCGATTTTATCTGCGGTTATCATTCGACCCTTTCCTCACTGTAATTCTTGAGAAGTTGTTTTTGTCCTGTCAAGAATATTAGCATGTACAGACAGTATTTTCCACCAGAGCCTTTCCCTGTTGTTTTGGGAAAGCCGTATGCTGCAGTTCAGCCAAAGAAGAAACCTCTGTGGTGTGGCACCATGAAAGCTTCTAGCTCTTGGCACTCGGTTGGGATGTTCAGTCAGTACAGAAAGATAAGAAGTTGGCTTCCCGGTCCTCTTCTCTGTCTCACCGCCTGCCCGCCTCTGCAGAACCCTAACCCACCCAGAGCCGTTCAGAAACTATTTTAGGCGCTGGCCTAAAACCTGTGAGCAATCGCAAATGTTAATAGGTGCTTTCATGATGCTTCTGAGCTGAGAAAAGAAATCGGTGCTGCCACTTGGGCAGTATTGGGTCTGCCCCACTGTCATTGACATGTTAAACTTGCTTTTTGCATAACCACATTGAAACTGGACAAGGAAGTATATGTAAGGTTCTTGTTTTTGCACTTTTCAGTCTCATTCTGCCTGGTAGAACCAAACAGTGGATTTAGAAGGGAAAGTCTCTCTTTTCCTATTTTTTTTTTTTTTTTTTAAATGGGATTTGAAAGGAAAATTTCTTTTTTTCTTTTTTTTTTTTTTTTTTTTTTTTTTTTTATCTACTTCACCTTGTAGCAAAGCTGTAGAAGGTAACATTTTTTAATTTCAGTGCTCTCTTTCTTAAAACCAACATTTTAAAATGTAAAGCGAGGTTGAAAAAGGGCAGGAAAAATTAAGTCCTGAAACATGGCTGGTGAAATATGCGATGAGATTGGGGGGGTTCTTTAGTTGGGTTCCGTCTGGGAACTTTCATCAGTGAAAGAAACTGCTTTGTAGACTTCTGTCTGTGCTGTTTTACTGTTCTCCTCCACGTAGCTGGGTTTGTCACTTCTGCCAGGTGAGTAACGAATTATTCTCTGTATGGAAACTCGCACTTAAAGTACAGCGGTTTTAATGGTTTGGGCGAGCAAAAGTTCTGCCTAAATCCCAAGTATCATGAGAGAAGGTTCACACTAACTCTCTTGTATGAACGATGTGTAACCTTCCCTTTGAGTAACAGTTGTCCCTGTATTACTGGTGCCAATAATCAATAATGCCTTGAATTTTTCTATGTTTAATTAAATGTTTTGTCTCGCTATTTCAAGGAATAAATATTTAATAATGCATTTAGTCTACTTATGGAAAGTTGGGTCCTTATAAAGCCAGTTCTGTATTAGAGGTTCGAGCAGTTCATTCCAGTCGATGGCTGTCAAGTCCTCCTTGGGCAGTTTGGGTTTTTTTTTTTACTGTGTCTTTGAGGTGGTACCAAAGGGCCGTTGGCCATATCAGTACAATGAGGTTTTATAGTTTGAAAGTTAAAATAAATATTAGAATACAACCTAGAACTTATGCTGCTTATTTAATCGTGATTCCAGCCCAAAACTATACCTGAGCTTTTCTATGGTTTGTGTTTGCGTTTAGGTCACGATTGTTCTTAGCTTTGTCTTGCTCGGGATAGGCGCGGGTGAGACCCCCGTGCTAGAATTCTTTTCTTTCCTCCAATGGAGGGGTTACTAGGGATGGTCTGGTATTGTGTTTTGGAGGTTTTGTGGGCTGCATCTTTCAAGAAAGAAGACTCATCTTGATCTTTATTTACTAAAGAAAGATGTAGTTCTCAACTGAACTGATTGTAAAACCTGGCTTCTGGCTCCATAGACCCAATTCTGCTGTGTACGGCAGGGTGCACTTGATTTATTTTTTTTTTGTGACTAGATGAAATAAGCCAGCTACGTTAGTGGACGGAAGCCATGGCGGCTGCGGGGTGAAAGCTGACTTCTCTTTTATTTCATCCCAGCGGAGCTGCTAAAGGTCCAATTTCAGGACCTTAATCAAGCAAGTAGCGATGGCAAAGTATGCGGTAACGCGTGGCTTGACTTTGAACTGCCTAGCTTAGCTTGGAGACCTTAAAGGCGGCTGGTTCTTAAATCGCTGGCACACAAAGAGAGAACGGTGCCACTTCTGTGAAATCACTTCCATGGTGGAGCAGATCACTGCAGTGTTTATTCACCCCTTCTGCTAAGGAGCAGGAGTATTGCTTAACTCCCAACTCATGCACTTCTCCCTGTGCTGTAGGGTCGCTGGTTAATTTTATTATCCTTTACCTCCCAGAAACAATAAAGCTATTGAGAAACTCAGTTTCTGCTAGCAACAAACATTTAGAAATAATTGATTTAATTTAATAGACTTTTATTTGAAAGTATTACCAAAATACCCAGGAGCATCCAGTACAGGTCTGTTAGCACCGTGCTTCTAGACCGGGCTCTTCATTAAAGTGTTAGTTGCTGGAGGCTCCCAACAAGCAATTCACTTTTGAATATGCTAAAAATCCCTATCTGGCTTTTAAGTGGAAGGGTTGGGTTTAGTTCCTTCTCTGCGCTTCAGGCCAGTTCTCCCTTCTTATTCTCAGTACCTGCTATGACGTTGTTCCTGACTCGGTGTTTTGCTGTTGCCGCCGGGTACAGGACATTTCAGCAGTACCACCTCGAATGTAGTTCCCCGTGTTTTAGCAAACACAGCACCGATTCTACAGCTGCTTTCCATCCTCATTTACTTTCTCATTTGTTTTAGGGTTGGTTTCTTTGCTCTGTGTGATACAAGGGCTTCTGGATGTCCAAGGTGAGAGGAATTTGAGTTAGTTCAGTTTCTGGCTGGAGAGGAGCCCTGCTGTGGAGTGCTGCTGGCAGAGTGCTGCTCCTTTCCCGTGTGTTCCTCCCAGTCACAGCTTCGCTGGCCTGGCTTTATTTTAGTATATGTCTAAAAAAGCTTTATTGTATTCAAATAAATGCTAGGAAGGGGGCAGACTTGTAGGTACAGCATCTGTACTGTATCCCCAGTGGCAGCTTCAGAGAAGGTGAGGGTGCAGAAGCAGGTTCTCCTCAGCCTGTATTTATTTCCACGCTCTGACCAGCTTCCCCAGGAGCAGCACTTGGTCTTGGACTTCGCTCCTTTGTGGTGTTTGTGCTGCCCTTGCCCATGTTGGGTCACTGAGCACAAGCACCGAGACACTCGCCCCTCCCAAGGGTTTTAGCACAAGGCTGGAAATGCCCATGGCGTCTTCCCTGGAAGAATATGGGGTCTTACCCTGCTTCCTCTGAAAACGGCAAAACCCCTCGTGCCTTCGGTGGGAACACGACTGGGCCCAACAGTAGGATCCGAGTACCCCTTTGTACTGTAACAGAAATGGTCGCTTCAGCCCTTCCTTTATGTTGTTTGTCTTAAATGTCCAATAAATTAGAATCTGTATTATATGTAGGGACAGGTCCAATCTGTTCCTGCTCCCCAAACAGCCATTCCCCAGTATTCGCGTATTGCGTACACTGTACAAAATCAATCTGTGATTCTGCCTTCTTGTAAACTCTTTAGTATTTTCATTTAGTCAAAAATATCTATCCAGATTTTTTAAATAGAAGCTTGATATATTAAATATCTATTTTTTTAATTTGTTGGTTTGGATAGGGGTGGGCATTGTATGAAAACACTGGAGGGAAATGAGTTCACGTGACACTGAGCCAGCCTTGCCACCAACCTCTTTATCCCCTTCCACACACCCTCTGAGGGGACAAGAAAAAAAATAAGGATAGCTAAGAGAAAGCAAATGAATGAATTTTCCTTTTCATCTCTTCAAAGTACCCATTAAAGCGTATCTTTAGTTCTCATTGTCATTATGCAGGCTGAGCATTCTTTTTTCTTTTTGTATATATATATACACACACACACATATACATATATATATATATATATTTGAAGTGCTGTCTTAATTTAATGGGGTATAGCTGTAAATAAGACAACTGGGTAGTAGCTGTCTGGGGAGTCCTGTTCAGCTCTAGTAATTTATTGGCTATCGGGAGTCAAATGTGCAGAATCCTTTGTTAGGAAACTCAGAATCTGATTTCTTATTTTGTTTTGCAACTGGACTTGTAAATAGAAAAAAAAAAAATGACAAAAATAGGACAGACTTAATGTCCAATCTAACCTGTGCAGTTGCAAGCTCTCCCCATTTTTTGTCTGTACTAGAGATGAGTGTGTGTGTGTCTGTGTTAACTGTAGTGGGGTTTTGTCTGATAAGCCTGAAATTTATACTTTGAAATAAACTACTGGGTTTTTAACGTTTTGAGTCATCTGTGCTTAGTTCCACACATCTCAGGAGACGACTCTTTCAGAAAGAGCCCAGGGCGTGCTCGTCCTCATCTGAAGTGCTGCCACCTGGAGCTGGGGACACCGCAGGCAGTGGGGGTTGGCAGGGAGACTGCCACCATGCTCCAGTAACGTTGGGCAGCAATGGTTTGGCTCTAGGTCGTTCCCAGAAAGTCAACTGCATGATGCTGCCCTCTCGGCCTTCTCACAGAAGCAAAAACCAAAAGCAAGGCTCTCACTTTTGGAAACTCAAAGCAAAAAGGGCTCTGTATATCCTGAACAGACACAATCCAGTAACTTGCAACCCAAAGCTGCCCCAGAAGGGGCCAGGAAGGGAAACAACTGCTGGTGCGACTCCCCTCCCTCCAAGGGGCAGGGTTTGACCTCTGAAATAACAGTTGTTCTTTTAGCAAGAGGCTTTGGACAACGTACAAGAGCTGCCTTCGGTTTTGACAGCCACCCTTGAGCACCGAGCCCACCGCCGTAGTCGCAGCATGCCTGACTGGCCCTGCTTCTCACACCAGGGGACAAGCTGGGCACAGAACTCATTGTAATGAAATTAGGGGTAATAAAAAGGGGGGTATTAGTGCAGGGATCAAGAAAATATTTGCCCCCCAACCCTGCTGGTTTTTAAGGGTAGATGCCAGGGTACAGCCCCGTGGAAGATGTTGTGCAACTTAGCTGAGAAGCAATAAACTGCTTTCTTGAAGTGAGTAGGGCAAAAGCTGCCTCTTTGACCCAGCGCTGCTGCCACATTGTGGAGAACTCAAACTGGGTACTTACAACCTGGAGTTACAGACATGCCTACCCTGAGTTATTTCAAGGGTGTATAATTAATTTGTAATGGTAATAATTAGGTTCCTGGCACTTCAGTAAACTTCCTTCAAGTTACTGACCAAAAAATGCTAGACTCCTGTGAAGGGATACCTGCGGACAATCACACCCAAAAGTGCAGAGATTCTCCAGCTGCCTATTTAGAATAGAAGTACACAGACTGCACATCGTTTAGACCCTTGCTTTTAATCACAAAATACGGTGTAACCACTTTGCTGAAGCACTGCTGTAATTGCAGTTTGTGCTGGTATAAAGGGAAGAGAGTAAGTAAGTGAACACCCAGAGCAGGCACTCTGTTCTGCTGCAGGGCAGCTTTGCCCTACACTCACTGGTACCACTGGAAGGATGTGCTGCCACCTCAGAGCAGAGCGTATGTACAGCAAAGGGCAGCTCTGTACAGATAAGGAACCTGGTAAAAAAAAGAAAAACAAACAAACACACACACACACACACAAAAAACAAAAACAAACACACAAACAAAAATCAAACCAGGAATGGGTAGAGAAGTGATCTGACCCCACAGCACAGCACCAGGATGCTGACCAAGAAATGAAGTTGGTTGCTCCCAGGGGAGCGCTGTGCCCCCTGGCCTAGACTGACACTGGCCAGGGCTTGCACAGGTGGCTCCTGCTACAAGGGCAGAGGGTGCTGTCGACCCCTCCGCCCCCCCAGGCCACGCAGGGTCTGACCAGTAGAGCCTATGTGCTGAACGGGGAGGGGGGGCAGGGGTGAATGCATTACTGGATTTCAGAAAAAGGGGATGGTAAAGGAAGCAAAAGCGTACATTAGCTGTGGTCACACCGTGAGGATTCATTTCTTCTGTAGGCACGCTCTAGTGACTGCACAGCAGGTTTCTTTTTATTTTTGTGAGGGAGGAGTTTTATCACAGCCCCCTCTCAATCCTCGCCCCATGCCCTCAAAAGTCAGTCCCTCTCTAGCCAGTCCTAAAAAATCTTAAGTCTAAAAATCAGAAACCACAGGACTTGGAAAAACTTGCAAACAGGGTATGAAAAGAGACAGTGTGTGCTGCAAACCCTCTGCCAAGGGCACACCTTCCCCTCTTTCCCCAGTGAGAGCTGCAGAGGGGAATAAGACAATTGAAGGAACTTTTTAACTTCATGCACCTGCCTGAGAATTAAGCTGTCAGTGCTCTTGCCTGTAGGCCCGTGCAGCCCCGCTCAAAGCCTTCTCCTCCGGTCCCTGACATTGCTGTGCGGGGGAGAGGAGCTGGACCTGGCCGCCGCGGTTCTGGTTGGCAGATCAGCCCGGGCTGGCCTGCTGACGGAGGAAGCACAGAGGACAGCACAGTAAGAGGAATGCAGTGACCTTTCACAGCACAACCATCAAAGGCAAAAAAAAATAGCCAGTCACATGGATTAGAGTCCTGAGGCTCATAAGGGCCCAGTGATGTAAACATTTACTCATAGAAAAGGGCTCTTAAAAGTAGAGCTCTGTTTTCCCACAACTGGGTCTGAGCACAAAGCAGCTCCTGCCTCAGGGCAGGGGGCTCGAGGGGGGAGAAAGGCCCATCTCCCAAACCCCTGCACGTTTACAAACAGGCCTGGCCCATCTGCTGCCTCCACTCCCTGCAGCGGGGAGCATCCAGGTGCGCCCTGGATCAAGAGCCCTCCAACACAGTAAGCAATTGGCAATTTCCTGGTCCCTGGGGACCAACTTTAAAACAATATTTTTCCATTACTATTTTTATATAAGATTGGGTGAAGAGGCAGTAAATACAACCCGCCGTGTTGCTGCGTTGCCTAGGAGTGACAGTCAAGTAGCAAACAGCCATCCTCCAGCCACTCTGTGCTTACAGGCTCAAACAAGCAGCCGACTCTTGGTTCTCTGCTTGCCGCCAGCTCAGATCCCTGCCACAGCTCCATTCCTCCTTGTAAGCGCGCTCCTTAATCATAGGATCACAGAATCTTCATGGTTGGGAAGGACCTTTGAGATCATCGAGTCCAACCAGACAACCTGTAATGCCTGTTACAGCCTGTCCAAGGCAATTCAACCTGTGGCAGGGGCTCTGTAGCTGCCAGTCTCCAGTCCTGCAGTTTAAAACATGTCTCTCAAGGCAGTGATCAGCTGCAAACGCCTGAGGGCTACACACACAAAAAAAAAAA
>VXBH01008682.1:134212-158358 GCA_013400035.1 Rynchops niger | reverse complement strand
AAAAAAAAAAAAAAAAGAAAAAGGCAGTGCTTAGTTCCTATTTGGTGCTTATCCAAAAAAGCATCGAGACTGCTGCCCTGTAATGCTAGAGCTGCGACCAGAGCGTCCCGGTGAGAGCTCACAAAGCTGACACACCAGGCAGAAGGCGAGACACCCTTGATGACAGGCCAGCAGGAACAACAGACAGGCTCCAAGCAAACAGCACAAGGCAAGTGACAGATGACAGGTAGAGCTTCCCGGCATTTAGAGCTGCCAGGGCCCAACACAGAGGCAGGGCTGTTTCGTTGAGCACTGCTGTTCATGCTCAGGGGGACACCACCCCTAGAACAGGGCAGGGAGGGGTCGCTGGGATTCCAAAACATTACATGGAGGTGTTCTAGGCACGCCGAGCTCAGGACAAGGACGAGCCACGCAGGGGCAAGGGCTGACACAGGGGCCGATGTCCCTGCAGTGCCAGCTGTAGGAGAGCAAGACACCTTCACTGAGGAGAGAACCCCAGGGGCAGGAGCAAAGGGAGGGGGTGCTGTGTTTATGACCAGGGCTCTCTCCTCCCCACCGCCTCTGGCGGAAAGCACCCGTGCAGCACGGCCATCTCTTCGGGCTCACAAGAGGCACCACGCGAACATCCTGCTCACCCCCTCCAGCCACAGGCACAGCTGTAATGGCACACGCGCCAACGCGTACGCTTACGGTGTGGCTGCGCGTGGCTGGCTACCGCAGCCGAGTGATTTTGTTCGGTGAATTTTACCCAAAGAGCTGCAGTGGAGAACAAAAAGCAGCTCTGCGGCAAGCACTTCAGCAGTCAGTCATTTTACAGCGTGCTCTCCTGCCCCTGCACACGCTCTCTCCAGCCCTTCACACTTACCTCCTGCGGCTCCAGCAAACAAATCACTTCTTCAGTCCCTGCATGGAGTTTTTTTCCATCCTCAGAAAAAGCTTTGCTGTAACTTCTGGTCTCCCTCTTCCCTTGGCAGAAATCAGCCCTACTGTTGTTGGAGAAATACTAGAAGTAAAGGTTGCACTTAACCACTGTTAACAGTTAGCAAGATGTGGCCCTGGAGAAAGAACAGGAGGATACCGTAAATTAGCCAAAACAAGAGCAAGATAAGCTCAAGGGGAACAAAACTGCTAACAAGGCCAAAGAAGAAGTTGCTTGAACTCCGAGTGAACTATCCTAGTTAACATAGGAAAAAAACCCGCCCTTGGGTAGGGAAAGCCCCCTACTAGCAGAAGCCCCCTCCTCATGCAGAGCAGGGTGTGTGCAGTAAAAAGAGAGGCTGCTGCAACTTTAAGTAGAGCCAAGGCACAGCCAGAACCAACAGGAACCATGAGGGCTAAGCACAACTGTAGGAAGTACTGACAACTGTTGCTCAGCGGTTACTTGAAACGTATAAATACTTAACTTGGAACTGACCGGGCTGGGCTAGCTTTGTGGATGAACCACCTCAAACCCACCTCTGCCCAGAAATTAAATAAACTAATATCCTACCTCTGTGTGTATATCGGCTTCTTGCACACCGGGATAAAACCACCCAGATTTGGGACCACACTGTGACAGCCAGCTATTTAGGGTAGAAGCTCACCTGTGCTGCAGTAACTCACCCCTTTCCCCATCACAGGAGCTAAACTCCATCGGGTTGGTCAAAATCTCACACTGCTCATTCTGCACCTCCGTAATACAGGCAGCGCTGTGCCCTGTTTAGCTTGGGCCATCGAGGCCATGAGGAAAGAGCTATTTATTTTGTTTTACTTAATTACACGTATAGCATCTAACACAGAACAGCCCAGTGACTCGACTCCTCAGTGTAAACACAGGTAAGTACGAGCAATATGTACAGCCCCAGCCCCCACAGCCACCTCACAGTCACAGCTCCTCCACAGCTGAGGGAGCAAAGAGGCCACTGAACAACCACATGGGCCGATGAGCAAGAGATCCACTGCATGGACACACGTACAATTCTTTCCCTGCCGCTACTGAAGGCCAGGGTCGGGGAAGGGTACGGGGTGTGTGCTTCCAAAAGCATCAGGCTGCTTCCAGAAGTCCCCAGGCACATCCCTTCACTACCTGTTGCAGCCTGACCATTGTGTGCTGCTTTGGCGAGACAAAGGAAATCTTGCAAATGCCACGGAAAGCCATGCCCTGCAGAGGACAGGCACACTGGTCTGCCATGGGGAACACGGCCTTGACTCTTTCCACTACCGACATTCCTGGATGAGATGCAATTTGCAGCACATCTCGCAGGCACTGCTCAGACAGGAGGCAGACGTTCAGCCAGCGCTGAGATAAGGCCACCATGGCCCAAAGCAGCCACCTGGCTTGGGCCAGCCCTGGAGGCAGGTCCCGTGTTGCTACTAGAAACAGATCACTCCGATTGCACTGCGGTTCATTCCTTCTCTGGGAACAGCTGTGATGACAGCTCAGATCCTGGGAAAGCAGTGCCATGCCAGCTTCCCATCAATCCTAGTTAGAGGAAGGGCCACGCAAATAGCTCAGAAGAGCAGAACGTGCATTGGGCTGCACGAGGCAGCTACCGTCAGTACAAAGTGCCTCGCAGGCAGGACAAGGGAAAGCAGGGAAGGCACAAGGATGTGGACATCCAGGTCAATTTATTACACACAGGAATGAAAGTTTCCATTAAAAAAAAAAAATCCATTTGGGAATATAGATGCTGGGTTTACAGGATCGGCCTCATGGTGACAAAATGGAAGTTGTACGATTCTGGCAGGCCCTGGTGTCGCGTGTGGTTAAACCGTCTCCAGGTGAAGACAGGGAGACCGCCCTGCACTGGGGGGCCATTGATTGCAGTGGCTGTGAACGCTGAAGCCAGGCGGAAATCAGACACCTGTAATAAAAGACAGGAGTTGAGGGCAAAAGGGCGGCCTGGTGTACGACACGCGCCCATCCCACAGAGCAGGAACAGCTCTGGGAGATTTGATAACAGTAAAGAAAGAGAGCAGGGGGAAATGCATGCTGGTCAGGCAGCATTCCTCCCTGCACGGAGGCATCTTCAGCCACAGCAGTAGCAAAGCACAAGCCCACGTTACCCTCCAGCCCTTGCTCTGTCCAGGCCGACAGAGGCAGCACATCTGCCCTCAGGACAATTCTCCCTGGGTCTGGGTGTCTCCAGAAGAGCTGGAGCCGCAGCAGGCAGCCTAGAGGGTCTGACCTAAGCTCTGCTTGGTGTTAAGCACTGGGTCTGTCCCCTGGGGGCACTGTCAGAATAATTCAGGAAAGGACACAGGCAGCACAGAGTTAATATTGCTGCCCAGACTCTGCCCCGTTCCTTCATTATCTCACAAGAGGACCCCAGCCTGCTCCATCTTTCCAAACTCAGAGATACTAAAATTGCCTGTAGTGTTTACAACTGCCAGGTTTCACCTCTGCTCTGGGCTATTTCTCTCAATGCCCCTCTTAGGTCCCCTGTCCTCCCCCAGCCCGGCCCATTCCCCTTGCCTAATTGTGCTGGCAAAGGCACCACAACCAGCGTGCACTGACCTACTCCCGTACCAGACATTCTACACAGCAATTTTCTGCGTTCCTCTCGTAATAACCAGCTCTGGGAGCTCCTACTGGCCACTACAGCAGGCCTGGGCTTGTGCAAGCTGACTGGACACACGCAGCACTGGCAACGCCAAAACAGACCGCACAGGGCTCATCCTAGCAGCCGAACTCACAATCCAGAAAAGGCAGAGAGCTTGACCCCGCAGGATAAAACACTGTACGACTTCCCAGCACACCAGGACTTGACAGCTGCTTACTCAGGTACTGCCCCGCAGTGACACCACCATACAAACTGTCTAGAAAAACTGCTGCTTTCTCCAGGCCAGTGGGTCTAAGGATTTCCCCACATCTCCCCAGAAAGTAAAGCGATCTTTACCAAACTCTGCTCAAAGCAGTTTCACAGAGAGGTGGAGCCCTGGAGCAGGGTAACTCACTAGAGAGCCACGCTTTGTAAAGGTAAAGCTAAAATGAGGCTGAAAACACATTCCTGTGGGGTCTGGGGAGGCACCCACACAGTCCCCATGAACAGGAGGCTGAGGCTCGCAACAGTCACCTTCCCCGAGTGATGCAAAAATTCATTTCAGCCTTCTCTTAAGCTCCTCCTGCTGCAAATCTTTGAGTTTTAACCCCCAAACACCACAAGTCCCCATGGACATAATACTTTTGCACATCTCCCCCAGTATCCTCTGCCCTCTGCCACTGCGCCATGGCTGGTGTCAGGGACAGGAGATAGGACGCTGCACAGCATTACCGTCTCAAGATCTGCTGAAGCACTAGGACAGCATGAAAAGAGGGAACAGGCAGACCTGGCCATGCTTGCCCTAGTGCAGGAAAACATGCTACAGGTCTGACAGGAGACAAATACAGCAAGCATCGAGCAGATAATTGAAATGAAGGTAATCTACCTTAGAGTCATAGCAGCCTGCAGGCACCGGAAAAGAAGGATTCAGGTCTTCCCGGCAGCAAATGGTGTTGCACGGATTGCGTTCAGCATAAGGATCACGCTGGTAGTCTGGAAAGAAGTGTGGTGGGGAGGGAAGGAAGGAAGAAAAGAAAACAATTAGTTCCCTCACAAATAGCCTCTACCACTCATGCAAAGTGCCCCAGCCACTAAAAGCTGGGTAAGTGCACTGGCAGAAACATGGGTCTATCACATCCCCAGGTACCAGCTAGAAGTCAGTGCTCGAGACAGGATAATAGGTAGACAAGCTCCTATTACAAGTCCATACAGCTATTTCTGCATTCCAGGGGCACCACTGCCAACCTCTAACCACAAACATCTGCAACTCCACATGACAAAAGCTTTGTCATCAGAGAAAAGGAACTCTGTCAGGAGAGAAAAGCAGAAGACAAAAGGGAAGGGAGAGGAAGGGAAAAGTGCAGCAGTGAAAGCCTTTGTTTTCCTCTTCTGGACTAAAGTAAGTCCGAGCAAAGCCTTCAAACCCCCACTGCAGAAGCTGCAAGCCACGAGGGGAAGGTGGACAAACCCCAACATCTATGAGCCTCCTGCTACTCACAGCCCAAACAGCAGCAATACCCCACCCTGGGAGAGGCCTCCCGAACCCCAAGCCCAGTAATCACCATGCTCCCTATAATTGGGAATAAAAATATAGCATCTAAAGCTATCTGTGCTTAAGAGATGGGCTTAGCGAGCAGTTAATTAAACTGGTTTTAATCCAGTTAAGGAGAATGCTGTCCGTGAAAAGCAGAGCATTACCTGGCAAAGATCATTCTGCCTCAACAAGGCGGGATGGGGGGGAAGGGGGGGGATGCGCAGGAAAGAGGCCAAACTGACCTGAAGTTTTACACTAAACTCTCTGGTCTGAGCTGACCTAACTCTTGCTTAGGATTAAAAGCTTTCAAGGTTGACAGGCTGTGGATGCATTGGGTAACAGCAGCCCACAGAGTCTCTTGGAGTGTCAGAAGCTCTCTGGAAAGGTCAAACAGCAAGCCCAAGAGCCCTTACGCTAGAAGGAACCCCGTCTTCTTTCTGTTAGAGCAATTTTAGCCTGGTTTCCGACCTCGACAGTAAGCTTGTGTTATCTTTTTGCTTTGTATGCGCTCTGCACCTAGGGTAATACAACTCTGATCCGTATGTCAGCCTGCCACTTTCCTCTACAATTCAAGAAATAAAAGTAACACTGCCTTATTAAGATCAGCTCCACAGTACATAAACACATGTCTTACTGTTGTATCTCATGATGTACTTCATGCTTTCCAAGCTGGTCACCTTGCCCTGGTCTCGACGGAAGATTTTTGCTCTTGGAGCAAGTTCGTAAGAGAAATCCATGCCGTACTTCTCGACGTATGCCGCGTACCCACTGAGATTGTAAATCTTTTCATGGAAAGGGATATTATATGAAGGCCAGTAACCTGCCAGAGACAAAACCCAATCTGTTAATCACTTGGAAAAGCTGAACGCTCTTGTTTATATAAAAAAATAAATAATTTTCCATGCTCCATTGCCTAAACAGCATGTCAAGGAATAACACATCAAACTGGTTTGAACACCAGAAAATACGACAATAGTCACTGGCATGACCAGGGCTGACTCCCAGTATAACACCACTGGAGACTGTACCCATGCAACCCGGCCCCCAGACTTCCACCCTTGAGGAGTCATCCTGCAAAACAGCTGAGATCAGCCTTGCAGGAGTCTGAGGTGAACATGCAGAGCGGCCCCAGCCCTCCAACAGAGGTTTCCCCGCTGCCCTGGTTTCAGCTGGGACAGAGTTAATTTTCTTCCTGGTAGCTGCTCTGTTTTGGATTTAGTATGAGAAGTTGATAACACATACTGTTTTAGTTGTTGCAAAGTAATGCTTATATCAGTCAGTGACTTTTTCTCCATAGAAGCAGAGAGGGAACAGAGACAGGACAAACCAGCCGAAAGGAACACTCTGTACCATAGATGTCATGCTCAGTATATAAATTGGGGCTGGCCAGGGGGCCAGGTTCTATCATCACTGCTTGGGATGGGTAATCGAGTGGTGAGAGCGACTTGTGTTGTATCACTTTATTCTTTATATTCTTTTACCATTATTATTATTGTTATTTTCCTCTTCCATTACTCTTCTATTAAATTAGCTTTATCTCAACCCATGAGGTTTGTTTTCCTTTCCCCCTCTTTGATCCCTCTTCTCCCTGCCCTCTACTGGGGATGGAGGGGGGGGAGGGAGGTGGTGCAAGGGGCTGCATGGTCCTAGTTGATGGATGGGCTTAAACTATGACACCAGCTCAGCCTCAGAGGAGTGTGAGATCATTTATGTCCACCAAACTTCACAGCAAGAGGTTTGAAGTCACTCCCTTTTTACCCTCCACTTCCCATCTCACCAAGGCAGAATAACACACCACGTCAGGGATGGAGGCGCACAGACTAACTACAGAGCTAACAGGGGCGAACAGGAGGCAGGTCAGCAAAGAACACACACACACACGCACTTAGTGGCATAGTGTTTGGAAAGCTGTGGTTCCACATATTGATAAGGAGAGACAGGGGATAGCTGTGTGTTTGTCAGTATCTGCCTTTGAGTGTGAAGAAGTGATCAATCAGCAGAGCAGAGCCCTGCCCTAACTTTTCCAAAAGCAAGCATGAATCCTGCAGTTTTGTTAACGCTAAAGAGCAAGGTTGCCAGCCAGAACTTCAGCAAGTGGTTTAGGCAGGCTGGCATTCAACTGCCTGAAACAAGACTAGTCTAGAAAGCAGAAAAGCTTGTAAAGAGCCAGGAAACCATCCAGGTCAGGATCTGGGTACGACAAGTCCCAGAAGAAATAAAAATAGATACCTATACCTTAATGTTTGATTTTTTTAATTTTTTTTTTGCCAGGAGTGTTTAGGCAAAGAGTATATAAATGAGCTAGTCCGAAGAGCAGCATGCTTTCAGGTTCTCTCCAAAGCACTAGAGTTCCTGTTGTCAGTGAGGAACGTTGCTTCTCAAATCACACACAGCAGGATTTGGCTTAGAGATTTCCAATTTAGACCTGGTAAATGCAGCACTCCATGTATTAACTTCAGCCCAGCACAACGTGAGGAGTCTGGCTGTAAGATGCTCAAGAAAATCAATTGGGACTCACTGGGAACGGTACACAGACATACAAATCTAACTCCCTGAAGGACAGACAGACAGTGCAAGCACTGGAACACCGCCTGAGCAGAGGCCTTACCAGCTTGGGTCCTGCTGACATTTGCTTACGTGACCTAGAGCCTACCTGAATGAAACCGGTTGTGTACATGTTGTGTTGTAATACAGGCGTCCTCCAGAAATGAGCACACTTGCCAGCCTCTAATGACGCAGGCCGGAGGATATGGATACATCAGCTTCCAAACCAGTTGGGTTTAGTTGTGACTCAAAAAGGTGCCATTGCCTCACGTGAATGCAGTGCATACAGGTGACCCCCTTCACCCACTTGGAAAAACTTTTTGTTTAAATTGCTAAAACAGAAGCAGCTATTTGAAGTTCTCCTCCAGCAAGAGCTCTTCTGTTCCTCAGGCTCTGGAAGACTGCAAATCCCATGCAGACAGCGCAGCACCAAACCTAAGGTAGGCGTTACCCAAGGGCTACTATAAGCCAGTGAAACCTGCCTGTTAGGCCTGGCAGGGTGAACAGTGACAAAAACAAGTCAGAGGCGGTGTAAGGTTGAAAGCGGGGGGGGGACTAAGAGGACAATATAAAGGCAGCAAAAATTCAGTTCTTCAAAACAGAACGCCTTCCTCCTCTGCCCCGAGCAAAAGATCTCAGCAACATCAAGAGATCAATGAGAAGATTAGGTGTATGATGGAAGAGACTGAGATCCCAGGTTTCTGATCTGATGTGATGCTTTTGATGCTGAAATGGATGCACTACTTACTCGTCACCAGGAAACATGAACCGCAGCCCACTCCTATCCCTACAGTGGAGACAGTACTGCTCTCTCCCACCTCCTCTAAAGAACTCCCAATTTCTTTGTCAACATACAGAAAGCACCTTGCCATCTTCGCCTGGAAAGGGGAACATAAGATATTCCTGGTTTTTAGAACTCACCTGCACTGGCCTAAGAGACAAGCTGACAGAAGTCACAAAAAAAAAAATCATCTTTCCATTTTTAAAACGATATAAGAAAATGCCTGCTTTTTCCTCAGATACAGGGCTCACTACAGCAATGCCTGCCTTCGCTCACCTGAGAACTCAGTTCCCATTCTCCATTGTTTCTAGGTTTATGCTGGAAAGAGACTTAAAAAGCCAATGCTGGTACAAACTCACCCTGACCAGGCCAGAGTGTCAAGAGTGTATTATCTCCGGATACCAGCTACAGGGCTATTATGCAGTGTGCCAGGGTCAGCTACTCTACAAACACTTTAAGCCAGCACTGCTCTTGAGAACAGCAAACTTTCTTCACCTGGGCTGCTGCAAGCTCTAGGGAACAGGACAGGGGCCTTGATGGAACTCGCCTGGTGTCCTGCATGGCATGGAGGAGTCTAAACCTACTGCTCACAGGAGCAGTGCTGGCTTACAGGAGCAGTGCTGGCTTACAGGAGCAGTGCTGGCTTACAGGAGCTGAGGTCTCCAAGACAGCACTTCTGCGGTGCTTAGCCCATCCTGTATGCTGAGGGCTGCCCTTCTACTGTTCAAGCTACCAGAGACTGAATACTGTGTTATCCAATGCACACAAGGTGCATTTAGATACCTGGGAAAAGCCATACTGTAAATGAAAAATAATATGTAACTTCTAATACATGCTGCCACTTCACAGAACAAAGCAGCCACAAGATCTCCTAGGAGGCAATAAGTGGTCACTCCATGACCAAGCCCAGGGGTTGGTCTCAGTCCTACAGGGAATCCCACACGGCAGCTCTCTTGAGTCACTGCTGAAAAGGAACTCAGGGAATGCTCTCAGCCTGGCCTGCCTGCACTGGTGCCGCACTGCCATGGCATGGCTTTATTGCTTCAAGTGCCAGAGCTAGAGAGGTCTCCATTAGCTTTTTTTGTCTGCACCATAATCCACAACACAGCACCAAGGATGTATTTCACCATCTGAAATAGGCACAAACATCGGAAGATAAGGTGCAATAGCCTACTTTCATATCTTCAACAGATAAAGGAGCCAAAGAAGCATAAGGGGATTTTTCCTGATTATCAGTAAGACACATCTCAAAGCCATACTGACACTATGGCAAAGCCTAAAATAAGCCAGGACCTTCCAAGGAGCCAGACAAGGTAAAATTCCAAAGGGAAACAACTCCAGCCACTAACATAAATGCATTTCCAGTCATTTTGATGATGAAGAGCAAGTTATCAATTCACCTTCTGAGCATGTGATTAGAAGAGGGAGCGCAAAACACCAGACACACACTTAAGTCTGTGGAATGAGCTCAGGCTTTTGGGTGCTGACATGAAGTGTCTAGAAAACACTTGTGAATGAAACCTGACAGTGGGTGTTTTGCTTCACCCAGATTCTTGTTTGTTTTCCATCAAGTTGTTGTTAGTCTTGCTAGGGGATTACGGAATCTTTTAAACAGCAAATATTCATCAGATAACAGAGCTCCAGAAAAGTTCAGGAGCTGATTCTAACATAGAACTTTTCTTGTATTTAAAAGCTAATCTCCTTGTAGGGTGACGCACTCACCAAACATTTCAAGTAGCCCACAGCACCACGATTATTTAGTACTGCTTCAAATAGACCTCACCTTTTTCCTCATGGGTCTCAGACAGGGCGAAATAATACCAGAAAAAAAAAAAAAGGCAAGAAAAAGAAAGTAAGAGAGAAGGTAAAGTCTGTTTTTCCCTCCTCTGCTTCTAAGAAACACAGATGCTCACGACATTTCTGCCACAACATACAGGAGAAATGCATACGTTAACAGACCTGGCAAGTGAGGGATGCTCCCACAAAGCTTTTTAACTTGAAACTCAGCACTGGTGCTCAATAAACTCTTCCCAGGTACAAAGCACGATTCTCCACCAGCTGGCACAAAGAGATGGCTTTCCTAAGCCAGTAACTACTACAGGGGCTACTACCTTTCCGAAGAATGTTTGTTTGATCAGAATACTCCACAAGGGTTGGAATCTGCTCAACAATGTACAGTGCGCCATCATCAAGGCTCTTCTGCAGCTTGACCTTTTTCAGGTCCAGCACCATGTACTGATTGTTGTAGGTCCCTAGGTATGAGAGCAAAGACAGTGTTACACATCCTTCCTGGGGAACGGAAAGGGTACAAGGGGGAGAGGGAACACATCTTTCTTTCTAAGATTCACACGAAAAATGTACTTACCAGAATTGCACTTCGAGAAGGTTTCTGCCCAAGTTTTGCCACCGTCTGCCATCATGTTAGCAATGCGGACCCTCTGCCAAGCTAACAGGGATTCAGGCACCACTTGCTTAATGAGGGTTTGGTTGAACACACTGTTGGTAGTCTGCAACATTATCAAGCCGCTGCCTAGTATGTAAAAGTCATCCAGGGACACCAAAAAGCCTTAAACAGCAATAATACAAAGTTTGTTATCTTTGTGAACCTTTGATATACCCATAGAACAAAACAGAGAGACAAGCCAAGAGAATATGAATGAGTCAACTTGTGTGTGTTTGAAATCAAACTGTACAAATACGAAGATGAGGTGGCAACTTCTGCAAGTACTTTAAGTTCACCCATCAGCACAGTTTCTCATTTGTCATGCTTTCAACACACAACCTAATTCTTTGTCTACAGCATTTGCTTCCTGTTTTCATCCCAAACTTGGAAGTTTCTCCTTCATATGTCAAGCTATGTCTTACTCTTATGCTGAGGATTACATGCTGTAAATGCCTAGTGACCATTTGTTTCTAACAACGAAATTCCTTTAAAAAATACAACAAAGTAAACCAAAACAAGAGTACAAGCTCCACAAACAGATTTTTCATCAGCCAGTTTCATTTTTTTATTCTGTAAGGACAACAGGTATTCCTATAAATTAATCCATTCTGGACTAAATCAAGCCAAGCAGAAAACTCTTCCTTCTAGTTTAATCTTTTCCAGTCTAACTATTCTTAAAACCATCTCCAAGAAATGGGCACCTCTTAAATCATAAGCCACATCCTGTATATGAGAGGAAGTTTTACCTACTCCTCTTTCTGACATGTTGTCATTGGGTTTTTTGCCAATCAGCCCTGGAAATTCAACACAGCCATGGATCTCTGGGCAGGATTCCCTTCCAGGTTACATGCCAACAGAAGTCCTAGGTCCAATTGCAGATCCACGCCAGGAGGTGATACACAGAGCTGCAAAGGTCAGCTATAATGCCATGGATAGCATGGTGACTATTTACAAAGCAGAAATAACTTGACTTTGAGATTCCCTAGTGGACACAGGGTTGCCAGGTTCAGGAAGAAACATTGTTAAATGGGCAAGTCATCTAGAATCTTGTCTCTTGCTAATGAGGTTTTAATGGTATCGCTCTTCAAAGAGTACAGAATGGTGCACCACAGCATAGTAGTTGAGTTCCACTGTGAAATCTTCTACAGCAAGCTTTATTAATGCACTCTGCAAACAAACTAAGGTCAGCAACCTACAACAGCCAGAAAGACAACTCGGCTCTGCCTCCTGTTCCTGGGCTTTCATCAAAAGGCAGACCCCCTTCAAGCAAAAGTAATGTTTAAGGGCTCTGTTTCAGCAAGATTTCTTTAAAGTCTCAAATTCTCAAATCAAAACAGATCCAGGAAAATATACTTTGTGGTCACCTGTTCTCTAAAAATATGTCAGTATAGAACAGACAGAGCACCCTGGCAGCTTGCGGTTCCTAGTATTTTATTCTTGGAGACAGAAACAGCGTCAATAAATTATGGACATCAACAGCAAAGTTCTCTCTCAAATAAGTAAGGACAGGAAGAGAAACACTCCAAACCTGGCTCTGACAGTCTATTTTATACAAAGACACGGGATACTCCAGCAATAAACTGTTGTGCAAGTAGTCAAGTGCTTGCCCAAACAGAGACGAGAAATGGAATTGTTAAACAACTGTGATTCAAATTGAATGCCAGTTCCCATATGGGTGCAAATGCCAAGTACCCTACTTCAAAATAAATCAGTTTTTTTCTTCTTTTTCAATCAACAGCTGAGATAAAACAGAAGAACTCAACTCAAAGTAAGTATCAACACAAGGAATGATGCTGAAGTTTGAATTCCGTAAATCAAATAAATTGCAAAGTTCAGCTAAGCTGAAAACAAGGGCATTTCCTTCTGGGCCTTAGTATTTGACAAGTTTTATCCTGTGGTGTTTTATAATACAACGTGCCCTCCAATGATACATCATTAATAGCCTAATTATCCCAAAACAACATACACCATTTTGACTTAAGGCATAGTCACCCCTGAAACCAAGAGAAGTTAAACACAGACACCAGGTTTACACAGGGCAAAGACATCCACAAAAATAAAACCTGTGTGAAGCCTAGAGATACCAGCAGATATTTGAGGTCCTCTTATGTCATTCTTGTCTTTTTAAGTATGTATGAGAATCTGTTGTAGTTGAAAGTGCCTTTTATGTCAACTGTTATCTCACTGTACAGTTCACCTATTTTTTTCTGTGAACCCATCTTCCCATTTTTTATCAGCAACTCAAAAATAGATTCTTTTTTTTTTTTTTTTTCCCTCCCTCCAATGAACCTGACTCTTCCTACACAGAAACAAGCAAAAGCACTTCTGATTGCATCTTCTGGGTGCAAGCCATTTAGATTCAGCTTCCAATCACCACTGGAAAACTGAAGTTTCCAGAGTCTGGAGTTTCATTTACCATGACAACGTTAACCAGCCAAGCAAAGCAAAGTATTTTTTGACCTCTGAGCCAGAGTGTTCTCCAGAGAGTCATCACACCGAAGAGTATGTGGGGAGTAACACACTCCTGGCAGCTATTGCTCCTATAGAGGTAGGCTGCTGTTTTCTCTAGCAGATGGCATCAGCTTTTTTGGCATTTTAAAAGGTCATTGTGCACATTCAGGTACAGAAAGGGTCAGTATTACAGGCTCGAAGTCAGACACATGAGGTCTAGCCATCATCTCACAGAGATGAGAGTAGCTCCTGGCTGAGATGCCGTGCTCCGGGCTATAAACACACTTGACAATGGGAAAGATCTCTTCTCTGGGTTAGTTTTCTTAATCCCATTAGCAGCTGCTTCTCATGTCAAGACTGAGCTTCCACCAGCTGCCTGCCTTCCACTTGCAGACCTCTCCTAGGCACTAAGCAATAGCACACCCCACACTACAGCACTAGCCTCTCATCTCTAAACTGCATCAGACACTTTCCTCTGCTTGCCTCCAAGTTTTAGACAGATGTTGGAGGGAACAAGAAAGCAATAAATGGTCTAGGCAATACTTCATGAGAAAAGGTGGTCTCCTGAATACATGGGCTACCGCCCTTTCCATGTTTTGTTCCTCCTAGCTCTTGCTTAGGCTGTGGGGAAGGATAATGCCGCACATTCTGATCCTGTTATTAACACCGAATTACTTTCAAAGCAAGGGATACACGTTACTTCTCTCTCCTGCCTCAGCAGCACACGAACAGCCATCCGTCAAGACAACTTGTGCCATCTTGTTCCCATGTCACAGGCTGTCTCAACCAAGCAAGATCATGACAGCAGACCAGAGGAGCAAAGGTGGCAGTAAAATTCTTAACTGTTTGCTGGAACAGCTAAAAATCAGAGTAACATGCTTAACAAGGCTATGCCTTAGCCCGGAAAAAGTAGGCCACTACCCAAACCAGAGTGCTTGGGTCCAAACGGTAGAGTCCCTTTCTTAAGAAACCTTGGGAGCTGCAATCTCCCTTCTGTCCAAGGAAATTTACAAACGTCATTANGTGTACGTGTTTCTCTGATCTTTTATTAGATACACCCTGGAAAACACAGTAGCTACCTAGTCTCCATCACCACATTTCTTACCCCCCCAGATGAGCATAGCTTCACTCAACATTTGTGAGCAATTGTAACGTGTCCGTACAATTTAAATTCTCTCTGCTCTGCAGAGATTCACCAACCACGTATAGTCCTTATGTCCAGAGCATGAACAAGACAAAGTGAGGGGTGCCCAAGCATTCAGCTCAGAGGTTGAGGTTCACAAAAGTTCACAAACCTTGCCAGAGGTTCACACAGCTGTCCTACATGCAGCTTTGCACAGATGCTTTCAACAGGAGAGAAAGCTAAGACTATGAGCACAGTTCTAGTGAGGATTAGTACTAGTGTGGAAATGAGCAGCAGGTGGCTAAATTCTGCAAAAGCAGAGATTTCTACTCTGTTCATTTCCACTTGACTGTCGCTCTGCAGTGCTACTGTTGCTCTGAAAGGGAGAAAGCAGCAAAGAGAAGACCTGCTGTAACAGTGCGTATCTGGGCATGCTGGCAGGAATGTGGGGCACTGCTGGGCAAGCCAGGATGGACTCTGAAATTCCTGCGTGTCCTCCTACCTGCTCAGTCACAGCAGAAGCTAGGAAGCACAAGGCCCTCCAGCTCTATCATAATGCACACGCTGACATGCATCACAGTGAACAGTCTTAGGTCCTTTGAGTCACAACAAATATTAATTTTTTGCAGCGTAGTAGTTTGCCTTTTGAAAATCAGTAAATAAACAATCTGAACCATTTTATTCTGTGACCCCAGGAGAAGTCAGGGAGTTGGCACATTCCTTCTCATTAGGCAAATGACTCCTTGAAGCTTTTCTGACACAGCTTTTGAACAACAGTTTTACTTCATATCCAATCTATTGGATGACAGAAACCTTTTAATTACTCAGTTAAGTGTCACTGAAGGCCTGGAAGGACACCTGTTTTTTAATGCTCTTCATTTCCTCCTAAATTCAATACTTCTATGTACATTAGGATCATGTTACTATTCAGGGGAGCTTACTAGCTTTGCCTTTCTTACTGGTTCCTAGTGTCTATCAGGATGGAGTCTAAGAGTGGGATCTGGCATGCAGGGAGAAGTGACACTCGTCAAGTTCAGCCACAGCCAGGACTCGTAGATTCCACAGTCAGATGCCCTGAAAACATAAAACTTCATCTCATGACAATATGGAGCAAATGAATTTGGCAGCACACTCCTTCCTGTGTGATGTCCTTAGATCATTACCAGGCCAGTGCTTTAGAGCTTGCTCATCCTCTGGAAAACTGCAAGTTTATGAGCTACACCCACAGCTGATGTAATTTGCTGTAGTCAATGGATCATGCTTGTCTAGTGCTTGTGATAGTACCCTGTAATTAGGTGGCCAGTAACTACACTTTGCATACCACAGGTCTATCAAACTTCACTGTAGCCATGGGAACTATGTTTTGCAAAAGTTCTCACTCCATTTGGTTGTTAGAAGTACACCTTACCACATCACTGTGCCAGAGTCTACCCAGCACAAGCAAGTTTTCGAACAAGTCATCTCTGCAGACCTCAACAGTCTCCAGCAAGCACACTGGGATTTTGTACACTAGTGAACAGACCCTGACCATTTCAGTGTAGTAGTAGCTGGTTTTCAGGTATCTTCCCATACAGCAAGCTTTACCAGTCTCATCGAAACAGAAAACTTGTATTTCACTTTGTACAAAGAATCCCCAAAAGGATCCCAGAGACATCACCATAGACACACACTAAACACAAAATAATAAATGCGCTGCATGGCTGATCCCGATCCCCAGTTTGAACCTGCAACACAGTGCAGCATGCAACAGCTGGGAAACAGAGCGACATTCTTCTGAAGGATGGTACTACCCTCAACAGTATTTCTGCTGAGAGATATAAGATCCAGAATAACCGCTGTACATTCAGCTGATGAACAGAGTGCTCAGACAGAAAACTTGGCTTTCTACCAGGTTACATGGGCTTGGCAAAATTCCTTGCAACAAGCAAGTAAAATTCCTCCAAGGGAAATCAGAGATAAACCCAAAACTCTTGAAAGGCTGTACACTTAGACATGTGCCAGAATACCTCTACTCCTTCCTCAAAGCAAGAAATCTTAGTTGTCAGAAAATGCTGCATTCCTGAGGGCCACTGAGGAGGGTCAGAACCCAATAGGAAAAAAAAAAAAAAAACACAAAACAAAACACACACACCTCAACTGCTTTCAGCATGAAATAAATGCAACTGCTTTTCCAAACAGTTTCCCAGTTGTAGTCTCAGGAGTCCCTTGCCTTTGTAGTAAAGCAAGCACAGTAATTCAACAAAGCACATTTTGAAATCATCAACCAACAAAGTTTCATCAGAATCAGAAAGTCTTCTATGGCACATACTTAACTTTAAAAAGTTTATGAAGATTCTTGAGTGTTGGGGCATTTTTCAATTTGAAATCCCACCTTTAAAAACTAACGCAATGTTTACTCTTAGATTTACTTTGGTTTTTCATGTTCGCGTTTTAGTGCTACTCTGGCAAGAGTACATATTTTACCACTGAATCATTAAATGCTGGCAATTTCTAACAATCTTCCAGGAAACTCAGGAATATTATACACTGCCTAATCTTCCCAAGGGAGATTTTAAATATTCTGGCTGGCTATATTACTAACACATGAAACAACCATTAAAAAATACTGTCCTCTGCAACAGCTTCCACAGAAGCTGGAAGAGATAGAAGGGGACAGGATAGGGGGGTTGGTCCAAAAAACAAAACAACTGAAGGTTTGCTAACCCACCACCAAAGAAGTCGATACCATTTTAAATGGCTAGGGTTTGATACTCTCTAATAATCCCATTACAGCACAAGTCATGCCACAGTGGTTAACAGGAGCGTTCAAAACTGTTATTACCAAGCGTGCGAATGCTATAGGCAAGGTGAGAAGTTCAAGAGTTGAGATGACTGAAGACTACACGAGGAGAATTCAAAGCAGCGTGTTTGTGCCAGACATAGAATATTTAACTAGTACCATTCAGAGCACTGAAGGTGATTAATCAGCAACAAAAGACGTCAACAAGATCATGTTCAAGCCAGAAAATGGAAGACAACATTTTGTCCTCTCAACGGCTAAAAGTTTTAAGGTAGATTGAAGCCACCGCTTGTTGAGGTATCATCCTTTTTATAGGCAAAACATCTGCAAGACATTAAGATGGTCCATGCCATCTTGGATATCTACATTGTTTTGGGTTTCTTGACTTTACCTGGGTAACTGCTGAACGAGACACGGCTGGTGCTAGTGTATGGATCGACTATATTGAAGTTCCAATGCTTATATATTCTCAGTGTGGCCGCATATGTAAACCAGCTGGAATGGGCAAAATATATATTCTCATATCCAGGTAGAACCTGGAAAACAGAAGAAGAAACATTAATAATTTCAGACCCTACTATATTCTGCATGTTTTGTACTTGACAGAAACTGGGAGAACAACTTGTTTTAAGTAGTTTGATTAATTGCACTGTTCAAGGAGCAGTTTCTTGTGCTTTTAACTGCATACTTAACAATGAATTTCTGAAACCTCTGGAAATAATTCTTGCCTGTGTGTTGTTTTTCAAATAAGTAGCTGTTATTTTTCGAAATGAAACAGCTTAGGGTTTGGGGGGACACCTGCATCACGTGGTATGCTTTGTTTCCCCAGTTTCCTGTTGAGTACTTGCAGTTACGCATTCAGATCAGCTCTCTGCAAACATATCCAACATTAACTTAGAGCATGCTGCTTCTTTGAAAATGCCCCTCCGTGACTTGAAAGTACAGAAGCAAATGCAAGTAAATTCATTTTGAAAAGGTAAATGTATGTTGATAGTACATCTTTTTAAAGTATTTCCCTGGTTCTAAGATTTGTTGTTAGCTCAGAAACCTCTTGCTGTAGGCAAATGCTTGAATGAATGCTTCTCAATTTAAGGGGAATATTGTTGCCCTGGGATACATCGAGTCTCCATGTGCTGACTAGATCCTTGATAACTTTAACTGAAAACTTTAATTGCCACTACGATGTATCAGATACTTATCCTTCCTTTCCTCCCTGCTTATTTATCCAACGTATTTGTAGACATTCACAATACCCCCTTTCAGGCTTCACTTGTCTAGGTGAAAAAAGCTACCCCTTTCTAGTCTCCCCTCCATGGTAGCTACCCATTCCCTAGTAATTCTAGTAGCTTTTCATTGTCAGTTTCTGGGGGTTTGGTTTGGTTTTTTCCCTGCCATTGAAAGTAAAAGTGAGCAAAACCAGGCCCAGAATCCTATAAAGGCACAAATGACAACTGCATAAAAGCACCTTGATTAACAGAAGTCTCTTTATGCACATGTAACATAAACAATTAAGACTCCAGAAACACAGATTTACGATACTGCAAATCAACAGAGTCACTGGAGATTAAGTTCTTGGTGCTCACCTTGATAAGTGCAGAGCAGTGACCCATATCCCACTGATACTTCCCATGGCTTCCTGCCTCCACATTGCATTGTCCACCCCGTGCAGAGTACTCAAACAATGCAGGAATGAGGTCCAACAGGTCTCCAACTGCATTCAGAAATTGGACATCAAAGATGCTCAGTGGCTGAGGAAAGGGAGGGAAGAGAGACCACAAAAAGCACTTTCAGGCAGAGAAGCATCGGGACAGTCTCAGCTGTTAAAATTTCTCTCTTGCTCTCACAGAAAGCTCTTACATAGTCTATGAAATACCTGCTCACAAGGCCCAGATGCTCAAACTCAGCACTGAATTAGGCACCAAGGAATCTTTAAGGGTTTGACCCTTATAGTAGCATTACCAATGCTAACGTACCTGAGGAAACAAGGATACCCTAGCAGTAACTTACAAAATTTTTGTGTCTTCGCCAACAGCATACCAATCAGTCTGCTACTACTGTTATGCTGGGGCAACAGTAAGATTTAAGGTTGGGTTTATCTAGATGCCTTTGAAGAGCCTTACATTAACACTCTAAGGATTTTTCATATTTTTTATAAAGACTGCAATTTAAGACATCCTCACGACTGAGGAGGAGGAAACAAAGGAGGGAAGCAAGAGATGTTAACAATGGTAATCAAGTGTGGAACTAGCTGAAGAGCGGAAGTCAGTCAAAAGGTACTCTCAGCTATGCTACCTGCTTGCAAAAACACCTTATGGTTAGAGCTAGCCAGGGTTAACTCCACACAGCTCATTGTGCAACATGCTCTTCAGAACCTTCCTCTTAATTTTCCTCTTCATAAACAAGAGCTTAACAGTAGCCTAACCTCAACCTTCAAAGACCGTTTTCTAAACCTTTCCTGTTCTTGCTTGCACCATGCCTTTAGTTAAGGCAAGGTTTAAGGAAAATAAGTCAGAACACACATCACAGTAGGGCTATGAATAGTAATTTTAGAATGGGACATAATCATATATCAAAGAAACACATTGCTTGCAATACAGATCATTGTTATTAAACCATATAGCTGACCTCTCTACAAACCCCAATAAAAGGGAAACAAGGACATGGAAAAAATAAACAGCACCAAACCCATTTACTTTTTATTCAGAAGGCTGAATTCTGTATTATCCATCTGCTGTTTTGGCAGAGAGAATAACCAACAGGAAAACCAAAAGTAACGTGAACTCTAGTCCATATATCCCAGGGGAAGGAATTAAACCTTCCCACAATGCTTACCAAGACAAGTGAGAGAAATAAGCCAGTCTCACAACTAAAGTCATGCATTGCAGAAGGCCCTAACAGTAGCTATAGCTTGAGGAAGAAATCTAAAGCAAAAACTTTCATATATGTTACATTGCTTTACCTCATCATGTTTTTGCTGTAAGGACCCAAACAGGGAACAGCAAAGACCACAACTGGTAAATATCAGGAGATGTATCTTGGGATAATTTTAAGCAACTCAGTGGTATAAATAATTTGCAAACAAGTCTCAACAATTGCTCTGTCATTGGAATCCATGTAGAGAGACTCGGAGCAATTTTTGGCCATCCAGCTGCACTTAAAGGTCTGCAAGCCCACCACATAATGAGGAGAAGCTGTATTCCAATGTCCAATTTACACAGGCATTGCTGTACAGTACCACCAGGAAGGCAGCAAAGAGGACTGCATATGAGAATGCTCGTCCAGCCCTGAGACATTTTAATTGTACTTGCCATCCATTTGCTACCTGCAGTGGGTTGACCCTGGCTGGATGCCAGGTGCCCACCAAAGCTGCTCTTATCACTCCCTTTCCGCAGCTGGACAGGGGAGAGAAAAACATAACAAAAGGCTTGTGGGTCAAGATAAGAACAGGGAGAGATCACTCACTAATTACCATCTTGGGCAATTACCAAATCACAGAACAACAGGGGTTGGAAGGGACCTCTGGAGATCATCTAGCCCAACAGCAATGAGAAATAAAACCAAATCTTAAAAGACCTTCCCCCCACCCCTCCCTTCTTCCCAGGCTCAGTTTCACTCCTGAACTCTCTACCTCCTCCACCCCAGCAGCGCAGGGGGACAGGAATGGGGTTGTAGTCACTTCATCACATGTTGTTTTGGCTGCTCCTTCCTCCTCAGAGGCAGGACACCTCACATTCTTCCCCTGCTCCAGCGTGGGGTCCCTCCCACAGGAGACAGTTCTCCACAGCAGAGTGCAGTCCCTCAGTAATAGACTGTTCCAGCATAGGTCCCTTCTACGGGGTGCAGTCCTTCAGAACAGACTGCTCCAGTGTGGGTCCCCCACAGGGTCACAAGCCCTGCCAGTAAACCTGCTCCAACATGGGCTCTTCTCTCCACAGGTTCACAGGTCCTGCCAGAAGCCTGCTCCAGTGTGGTCTTCCCATGGGGTCACAGCCTCCTTCAGGCATCCACCCGCACCAGCAAGGGATCCTCCACAGGCTGCAGGTCGATATCTGCTCCCCTGTTAACCTCCATGGGCTGCAAAGGGACAGCCTGCCTCACTATGGCTGTCACCATGGGCTGGCAGGGGAATCTCTGCTCCAGTGCCTGGAGCACCTCCTCTTCTTCCTTCTTCACTGACCTTGGTGTCTCAGAGCTGTTTCTCTCACCTTCTCACTCCTCTCTTCCGCTGCAGTTGCCATCCAGGGTTGGTTTCTTTTCCCTTCTTAAATATGTTATCCCAGAGGCACTATCACCATTGCTGATTGGCTTGGCCAGCAGCAGGTCCACCTTGGAGTCGGCTGGCATCAGCTCTGTTGACAGAGGGGAAGCTGCTAGCAGCTTCTCACAGAAGCCACCCCTACACCCCCACTACCAAAACCTTGCCACACAAACACAAAACACTACCGCTCCATATTCTCCTCCATAAAACCTGCATTCATTGCAACATCTATAGGTAGCTACACTGACACTGCTACAGCATCACTTAGAATTGCCTGTATATTTTTAAAAAGTTCCATGTTTCTCGGCTATCTTACAGTCACTTCAAGTCAAAAACTCAGTAACTACCAGGAAGTCCATTCAAGCTAGAACAAAGGTGCCAAGCAATGAAGCTATAAGAACTATATGCACAGAAAGGAGGCCAGAGAGCAGAAGTAAAGGCCCACTCAAACAAAGAAGCAAAGGTTACGTAAATTCCTAGGGCTCCACTGGGTGAGGCTGGGCTGCCAGTTCCCAAAGCCAGCCAAAACATCAGAGAAGTAAAAGAGGAACTAGGTTGTTAAGTACCCACTAGGGTTTTATTTTCATTCCCTTTTTGAGTGGCAAGGAAGTTTTGTTCCAGTTTCTTTCCAAGAATTCATTACTCTGCTTGGATAAACCTGGCTTTGTGTTAAAGGTTGTCCGATGCTTGGTGATATCACACAAGCAGAGTGTGCAGAGCTTCGCTGAAGCCTCAGTAAAACAATGCATTCAAACAGAAGACTTGGTCACCTGCAATGCAGGCTAAATCTGGGAATTTCAGGAGCGGCCAAGAGCCCCACTTTAGGAATTACTACAGCCGATTTCCAGCATATATGGAGAAGTCTTCTCTGAGGAGTTTAATCCACGTCCACCAGCAAGAATTAGACCCAAAAAAAGTGTGCACCATAACAAGTGGACAACGTAGGGCATATTACAGTCTTTTGTAAACACCTCCCATCTCACACAGCAATGTCAGGAAAACTCCTTGCATGCGTGGTTTACTTCCTGAAGAAAAGTGAATGAATGAGCTAAACTGACAAGTGGAGAGGTGGTATAGACACGACAAGCGAAAAAGTCCTTTTGCTAGATTGTGTGGCTCTTCCTTTTAAAGTTACCATCCTGAATAGCAAAAAAAAAAAAAAAAATTCAAATTGAGTTTGAGTTACATCAGCTGTAAGGAGAAATAAACTTAGAAAGGGGAGCAGATACGAGAGAACCAACCTTAAAGGCTTGTCTACATGGGACATTAAAATAGACGTTATTCTGTAACAATTGTTTTCCAGTAACTTCCCCCCATGCGTGAGCATTCTCAATACAAAATAAGGAAGTCCAAATAGATCTGTCCTAGAATCATTGTACTACTTAAAACCCTGACACCACCTAATTCAAGAGTAATTTCCCTGTGTAGACAAGCCCAAGATTAATCACAGCGTTGGTAGAGCATTAGGCAGATGAAAAGGCTTAATGTTCTCTGAGTGCCCCTCCTTCAGAAATTGTCTTGAAAAAAGGGTTGGGTTTGTTTACTGGATATAAAATGTTGCTAAACCAGATGGAATAATGTCACACTTTAACATGAAAATGTATTCAGATTTTGACATCATTCTTACTGATACCTGTAAACACGAAATTCAAAATACAGAAGTTCACAATATACATTGCCTTCATGCAGGTTTCAATGGAAGCACCTACCTAAAATAGCCCTGCAGGAAAACAGACTTCATGCAATTAAAAAAAAGTTTAGAACAGTACACTCCAGAACATATACTTCATACATATAGGAATAAAAAAAAAAAATACTAGTACGACTATCAAACAATTCAGAGTCCAAAACAAATTTTCTATCTGTAGCAAGGCTCAGTTTATTTGTGGCAGACACAACAGTTCTACGATATTCAAGTGAAGCAGACCTGAAGTTTAGGGGAGAAAAGAAAAACGGAACACTTCAGTGTGGCCTGTATGCACATAATGAAACTCTCCTTTAAGCACTGTGTGTATTTGGCATACCTTCAAACTACCATGCATTGTACAGGACAATGGAAAGTCAGATCTTTTAACTCGTTTTCCCCTCAAATAAGTGCACATCAACAAATCCACCAAATGTAAAACTCCATCTGCTTGCAAGTTTGAAAAGGTATGCATAGTGACAATATGAAAACTTGACACGTGAAGCGTGCAAGATGAAAAGCAGAGTAGCTATTGATACAGCTTGTTACCAAAGGGAACAATTTTGCTCAACTTCGCCCAGTGCTCAGTGTTGAAGTTCACAGACTTTGCAAACACAGTCCCGTTTCTCCATCTTCTGACCTATCTTTGTTAATCAAAACAACCCTGTGCTCAGGAGAGCACAGCATCCAGGTACAAGCATTGCTGGGGAGGGGGGAGGAAATTTAAGAACTTTGAAGTCTGTCTCCTCCTCTCTTCCCCATATCTCTGATCTTTTGGAAGTCAGAGGGAAAACTGAGGCTTCCTAACCTTTCTTCTGCAGTGTTTAGCCTTCTTTGAAGCTTAGGACACTGTGGAAACTTGTTGTTTGCATGTAAGGATTAATTACGGAGTAATCAGTTGTATTTAGAAGTATGCATGTTATTTCCCCCATAGCAGTTAGAACATGAGGCAACAAAATACAGTCTGTCACATGTTGGGTTTTGGTTTGGGTTTTTTGGTTTGTTTTTTGTTTGTTTGGGGTTTTTTT
>VXBH01008682.1:37382-132598 GCA_013400035.1 Rynchops niger | reverse complement strand
ATATATATATATATATATATATACACATATATATATATATATATGAGCTTTGTAGGGCTCTTCAAATACAGGTGTTATGAGAGGGAATTAATGAGTTCTTTTCCTAGAAAAGGGTTCTTAGTATCTTCCCTATAACTCAGGCCTATCAGGATGGATCTTTCCATTACTGTGAACAGTTTTCTTTTAGTCTGAGACAATTCCCCATTCATGAAAGCCCCAGAGCAAGTTCTACACAAGAAAGATGTGCACTTTTACTAAAGCCCAACTGTTTATTATTTAGCACTCCCAACTTCTCTAAATTCTTGATACAGTTAAATCAAGACAAAAAAGGGTCAACTACAATTACCCAAGTTCTCCCTCTCACATTGAGGGACCTATTAGACATTAGACTTAAGGACAGCATTGTAATTACAATAGCTCTGCTGGAGTTAAGGGAACTTTGCTATTGCAGGCAAACTGACGATCTGAAACACAATTCTAACTGAATTTAGGGGAAAAAAAAGCCAAACAAACAAAAAAACCCATCCCTATTTGGCCTGCCACGGCACTGACCACGTAATTTGTAATGGGTGACTTAGAAGACAGAAAAGGAGAAGACATTTAGCAACATAAAACGTACTCCAAAATAGAGAAGCTTTTAAGATTTGAAATCTGATGCTTGGAAATAATGAAAGCTTTAATATACTCCCTCCATGCTGATTCATGCTGTTGCAGCTACTCTATACCTAGAAGGTCTTTTGCTCAATGACAATTGTAAAGCGACAACAGCAAGTGCTTTACAAGTGTCTCTCCTTCCAACATCCACACACGGATACAAAAGCCACCCCCAATCTAGTCAGCACGTGAGCACACAGGGTTCCAAGTCCAGTGCAAAGAATCTGTGGTGACACAACCCAAGTGCTCAGTCACATTATCTCCGTTGAACAGCCACTGAAGTATTTGTAGCATGGCATGCAGAATGAGCACTTGCCGCTAGTTATCCTCTTCCTTTTTTTTTTTTAAATATCAGATTCCCTTCTCCCATCTTTGTTCTCTGACATCCCATCCCCAGCTACTAAAAAAGAGATGCAGTAATCTTACTGTTTGTTTGTGCAGTTTAGCCCACTCGAGGGCTCCCATGTACAGACCATCCAACTGTGCAATAATATAGCCAGCATGCCTCCAAAAGGGGTCATCCTTATTATTTCTGATTTGTTGTCTTGTCCATTGATCTTGTTTCCTGCAGAGGAACAAACAGGTTGGGGTTTTCTTGGTTTTGTTTTAGGGTATAACTGATAATGCAGGGAAGGGACAAATGTATTATGACCCAGATGATCTAACCTTCCGAGTGTTTAGAGACAAATCATGCTTTGGAAGTCCTGCAGACATAAGCGTTACATCCTCTGGGTGTAAATGTTCAGAACCATGCAACATACCCTACAGTAACGTACCTCTACCAGACTTTAGTGTCAAATAAAGGGTCGGAATCCACCTCTGTGGGGGACTCTGCTACATCATATCTAACGCTAACGACCCCTTACCATCAGTAAAGGGAAACAAGCATTTGATAAATCAGATGAACCGTTCCCTTTTAAATGCTTATTTAAGGATGAAGTAGACTGACTTTTGAAGAGCCTATTTCTCTCCCCTACGTACAACAAAGGCATGCTGAGGAAAAGGTGGATGGCCAAACACAATGATCCCATGTGCCAAATCCAATCAAGAGGTTACTAGCCAAATAACCCAGGTTTAGAGCATGAGGCAACACAAAGCTAAACAAACCCTAGGGAAAGAGCAGCCAACATTATAAGGATCTCCCAAAATTCCCTCCCTTTGCTGTGCTCAAAGTGCCACAGAAGAACCACAGTTGTCAGTAAGTCTGGACCAGATTCCAGTTTTGTCCATCCTCCAGTATCTATCCATTATGTATGGCAGCTAAAAGAGAGAATGAACCTGGCAAGGAAGCAGACTCTTTCCAGCAGTCTATGGGTAAGAAAACCAGCCAGATTTAGCTTTCTGAAAGTAACAAGATGCAAGAAGTATGTCAGAGATAACGAGGATATGGTCAGAGCATTCAGGGCTAAAGATTTTCAGGACAACTGCTAGTGAGTAAAGCAGTGATGCAGGAGTCCAGGATATAGAAGACGATACAAAGCCACCTAGTATTCCCCTATCCTCCAACAATGCATCCAGGGGGACACAGCTGCTACGCTGAGTCATTCTGGAAAAACAAAACCCCATGCACATGGATATGGTAGCTAGCCCATTTTTCTCACAAGGACAGCTGACAAATGATAGTAAGTTTTTTTCCATTCTTTTTGGATAAGATAAGAATCAACCAACTTATACATGTGCACCAATAACAGAATTAGTCAGATATATAACCCCTTGTGGAAAGCACAAGACAAGATGAAAAAAATAGTTCCCAGAAATTACTAAAGTTTCACAGAAGTATTTATAATGGAAGAAAACATAAGTCTAGGGTGATTTAAATAAGCGCTAATCATAGTTGGATTTCCCAGTACCTGGCCTGGTTCTTCTCCCACTTGTAGTTTCCCACGAGTGTAGCTGCATTATTTGAGCAGAGTTACTTTTGATTTATAAAACTGAAGAGAAAAGGGAATCGGGACTTTTGCGATTAGAACAGAATTTACGTCAGTAGTAGAATAAACAAAATACTAACCTAACAGAGGAAGGAAAGGATACACAGTGCTAAAAAGATTAAGGTGCCAAGAGACCACACTGTTCAGTGTAACATTCAAAATATCAGCTTTTTAAGAAGGGGATTTTGACTAGAATGACATCCAGAATTCATTGGCATTATCCACACCCCTTTGTATCAATGGTTTTAAACATTTCTTTGAAAGACTCAGATTTAGGTAAGGGCATATGCCCTTTATGTATGTTTAGAATTTCCACACACACCCCCCATATGAACAGCATTCAGAGGAAAAAGCAGCATATATTTTCTTTAGCCCATAAGGAAGAGAATAAAAAAACCTTGAAAATTCTGTCACACTCCAATCCCAAGTCTTAAATAATTTATTTTCTAATAACTAAATACATACGCCATAAAATTCTGAACTCCACTTCGAACGGTGGGATTCTTAATTAACTGCGGATACATGTTTGCAGCATGGTCATACATGTGCCTGAAAGAACAAGAGTAGCAGAAGTTATTCTTTTGCATCTTTCCTTCCTTTTGCTTACCAACCCTTTGGTCAACAAAGCATTGATAAACAAGTACCACAGTCCACAAAGTAAACTCTTCCTAATCACAGAAATTACTTCATATCCTTAATGCATGACAAACAGCAAAGGTAACACAAATGGATTGTTGAAATTTAACTTAAAATAAGTGACCTTGGTAATACCTGCTCAAGCTGTACATTAATTTAAATCACAACAAAAATAGTTTACTGGAGGGCTATTCTACTTGGAACAAAGGAAACACAAAGGTGAGAATATAATTTGCTAATTCAGTTCTAAGAGAGAATTTCAGCCTGAAATCTAGCAGGTTTTACTTACCGTTAACCTTGTTACTTCCTTACCAATTAAGCTAAACCTCTCCATTTTAAAACATGTGTATGTTGATCCTATGCGTTCCCACAGAAGCTCCCACTCATGCCAGCCCTGAAAAGATTCAGCTTTATGGAGATCAAAATTATTGTGATTTTCTTTGTTCTTAGCTGTTTCATCCCCATTAACTAATAGAAACAAAAATTGAAGGAGTCTTTGTGGTTGGTTGATTGGCTGTTTTTTGTTTGGTTTGTTGAAGTGAAGCACTTTAGATTTCATCATGAAATCAACTGCCAAAAATTACTCAGGAGTCCAAAATTAAAGTCACCCTTTCAGTTTAGGTCAAATGTAATAGTCTGATTCAAACCAAAACAGAATTTTTTAATTTTCTTACTCTGTTTATTTCTTCTTCTATCATTTCATAATTTGGGTCAAACAAACTTTTTTTTCAGCAACTGAATAAAAAAAAAAAAAAAAGGATGGGAAAAGAATATCTAGGCAGAAATCAGCAGAAAATTATTTTGCTGATGTGTGGAGTTGGTAGAACTACATCAGTCATGAGTAAAATTATCTCCTACCAAGTGCTGAGAGAAAGAAAACAGAACTAAGAAACAGATACCGGCCTCAAGGAGAAGTACATGCCAGCAGGACAGAATTCCCTGTATTAAAACTCATGAGGGTAACTTTCTCCTAGAGGGATGCAGACAGGAGCTCTTCCCAGTTTCCCTCAGGGCGTAATTTGAGAATACAGCTAGAGATGACTGAATGGTTTGCTGATAATTAGAGAATCATCCATTGACCTTCTCCCCTCTTTTTCTGTCCCCTGCCCCATTCCCAGCTATTTAAGTACTTGATTGCATGACCCTGCTTACTTATCTCAGCTCTGGTACTATTCTGGCTACCAAATCTAATTGTCAGCTTACATTCAGGCAAAACACTAATCCAGGAAAAAAGAGGGAATATATTTTTCTGGCAGTTTGTAGTATGAATTAGGTTGTTATGCAGACAGATAAGCCACAGAGGTGGTGCAAGAAGGAAGCTCTCTACTGTGTTTGTCAATGAACTGATGCATGAAAGGGCCTGATCAGTGCCAGGGCAGACAGAAGTTGGAGGTTTGGATCTGTGGAGGGATGTGCTGGGGCAAGAGAGGGGAGCATTCATCAGCTTCACACCATTACACCTTTCATGAAACTGCAGCTGTAGTATCAATTTTAGTTCTAGAGTTTCCTGTCTCCCACTTAACACAAGACTACATGCCATAATCATAAACTACTTCTTGAAGAGGACAAGAAAGTTGAAGAGAGATCAATAATCTCCACCCCTGCTATCAGAGAATTTGGCAAATAAAAGTCCGAAGTAGTTTTAGGAAGTGAATTATAGCGGAATGTACTCCATACTACAAGTCAGAGCTCCTATGGCACTAAAGGGGAGGAGCAAATAGCACAAGACAGTCCATCTGGCAGATGGTCTTTTAGGTATGAGGAGAATGAAAACAGCCAGGATACTGCTTTAATCACTGCCTAGGCCAGGACAGATGATCAGGCTTCCAGATTCAACCATCAGCTCTACTCTCTTCAATTTGAACTCAAAGGTTATGCAACACGAGGCAGATTTTACACTAGTAGTATCTTTATGATGACTGATGTAGCAACTGGGTTAGTTCAGAATCAGAGGACGGAAAACAGCTTCTTTAATGGCCTTCTTTCTTGTATATGTTAACAGAGGACACACAATTCCTGGAATCAATTTGTCTTTTTTAAATGCCCAAGGTTGAGCTTTTTTCCCCTAGCTGCCCTGTTACTTTGGGGTTGGTTTTTTTTTTTTTGCTTTAACAAAGCTTCTATGCATGTGGCTTGCATGTTTTGTAAGGGCATTATCCTCTGAAGTAAACTGGATCATTATAGTAAGGTAAGGCTTTGCAACTGTATCTAAGGCCAAATACAAGGCAATTACAAAGCCAAGACAAAAATTCAAAGTCTAAAAACAGCAAAGCAGTACCTCGGCTCTTCAAGTTAGAGAGGAAGATGATAGGACTCAGGTCAGCTGAGGTTATATCAGAAAAGAAAAAAAAAAAAGAGTACAATTAACATTGCTACCAATTTAAATACTGCTCTTAGGCACCTGGCATGCCCCAGTTGGAAGTGATTAGAAGTACATGCTCAACATCATGGACTTGGATGTGCTCTGCAATTCCCCAAGTAAAGTGAGGCCTCATTAACACCTCTGTTTGTAATGGGGGGAAGATAATTCATACCCAGGAAAACTGGAGCAAACATCTTTGGCTGGATGATAGGACCAGACCTTACAAAGAGGTGAGACACTGGTGATAAAAACAAATGTCTGGTCTCCAGGCACTAGAATTAGATTTATTCCACCCCTAAGTATGTGTTTTCAAAACAGACAGCTACTATCTGAACCAGGTGCCAACACTAGAAAGATGAATCATGCTCTAGAAAAGGCCTGTGCTTCTACCCTCACTGGTAAACAGGTCTAACTTAGCTATTGCTTTTTCTACAACAGACCTATACAGCTAGAGCGGAAATTAACTCTTCCCCAGTAATCTGAGCTAAAACAATCCCAGCATGGCTTGGGCTGGTTTTGGTTTGGGTTTTTTAAATGTGGTTGTCTTACATTCTGCTTAGGTTCCTACTAAAGACAAAGCATACACTTTTAGGAGAAGTGTTTTGTCCCTCTTTCGCTTACATCAGGAGGCCTAGCTGCAGCTACAAACCCTCCTTCATGCCCTAAGTGTAATGCCAGAATTAAGCTAGCTGAGAATCCCTGGACATCTCCAAATTGTAGGCGCTGTCAATCTGGAGCTCCTGCTCACCAGACAGCTTCTGCAGGAACCTGTACTTCAACTTGGGATCTGGCTTGCAACATATTCTTCCCAATAAAGCATCACATCAGAGCTCTTCCTGGTGGGAGCTCAGGGTTTCTGCAAGGAGCCACCTTGGGTCATTTCTACTTCATGGAGTCATTGCCACAAACAAATGCAAGACAGCTGGAGACCTTGGAGCTGTTCAGGCTACAGGTAGCCATGTGCTAGAGGGCACTTCAATTACCCATGCATACCCAATGTCTTCACACTGGGAGGCTGTACCTGAGCCACCCAGGCTCAGGCAAGTGGCACAAGCATCTTCGCTCTGGTAGCTAAGTGGCTGTTGGTGCTAATAAAGCTCTCATCATGGCCAAACACATTGTTATACTCTTCCTTGTTGTTACCAAGTTTTTAAAAAGGAAGGTTGAACTGTGTGCCACTTCTGTGGGCACTGATGTCTGCAAAAGCAGAACTAGAGTGTTTAGAGACACCCTCTCATAAAAGAAGTCACAGTGGTGTTAGAGAGCTTCCCTGAAGACAGTATGAATGGGCCAGGAGGTCTGGTGAGAACAGTTACAGATTGGGAAAGACTGTTTCCCAGTTTTACTTCAGAAGATTTGTGCAATTGTCCCAAAGAAAGAACATCTGCCTGCATTTTAATTAGGATTCTGTGAATCTCCAGACAAGATAAAGAAGGAGAAATGGAGCGCTGAGAACAATTTTAACATCTGTAAACTTAGTGAGTTCTTACTATTCCTGTGGTTCAGGAAATTGCAAACACACTGTAAAGAGGAATCATTAGTTGCAGTTTGCTGAATAAAAAAAACCACCAAGGTCATACAGCTGAAGCCTGAAGTAATAGGTTCTCCATCTTCTCAAGGGTCAGGGGAGTACATCACTAATTCATCTCTGCTCCTAAGCTGCAGCATTTTTAATAGGTATTCTTAGCTTCAAGGAGAAGCCCTCTTTATTTGAGCTAGACCTGACAGATAAAGCTTATATTCATAACCTCCAGTGAGAAATATGCTTCCACTACAGGTACAGATGTACAGTGGGGCAAAGACATGGCCAAAACACAAATTCAGATGGTATGTATAGTATTTGAAATTTGTTTTAATGATGGTAAGCATTTTCAGGTTTTGCACTGTCACAGGATTTCTCAGTGGATTTCCTCAAAAGGTTTCTTCAGAAAAGAAAGGCTTTGGCAACTTCTGGTTTTGCATCTTAACCTACTCTCACTCTTAAACTCCTTTAAAACAGTTGAGTTTCCTAATTTGCTTGAAAGCCAAAGTCTCAAACCCTACTTTTACACATTGATACAAACCCTCAACTTTGCTTCCACAGACTTAAAAGACCTCTGTTCATTACTATTTCTGCTATACCCACTTCTCCACAAAGGGCCACTCAGTGCTGGAGATGGTAGCCCTACCATAACAACAGCTATGGCTAGGAACCAGCCTCAGAAAGCACCTGACTCAGAAAAAGGTAAAAGCCTTGAGCAGAATAACTTGTGAGTACCTTCACTTCTGTGAATCTTCACTAACCATCCACAGAAAAAAACAAAGGGGAAAAACTCCCTCCTGTAAGCATAGACTTAAGCATCAGATAAAGTCCCTGCAGACACTGTTTCACATTCAAACCATATTTAAAGGAACAGGCATATACTTAAGTGTGTTTAAAAGACAGCCAGGAACACTGTTAAATCTACTGCAGAGGCAGAAGGGGAACAGGGTGTAGGTTGTTGCTACTAGAACATTACTTGCCATCTAATTGGGCTTAGCATGGATTGGGCTCTCTATGCAATATGACAAAGATTAAGCATAACCACTTAGAGATGAGTAAACGTAGGTAAAGCCTGAGCGAAGAGATCTGTTGAGCAATACCCAATTTTAACAGTATTCTAAATGCAATGCTAGCATCCTTCAGATCCGTATGTAGTTTACATGAACCAATGAATAGTGCATAACAGTAACCTCTCATGCCAAATAGTTCAACAACATACATCCAGATCTCGTGCACTTCATTTCCTTTCCTGCCTGGAGTACAGGTTGCACACTCAGAACTCTAGGATTCCTTTATTCTTTCCCTCAGACGTGTTTTGTTATTGACAAATATTACTTTATTTAGTTTTCTTTACACTTACCAGAGACCTAGCTGCCTCTCCAGGAAAGTCTTAGACAGTCACATTAACATATCACATGATCAGAGAACTATCCATAAGTCTTAACTGATCTTAAAATGTCTTACTATTAAATTAGTATCATCTTGTCCAGCAGCCATATCTGACAACTGTTTGACAGGCAGCCTTCCCCTGCTGGCCTGTTTAATGCAACCTATTGGTATGTATTTTAGTGTTCTGGAAGCAAAGCTGGTGAAGTCAAATTCATTTCACCGCATGCGTTACAATTATCTCCCAACTATTCCCCAGCCATGCATCAGAATTTGGGATTTTTTTCTTTTCTTATGACTAAGTTGATAGAGGAAGAGATGGAGCTTGTTCAGCAACAAGCCATGTGTCATGTTCTTAGCTATATCACCAGCTATATCCTACCAGTCAGTATGTCATAGTGCCATTCTGTCTTCCCAACTTAGTCAAGGAAAGACTAGGGCTTGGTTATGCAATTTTTTCAGGGTTTTTCTTTGTTTGTTTTTAAGAAGAAAAAAAAAAAACAACACTGCTCTGGATTCATAGTAAGTACAAAATGTCAGTTTTCGTAGGTCTGCATTGCAGGAGAGATTCAGTCCTTCATCTTCTCTTCAAAGTGCTTTCAGGAGTACACTGACCCTTCTAGACACACACCAGACTGCTTTCAGGCCTATATCAGCTTTTTTTTTTTTTTTTTTTTTTTAATTTGTCCAAGAGAGACTAAACTCTCCATGCTGTGGAGTTTCAATACCTGCTCCCCAGAAGTTTCTTGACAGTTTGGTGAAAAAGGTCCTTAAGGAAGCCCTGCCGCTCTTGCTAGCGACATGTCTCCCTGCCTGATCTGCTCTCAATTGTTTCATCTGCTGTTGGTCAGTCACCTAACTATAGGCTTGGGAGATAACTATTCTTTCTGCTACCCTTTTTGTTAATTATTTACAACATATGGCTTACACGCTTCCTTACACATACACTATGCTGTGATTATATTACTTAATCACCAATGTAGATACAGTACTCATCTATCTCACCAAGGTGTTAGGAGAGCCTGCAGGATGAGGAGAGGGCACATCTTTATCCCATAATGAATAAGCTATACTTCATACCTGCTACTAATTAAAAGAACAACACACAACTGCAAAATGTATGGTTAGTTTAAATGGATTAGAATTAAGGGAAAAGAAAAAACAAACAAACAACTCACGAGTACAGAAATCCACTGGAAGAAGTGTCATAAGTTGAGTTGCTTCCTGAGGTACTTACGGAGCTGTGAGATAGCCTTCCAAGAAGCCAGCTGCATACATGATGTCTTCATTGCTTAAGGTCTGACTGCCGTAGCCTGCTCTGATCTCCAGAACTCCCCAACCTGTTGTCTGTATAGTGTTGTTGTAGAAACCATAGGCATCTCCACTCCTGTCCAGTATATTCTTGACCTGAAGTGTTTTTGCTGCTCTATTCCAGTACACAGTTGCATAGCGGATTTCTGTGGTGAAAAAAGGGGACAAGGAAAACAAACATGAGTAGGTTATTTCCTACCCAATACTGAAGTGTCAAGACAATATTTTGGCAATTTAAAAAAGTTAATTTGATAGCTTTCCATCAGGTTTAGTTCTACTATGGAGAGCAACACTAATGTTGACGTACTGAGATGTGGCATGATAACTAACTGGAGTTTTACCAAGAGAAAAGCTTACAGCTACACACTCTCATGGTACTCATCTGGACAGTACCTACAACTCTTTCAGTTTAGAGCTGCAACACAGCTGAGTCTTGACATAAAATTCAGAAAATATTTCCTTACCTGGCCCAGAAGAAAATCTATACAAATCTTATGGAAAGTAACTTTAGAACACAGCACGCCTTGGCAACTGCAAAGGATTATAAACTACTGTTGATTTGTGTTTCCACCTAAAGATTCAAAAGGCTGCAAGTTTCTAAACTGTCTTTCTGGGCTACTAATCCTGGAGGTGCCATGACCCAACAGGAGCACTAGAATTCAGTGGATCACAACATTAAAGACAAAAGCACCACAGGTATGCAGTCCTTTAAGACACACAATCCCTATCACCCAGCTGGAAAAGAATCAATCCCCAACGTGAAATGAATGGGAAAGATGGACACTAGACTGCTCACAGTTCTGCTTGGACTGCTGTTTAAGAAACATTCTTCATTAGTTGTGTTTTAATCCTGCTGAGCTGAAGAACAAACAGCAAGGCAAACTGCTTTCAAAAAAGAAAAAAACAACCCCTACAACTCTAATTCAGCCTTCCCTAAAATGGGACCCAATTACATCAGATCTCTATTTGTGACTGATCAAATCACTACTACAGTATTGCAAGTGAAAAGAGTTCAAAAATCATGAGTCAGAGTTCCCAGAAATATCTGAAAAGTTTTAAGGGCTAAACTCAAACACTTAGAACTACTGAGAAACCCGCAGTGTTTTTATTCCCCTGACCCTTCTCCAGCATATGGCAACAAGTCCTGTCAGTTTATAGCAAGAAATTACAATTTGGTTACTACTCCTCACAACAATTCATTTTGTGTATCATGCCCATAACAGCTGTAAAATTCTGGATGATCTTACACAAAATACTTAGTATGCATGCTATGATAATGGCAACATTAGAAAAGCAATATAATGCCAGCACAATACCTAATGATCTTCAAAAAGCTTTAAGTAAAACATTTGTGATTAAGCAGCTAGTTTGATTTCAAATTAAGTGCACCCAATTTATTCAGTACTCTAAAACATAACATAACGCTTTTTATGAAGAGCCATAACATATTTGAATTAAAAAGCAAAAACATTTTCCAAGAACTAAACTCTTTCTCCAACTAATCACTTTTTGACATAGCAGTTACTCGGTTGCTTTAAGCCAGTTTTCAGTTTACCAGACTGTTAAATAATCTGTGTCATTCAACAGTCGGAAAGCTGTTCTCTACTAGTGTTCCAACAAGAATAGCTAAAATTGTTTCTTATTGAGAATCACAGAACGGCTGAGGTTGGAAGGGACCTCTGGAGGTCATTTTGTCCAACACCCCTGTTCAAGCAGAGTCACCTAAAGCCAGCCGCCTGGGATTCGTATCCAGACGGCTTTTGAATATTTCCAAGCATGGAGATTTCACAACCTCTCTAGGCTACCCGTGACAGTGCTCATTCACTCTCGTAGCAGAAAAGTGCCTCCTGATGTTCAGAGGAAATCTCCAATGTTTCAGTTTATGCCCATTGCCTCTGGTCCTATCCCTGGGCACCACTGAAAAGAGCCTGGATCCACCTTCCTTACACTCTCCTTTCAAGTATTTGTACACATTGATGAGATTCCCCTTTGCACCTTCTCTGCTCCAGGTAGAACAGTCCCAGCTTTCCCAGCCATTCCTCACCCAAGAGATGCTCCAGTCCCTTAATCACCTTTGTAGCCCTTTGCCACACTCTCTCCAGTAGTTACAGGTCTCTCTTGTACTGGGGAGCCCAGAACTGGACCCAGCACTCCAGGTGTGGCCTTACCAGTGCTAAGGAGAAGGAAAGGATCACCTCCCTCAGCCTGCTGGCAACACTTCTCCTGATGCAGCTCAGGAGACAGTTACCCTTTTTCGCTATAATGGCACACTGCTGGCTCATGTTTCCAAACAGTCATCTCTCAGCATATATTGGTAGAGGAGGCTATTCCTCCCCGGGAGCAGGACTTCGTATTTCCCTTTGTTGAACTGCATGAGGTTCCTGTCAGCCCATTTCTCCAGCCTATTGAGGTCCCTCTGAACGGCAGCACAGCCCTCTGGTGCACCAGCCACTTCTCCCAGTTTTGCATCATCAGCAAAGTTGCTGAGGGTACACTCTGCCCCATCGCCCAGATCATTAAGGAAGATGATGAACAGTATCTACTGCCGGCGTACACCACTAGTTACTGGCCTCCAGCTAGACTTTGTACCACTATGCAGTATGTTAGTCTTCATAACGTACTAGAGACACTTCTCGTGCACACAGGAAAAGTGCTAGCAAGAACAGGATTTTAGTAGTGAAGGAACTGTGTTGGGTTTTTTTTTTTCCCTCCATTCTGTGAACAGAATTTTTTACATTAATCTATTTAGAGATTAAGTCATTTCAGGGACTTGGAACACAGTGTTTAAAAAACATGTTCTTTCTCTGGTAGGTATTGAAGCTATTTAAAGGACTGAAACACGACATACCTTGGCTAACTTCAAGCAGTTATAATCTTAGTTTTCTGTTGTCACTTCAACCATCTTCTAGCAATAGATGCAGTAATTGCTACTTTAGGCTAAGGGTAAACATGGCAATCACTCAGACTGAAAACCTATAAAAAGAGCAGGCTGATAAGGGTCATCACTGAAGAGAACCAAAGGCCATCTTACAAAGCTGAAGCTCACATAAGCAAAGAGGTCAGGGAAAGGGAGGTCCTGTGAAGAAGTGGTGCAAGGGGTCGGTGCAGAAGACAACTAGCCTGTCCAGCAGCAAAGGTGAAGGCTGATTCCAACCAAGCAGCCCACTGAGGGGCAGAGGAGAGACAGGCCACGTATATGCCCAGGACACAAAGCCAGCTGAGAAACAGGTAAAAAGAACAAAAACAGAGTAGGGCAAAAGATGATCTTCTTCCCATCTCTTCAGTAGACTGTGGAAAGGTGGTGAGTAGTGAAGAGGAACCGGGGCAGCTGGGTATTGTTTTAGTGCCCACAGACAAAAAAGGTACGTCAAATAAACTTTCTTCTGCCTAAAGCAAAATAGCCATTGCTTTATTTTTATTATTTTTTTTTTTTAAAGAAGGCTGATGCCGGTGCCAGACAGACTGATCTGACACGGGTATTCTAACACAGCAGGCTGTGTTTCTTTGTTTTATGCTCTGTCAGAGCATGAACATGCAGAGCTATTTTCAAAAGTCAGAACAAACTTTAAAATTACCCTTGGAGTTTGCCCTGCCCTAACTTCACTATATGACAAATTTAAACTGAAGAGAACCAGGGCTAGAAGAGGATGGGAGAGAAGGGGAAAACATTAAATTACAGGATAATTTGTAGCAAACCTGGAGAGGCCTTTAGAGGAATAGCATCAAGGTAGCTGTGATAGATGTGACTTAATGATGCTGGAAAAGACCATTTCCCATTATTGATTATCCCCCCCACCCCCCAACTCATTCACTCATTGTCCCATTTCACATCATTAATTTTTATGTCAGTTCCTGCAAATCTAATTGCCCTGGTCTAAAGTGTTAAAATACCAATATATGAAATAGCTATGTTAATTTCAAGGAACATATATGTAATCATACTTTCTAAATTATAATAATTATTGTAAGTCTTTATCTTGCTACAAATGGAGTTTAAACTACAAGCTTACAAACACGCTTAAAATACACTTACACTACAATATAATCAAAGCATTTGCTATCACCCAGTCTGTTACAATTTTAATCTGCATTCATCTAAACTAACAGCACTACCTTTGCCAAGAAAACCACCTAGAACTGAAGTATAATGTGGAATATAAATATACAAGAAGCAACTGCGCGTTTCCAAACAATCCCAGATGTGTCCTGCAACAACAGGAACCTTCCCCTCAAATAATTATATTTAATTTTGGAGGGTGAGGCAGGGAACCCAGCATCTCTTATCCCAGCAGTTGTATTGGTAACGTCTTACATATGAATCAAATGCAACATCTCCATGAATCTACAAATCATCCTTTTATCATCAAAGTTAGACTTCCCAGTGTGTACATGAGAATCCTGACAAGTATTTCAGCCTATTGCCTTTTCTCGGGCAGAAGAGCAGAAAAGACTGTGATAATCTATGGCTATTCCATAACAGTACTGCTTAGAATAACCTAAATATCAAGCCAAAGCACACTATTCACTGCGATGAACGACTCAAGATCCCTGGGGATAGGGTAGGTGGGTGCAGTCACCATTCCCCTCTGCACAACCAGCCAGCCAGGAAAACTGCACAGCACCAGCGATGCACAGTTCCACCACAACCACCAGTGCACTGTGGGAGACAGAAGTGGAGAAGTGCAATGATGAAACAAGCCTGGAAATAAACAAGTGTTCCCTCTCCTTTCTGCAGTCAGTAGGGACTGGGAGGAACCTTTCCTCAAACAGCTTCTTTTTAAAGATGCATCTTCTGCCAAACAGAAGATCCAAAAATAGGGTCTAGGATATTTTCTCTCACTAGGGAGAGTGATGAACTTCTTCAACAAGTGAGAAGTATCTACTTTTTGCCAAGATTAAACCCTAAATAATGGGAAAATGAAGATATTTCAGCCGTGGTTAGGAGGTGGTGGTAGTCAGCTTGGTTTTCACGCTGTTTTGCCAAATCTGTTCTCTGCCTTTTTGGCTCAATACAGGCATTACCAAGCTTATGTTAGAAATGGACCTTGTCTTTTATTTGGTGGTAGTGGGAGAGTGGAAAATACATACGTGTTCATGAGAATATAGAGAAAGCAATTAAAGGAAATACTAAGTGAAAGGACTGAGGCAAGATGAAAAAAAAAAAAAAGAAATCAGATGCTGAAGAGGACATGAAAGAATAGCAGTTAACTTGTAATGAAAGAACAGAATCGACAGAGAAAATGAGGAAGAAAAGTGAAGAGCAGTACAGTGAGATGGTCCAAGACCATTCAACAAACACACTATTTGATAACTGACACTAATAATTACTAAATGAAGAACACCTACAAAAATAACACCTGACATGTCTTAAGAATGCCAGTAAAATTTGTTTGGCAATATGCAACAGCTGCTTTTCCTTATGCTTTCCCAGCCATAAGTTGTTTTTAAAACCTACATGTACCTAGACAAGCTACCGGACTTTCTAACTAGAGAGATTAACACAACTCCCTTTTCCTTGCAGATGAAGAGCTACAAGGTTTGGGAGTGAGAATCAATATTCGTATTTTTCCTTAGTCTGAGAAAAAAAAAAAAAACTAACTCAAAAGCAATGAAGCACCGGTTAGGTTGCATGTAACAAGCCAAATTAAGTTAACAACTGTGAGCATCTAGTAAAAGGAAAGCCACTGGCTTCCTTAACAACTAACTTTTATCTATATTTTACATGCTTATTTTTAGTTATGGCTTTTCACAGGTGAATCCTTTTTTTGTAAAGGTGTTCAGATGTACTTAATAGATTCCACCTATACACTTTCCACTAAATAAGGAAGCTATTTCTTTACTGTTTCACTGAGAACTAGTTTCGCACAACTTCAGAACACAAAAAAAAATGAGCACAAAGTTGTACATCTCCTGTTTTTAGTATACCCTCTCCTACAGCTAACACTCAGTAGTAAAGATTATATTAGCACAGTATAGGATTTAAATATTTCAGGTCAACCTTAATAAGGAGTTTTTGGTATTTCTGTTCAGTTTCGTAATTTGATAGACATTGTCCTCTTTCCCCATTAAAAAATTTAGAACCATTCTTTGAACTGTTTAAAGAGGTTGTATACCTCTACAGTACAATTGAGATTTCTACATACAGTTATGATTGGAATCCATTACAAAATGAACGTTAAGTACTTCAGGACTTCTTTAGAGATTAGCTTAAGCCACACAAGAACTTAACACGAAACCCAGTAATTTTCAATTAAAGGAGTAAATGCCTTCTTGTTCTGCTTGGATATAAGCTATTTGTGTTTTCTGTTCTACCGGCCTTAATTCATCCTATTTCCTCATACATTTCAGGTCTAAGTAATTTTTCAATTTGCCTCTAACAAGCCTGTCATTCTTTGAAGCCTAATCCTCTGATTTGTGCTTACATGACAGAGATGCAATATTCAAATGTGAGCTATAAATTAAGAGTTTGACTCTTGTATGGTTTTCATGTTCACAAGGATACTTACTAGAAAAGCTTAGCTGATCCAGAAAACTTGCCAAAATAGTTACAGGTCCCCAGTGTAGGTCATCCACAGAGGAAACAAAAATAATAATTTCACAAGTAGTTCACTAATCTCTTAGTCCCTAAATTTAAGTCATTTTTAACAGAGAACATTCTCTAGAAACAGTTTCCAAACAGTATGGTGAAGAATCTTCAAGGTGTTCAAAATGCTAAAGAACAATGAACCAATTAAAAAAAAAAAAAATCTAGACAATTCACAGTGCTGAAGGCCAAGTTTACTCCATTAAATAGCCTAAAGGCATTTCTATTTGCTACTTAGTAGTTTTCTACCAGTACTTCAGTTGTGATGTGAGGAATGAGCCAGGTATTAGCTGAAACTACTTTATACCCTAAACTTCCTTTCACTCCCCTCTGCATGATTCATGGTTGGTTGACCCTTCCTTCAGTCCTGCTAATATAATACTAAAAGCTTTTGCCAGTTTGGGTAAGGTTTGAAAAATAGGTCTCCAGGATGAGGTAGGACTGTCAGCAAAATGAGACGCTTATAATATTTTGGACATTAAAACAACTGTTACCTTAATTTCTCCTTGTTTCGTGGCAATTAATAAATTAACTAGGAATTTCCTAGAAGACAGGCACTGAATCCAGCCCTTAAGATCTTCAGTGTTCATTGAAAGCAGAAGAGGGAGATATTCTCCTGCTGAGATTTGCTCCCCAACAACCCTAGTACATTTTGTGCGCCACTACAAACGGTAACCAGAATTCACTAATGGACATCCTGCTCTAAACAGCTGCTGTCCATCCCTAACTTTTAGTGATCCCCTGGACGCAGCTTCACCTTCACATACTCCACGCTTGCTCAGCACCTCTTAAATTCCCTCCTTTCCCCATCCTTCCAGTTGCTGGTAAAGCCGTTTCATACTTTGAAATTAAAAAAAAAAAGAAACTAATCCTATGTTCACACCTCACTGGCATGTCTTTTCTAGCAGACAGTTAGCTACCACATTGTGTCCACAGGTGTAACGTTTCTCAAACATGCCAAGAAGATATTTAATTTTTAAGCAGGAAGCCAAGAGTCTATGGAAAACCATGAGCTCTCCAAAATGTACCATTATGGCATTTGCCCAATTTTGCTTGCACACAAATCTGACTCTGAAGCTGCAACAAGAACAAAGCTCTAGAATCAAGAGACATAAAACTATAGCAGTCAACAGAGGAAGATCAAAAGCGTTACAAAAGTTTCACTTCTTGAATTACCCTATTGGGGGGGCTTACAACTTTGCCAGAAAAAGTTTATTATGCAAATATACTATGAAAACCAACTATGAGCACAAAATTAGCACGAAGTGGTGTTTGTACCATAGAGAACAAGTTCAAAACGTTAATCAGATATTGGGAAATCACTTAACTCTAACAGCAACGCAAGTTTGTCTACTCGGAAGATATCAGATCATACATAGGTACAAGTTCTGAAACACAGGCGATGACCTATACCCAGAAACTAGCACCAAAACTCTGCTAAAGATGCCAAGTCACAGCACGCTGTAAGGCCACAGCACCAAAACGGAGCATCCATCCTAAATGATTCCCATGCACACATACTACGTTAAAACACAGCACCGCTGGGCACTCAAGGCAGCTTCACACCTGTTAAATTCTTACTTTGGTTCCCCTCGCCCGTTCCGGGAAGGAGAAAGATGTTTTTCAAGCACGAAGGAATGAGGTGACAGCACTTAACACCCACGAAGCACCAGGGCCGAGCCCGCCCGGGCCGGCGGGCCATGAGCTGCTCTGAGACCAAGCCCATGAGGCAGCCGGGAGCCCCCGCGGCCGTAAGGGTCCCTCCGGGGGTTGGAGAGGCTTAACCGGCGCCACGGCGCTGCCGGGGAACGAGTCTCCTCGCCGCCTCCACGGCGGCATGAGGGACCTTTCCCTCCCCCCCGGAGCCAGCCAGGGAGAAGGCGCAGCGAAGAGCTGCTGCCCAAGGGGAGGCGCGGAGCCCGGCGGATCCCCCGGGGCGGGCCCGGGCGAGACGCGCTGCCTTCTCAGGAGCCGCGGCAAAGCCCCGAGCCGGGCTCCGCCGGCGGGACAGCCCCTCCCGGTCGCCTGGCACCCCTGGGGCTGGGGGCAGCCCCGCTGTCTCACTCCCTTCCTTCCCGCCCGCCCCAGCGATGGGGCTCCGGGGGAAGAAAACACACCATCCCCTCGCCGCCCCCTCAGGGCCGGCCTCCCGCCGCCCTGCTCCCCTCACCTGCTCGGCCCCCCGCCGCCGCCCACAGGAGGACGAGCCAGCAGCAGCACAAGCCGCCGCCGAGCCGAGCCATGCCGGTGCTCCCCCGCGCCTCCTCTGGGCACCGGGAGGCGGCGGGACTTTATAATAAAGTTCCCTCGCTCAGGGCAGGTCTCGCTGCTGCCCCCGCCTCCTCCGGCGCCCGCCCCAGCGCCCCGTGCTGGGCCTGGCCCTCTCGGCCCCACACCGGCCGCCTTCACCCTTCTCGGGTCCGGGATGTGCCCTGGGGGTGGCCGTCAGTGGCGACGGAGCTTCGCACCCGAAGCGTCGCAGCGGAGGCCCCGAGGCGGCTGCCCCATCGCCTCACAGCCCGGCATGGTGGCGTGGTGGCAGGGAAAGGCATTAAGTCAAGCTGGGCGGCAAGCCCAGGGCCCCGGGAGCTTTTTTTGACCCTGGTGCTTGTTTGGAGCCCCCCAAGGCCTGGCCATGATGTGGGGTTTGCTCCAGGCTGGGGTCGGGCCTTGCCGCCATACTGTCCTGAGGCAGTAAGGGGGGAGCCCCAGGCTGGCGCTTGCTGGGCCGCAGGGCTTGCCAAGAAGGGTGATGAACCAAAAAGGGGCGAAGGTTTATCAGGAAAGGCACCCATAAGGCAAGAGGAGTTGGGTGGTGTCTTACCAAACTCTGGATTTTACATCAGAGCAGCTTTTGGCCCTGTTGAGTGGAACAACCGCTGTGCGTGTCCCAGCAGAAAAGCTGAGGGATGGCCCTTTTCGTAGGGTTTACAGATAGGGACAACTTCCCAAGGTGTCTTCTCCTGCCGCTGTGATTCAGATTATTTTGAGATGCTGCCTTTTCCCTCAGTGTTGGCTTTTCTATCACTGTCCTAAACCAGATGTTATTAGGACTTTGTGTTTCAGTAATTGTTTAAGATAGTTCAAATTTGATACTGGTGCCTGTAACAGCCTCATATAACGAGGTCACATGCCAACCAGTTCAGGCCAAATAGCAAGGCTTGGCCTCAAGCCCAGGGTAACAGCACTGTAACACTACTGCTGGCTGCAGGGATCCTTCCATACCCATCGCTGTTTTGTTCTGGACTACTTTTCACTAAGAGATAAGGGTAAAAGACAGTGCTGTTACCTTTTTTTTTTTGCCTCCCCAGTGAAAAATAACTCTTAAATGTCTAATCGTGAATGGATGCTGCATTTGTTTTGGAGGAATATTTTCCAAAGGTTTTTCCGTATGAGAAATTCAGCTCTGTCACATGGTGCTCTCAGTTTGACTGTGCTGGTGAAGTAAAATACAAAATTATATTTTCCACAGAACTCCCTGTATTAGATTACAATAGGTGAAAAAAAAGTATGCAAAGTCAGATGCTCTGTGCGTAAGTGACAGGCATGGACAGGAATTGGAGGGACATGCTAGGTTAGACAGCACAAATATACAATGCTGAAACATGAGGGGAGTGTGGATGCGTGATAAAAATGAGATGGAGACAAGGCGGGAGTCTGAATATGATCAAAGGTACAAAGCTCTTTTTGTGCATTTGGAAAGATTCATTTCCACATGCTCCCAGCCCAGGGATTCACAGAAATTTTTTTGGTGTGAGTTAAGTTCAAATGAATGGTGGTGGTGCAGCCAAAATCCTTTCCACTCAGAGAACAAAAAATATATCTCACCCTAGTTTTTTAATATAACATTTCACTGCTTAAAAAAAAACCAGGAGAGGTGTATGATTGGACCTTCCGTGACAGATTTCTGATGGTAGAGGGCTCTTTGATCTATGATTTGATAACAAGATGCAACGGTAAGACATTGAATCTAAGACAGATTCAATTCAGAACCCAGGAGCAAATTTTTAAAAAGTGTAATCAAAATTTATTTTTATTGTGATGTATGGATGATAGATATGTGCAGGGACAGAACCATGTAGAAAACAAACCTACCAGAAAATGGGTCCATCGACTCATTGCTAAGGTAACTATTCATCTTCAAAGAATTATATGAAATTTATAATCTGAAGAATACAGGAATGAGAAGGGCTACTGAAAACTAAATTAATTGTCTCAATCAGTGTCAGCAGACATTTGCTCTAAAATAATTTGCACCTCAGAGGTGTCAAGAATGGAACCCATAAAATTCCTATTTAAAAATAGAGTTAGGACACTTCAAAGATCAGAGCAACTCTGCTTAAGATAGTAGTTGTAGTGGGTTTCTTCAGGCCTGAGGGGTCCAACGCTTGACACTGCGTTACAGCTGCGCTTGCTGAGCGTATCAGATACAGCAACCAGAATAGTCCGATGGTGCCAAGAAGCATAGCAGTCGCACCCAAGAATGCAGACATGGAGACAAAGCTTGTTGATTGGCACCACAGGGCAAGACACAGCAGACCTTATACTTTTTTACTCTACTGGTAGTCTTTTTAATACATACCAGTTTTAGAATACCAGACATATTTTTCTATCCTTATCCCGATGAACACTTCCATTAGGACACAGTCCGAAGAAGTAATGGTATGGTATTAGTGCCAGCCCAAATTTAAGATTGGTTACGCACAATCTGAAAGCTGTGGCTGTTGGTTACGTGCTATCTGCTATTTCTGTCTATGTTGTGGTCCTGGGTGTAGGAACTGGCATTCATTAGGCAAGAGCAGAAGGCCTACAGCACCTCTTGATTTAATTTTTCCAGGAATCTTTGCACTTGAGATCTGTCTGTTTACACCTAGGTTGTTCTTTGTGTGTGTGTGTGTTCTTACAAAGCCAGGTTAGATTGATAAAGAAAAAACATAGGTAACTGGCTTGCCCTTTTTTAACATTTTTTGGTTGTTTACTTGGACAAAAATGCTGTTCAAAACAATAAAAGAATGATTTTGCACCAAGTTTTATGGTTTGAATACTGACTGATATCTAACAATGGTGAAAGAAGTAGCTCTGCTTGGAAAGCCACCCATGTACAAGAGGCCTTTGCAAAAATTTCACTGACTAGTTGTTATTTCTTCATGTGAATGCTGATTTTCTTTTACGTATATCACCTGTGCTTTGGTTGCTTTTTAAAGCTGTTTATAAATGTCACGGTGTCAGTTAGTGAGCAAGTAGTTTCAGTAAAACCCGAGTTCTGCCTCGTTGTGTAACTTCATCCAAAAGTTGAATTGAAAGTTTCTGAGGTTTAAGAAATTTAGATAAGTTTGTTTCCTTCATTTCTGTTGCGCTTCTGGTTTGGGAACAGAAGCAGAACTGGAGAAAAGATATGAAAGTGTCTGTTTTTGCAAGGTTTCCAGTTTCATTTTGCAGCCCCAAGAGATTTGGAAAAGCTTTAGAAACCATACAACTTCTGGAGTAATCTCCCAACGTAAATAACAAAAATGTTTTCTCTTGAACAAAGTCAACCTGATTAAACAAAACATGTGAGACACAGGGGAAAACAACAGAAGAAGCAAAATGGCACATATCCAGGATTTACATATGATATCTTTAATGTTATTTTCAAATATATTATAGCAAATCTTTCTTCAAATAAAAATTACAAATTAAACACAACATTTTAAAATCATGAAAAATTAAGGCTCTGTTGTGAATATTTTCAGAATCGGATTATTGAACAGGCTATCACGTTTCAAAAACAAACCAAACCCAAAAACCTCCTATTTTTCCAGACTCAAGTGCAGATATTTTCATTTACCTCAAAACAGGCTGCATGTGTCCAACTGAAGTCATCCGACAATTTCGACGTTACAGTGAAGAGAGGTTTGATTTACTGATAGCAGGTCGGATGGTAGAAAGGATGCTTGAAAAGGTATTTTCTTTCTCCTCTAGCTGAGAGTATAAGCCTCCAGCCTTCACATGAAGTACTCCAGAGAGTTGCTGCAGCTTTTTCAGTCACGCTAGACATCCAGTTTTAAAGATATGTGACAGATTTCTCTGTGCTGGCCAGTTGCAGGTATTCCAGGGTACCTGATCGGTAGCTAGCTACCCGTGAAAGCTCCCGTGTCTTGAACCCTTCGCTTTCTCTTTTCTGAAGAGTATTTGTTATCATCTCTGCTAAGTCATCATGTAACCGCTGCTGATTCTCCCTGAAAGTGACAGAATGGAAAAAATTTCAGTGATTCACATGTTTTCAGTGATCCCCAGATCCCCAGTGGTTTTTAAACATTTCTGTCCAACATTTATCTTCATGACATTCACACGCTACTGATAGAAAGTGTGGGCAGAACCAAATTCAGCTTCTGGATTTGGGAATAGAATTCAGGATTTACATGCAATTTTTTTCAGATAGTGTGGCCCACTGTCTCTGCACAGGAGGTCTGTAGCTGTGTCATTATTGACCTTAAAAAAATTTCAGCATCATTTGCATCAAAAGGAGGACGTGAATTAGATTAACTCTGAATCAAAGTAGATTCTAGCTCTCAACACCATACTGGTGCCAGCACTTCCACTATTCAACTTCAGGTGGCCTTCAGTAGCAGAGTTGCCACCTTTTCATAAATTTCTGCAGTCTGTCTGCTTTCTGCTGGAGTACTCCACATATGAGAATTTTAACGGGCAATTTTATCAGTCACAGCCTATATAAGGAAGCAAAACCAAATGCATCACTGGACACAGTAATCCAGCTCAAGAGGTACTTTCAATAGTTGAATAGAATTGCCAGTTCGATAATTCTGGTAGTCTCAACTGATCATATTAATTCAAAAAAAGTAATTCTGAGTTTACAAAAGAGTAATTTCCTGCTCAGCCCAGAGACAAACAATTTTACTTTATGTAATTGCTTCAAATTGTACTGAAACACTGTCATTTCAAAGCAGATGGCAGCAAATTCCCATTTAGTAAAAGAGTGACCGTACACAGGAGTTTAGAGCAGAAAGTGATGAACTTACACGTGTAGTGATTTTGCAGGAAATAATGCAGTAGTCGTATGCAAAATACACATGAAATGAATGCAGACATTTATCCTGGCTTCAATTTTGCATGGTTTCTCACAAACTACACTTCCACTATTACTATGTTGTATTCAGTACTGATGCAAAATGATAGCTCAGTTCCAGGACATCAACCTCATATTTTTTTCTTGATAACTTATCTCTTATGTATTAGAAAGTAAGCTTTTGTTCAATTTTAAAGACTTTATGCCTGTGCAATACTACAGTAACTTTGTCTGCCTGTTCTGCAGAGTACTGCGCAAAATCCTCAAGTTTCATTCCTCCTACAAATTCCGCCACAAGAGCTTACAGGCATAACATGGTACTACAGAGAGCTGCACATTCAGTTGCAACTATCCTCTCACTGTACTGTCACACACAGTTGCCATTAGGACTAAAGTTTTGGGAATATGAATGTTTTTCATTTTTCTGTCTATCTCTTGCATTTACCACATCAGCAACTTGTCCTGTAAGTCTTATTCTCTTTCCAAGGAAATGAACCTGCTTAGCGCTTATATATACAAATAACCTTCATCATATGTATAATCCCATGTCATGAATATTTACATATGTTTATATGCACATACGCTGTTAAACCTCTAACTACTGAAAGCAAGTTGAGTGGTAGAAAAAAAACCTCAACAAGTATCAGGGAGGAATAGTGAAGGCTAAAGTACAAAGACTGGGAATTTCTCTTCCCTTTTCACATATAAAAACGATCTTACACAGAAGGAGGTGTTGGGAGATTGTATTTCTTGTCCTCAGTACCCGTCAACCAGTAGGTAATCTCTGTTCCTCTGCCCTAAATATGTATGACAAAGAAGAGAAAGCACAATTTAGGGATTAGAGTGCAATTTCCTGTAGTTAATTTACATAAATAATGCTATATTGCACATTGCCGTGTTTGCCTTTGCTTGTTTTCGGTAACTGTTGCTCACAGGAAAGGATTAAACATCAGATGTGAGAAGAAGAATAATGGGGGAGATGCAGCTGCACACTCGCTCCCTTGTTCCATGACCTGAAACAGACGCCATGGGAGAGGTGAGCCGTGCTGCCTGCCAACAGCTCCCAAGTACAGGTATCTGCCAACTGTAACAGACTGAAATAAATGCATTGGTAAATAGACAGTCAGATATCGCAGCATGAGAAAATTAACAATAGATTCGGCTTCCTTTCCATATGATTAATTCACACATTATATCATATAAACACACAACAATTTTCTGTTACAAATGGTAGGTTTCATTTATTCTCCACATCTTTATGTTGCTTTAATTTGTGACTTAGGGAGCTCTCAGTTGCCTGCCTTGTCTTTATAGAAGTGTCTTCAACCACTAGAGACTGTGATACCAATTGATCGGTAAACCTTGTTCCCCAGGGTACTCTCAGCTATATAATACTTTTACACTATTCCTCTTCTCTGTGTTCATGCATGTAAAGGTTACCTTCAAGTACGTTTCTCCTCTCACTTCATACTGGAATCGGCAGTCTGTTCTTTTCAGGATGTTAATAGTGGAACCATTTACATGAATCCTTAAAGCTAAAAAATAAAGACACAACAAAAGCTCAGCCTGGAAATGTACCCCATAATCATAGTAAGTATATGTGAAAATTGGTGTCACAGCAGAACCTCCTCCAATTCCAGTTACTATCAACAGCAATTCTGAGAGTCAAATTAAATGAGAATCAATTACACCACTGTATGAAAAATCTAACTCCACTGCATAGCATTGTATCTAGGAAGAAATACAGCCATTGATCTGAAATACAGGTGACCGTGGTATCTGTAGTATTTAGATGCCAAAAGGAAAAAGAATAATTGGGAGTGTCCTACACAGAGAATAGTCATGTGAAGACACGGCACAGAAGACAAACTGGCTCTTGGCACAGTTCCCTAATGGTGAAATTTAAGACATAAGTGCTTCAACTTAAAATATACAGTCAGCATATTTACACAACAGAGCTGTAATGCAATTCTAGGTCAAACTAAACTCTACCATTCAGAGAGTAAAATTAAATCCTAGACACATAAATATCACATCTTCCACAGGAACTCAGCCAGCGAACCAGCCTGTGTACTCCCCATTACCAGCACTGAAGCATGAACAACGAACAATTCTATGTTGCCCAGTGGGACAGTGAAACAATTGGTAATTGGATCAAATAGGGCTTCTTAATCTTTAAAACTTTTTGCGAGCTGATAATAAGTTGTTTTCAGCTGAAAACAGACACTTCAGTCACAAACTAACCAATAGCCTTTGGTCCTGTTACACTGACAGCTAAAATTAAATCCTTACGCAAGCCTGTGGATTCCATCCGCGAAGCTGTGTTCACTGTATCTCCAAACAAACAGTAACGAGGCATTTTTATTCCAACCACACCAGCCGCACATGGACCTAGAAAGGGGATGCAGAGAATGCAAAAAAGCTGGATCAAGACACTATTTGTTTGGAAAGTGTCTCGCTGTTGCAGAGCAGTGCAGTACCTGCTGGAGCTCTGCATTCCTCACCGATGAGAATACTCTGTCCCTCACTTCCCAAAGTATCTGGTGGTCTCCCCTTCTACTCCAAACCAAGCCTAGCTCTGCTCATCTTGCATAATCCAATAAGAGCATAAAAAGGACGTGGCTGAACAGTGTTAATTGTATTTAAACACACTTTTTGTGCAGAAAAAAACCCACAGTTCAGTCAGTCAGTTTTGGAAGCAAGAGGAAAGAAAATAAGCTTCATTATGGAGGGGTGCGTAGTGGTATCTCAAAGGGTTTCCCAGTGCCTCAGTTGCTTTCACCAATATGTTCCTCCCCTGGCAGCTGGTGTTCAGCTGGTTGTTGAAACAAATAAAAATGAAAAGATAAAGTTTCCCAAAGTACTTGGGAGCTATCTACTTGAGCTATCTGCAGTTCCTCTTTGAGAAAAATTATTTTTATGGATTAATTAAAACATGGATTCCCACATAGGCTTTTCAGAACTTTTGCCTCCAAAAGCATAAAATACAGGCCTGCATTTTGTGGCTAGGGAAGCATATCTGGCCATGGCTGATCTCCACTTTGGTCAGGAAGGAGCAGTCTGTAAAGGCTTATTTGATACAACTGGATTAATCATAACAGGAACAATGGCAGTTCTCTTCCTAGCTACTGACTTAAGCTGTGAATGAATGGGTATGAGCTATTTCACTGTGGGGGAGCAAACCAGTGGCTTATTTACTTCTGTTGCTCTCCCTCCAGGTACATTGTTTTCAACCTGGTTCTTCATGAGGAGAGCAGTTGCATATGATGTACTACCAGATCTTCTGTGAATGGCTATTCTGTTCAAAAACAAGGCAACAACATTGTCATTGTTGATCTAGCACTGCTGTGTACCGGAGTGAATTCCAATGCGAATCCAAACAGGCAGACCCGGCAGATGTCTCAGTTCAAAAGATCCCATGAAGCTGAGGATGTCCAAAGCCATCATGGAGATGTCTACGGCATGCCGGTTGCCGTTCCTCTTTGGTAAACCACTCACCACCATGTAAGCATCACCAATGGTCTCCACCTGTGGAAACAAAATTAGAACTAGCTACCTGCAGACATGAGGTAATCTTGACCTGGTTTTCTCTCTTTTGTCTTTGCTTAGAAGGCAAATTCCAAATTTGTGTGTCCCTTGGTTGTTAACTGAGCAAAACTGCAGAGCTAATCACCTTGTAAACATCATGATGGTCAAGAATGTGGTCAAAGTTCTTGTAGATATCATTCAGCATATCTACCACCTCCATAGGGGTGCTGTATTTGCACAGTGTGGTGAAGCCAACAATGTCACTGAAGTAGATAGTGACTTCTTCAAATAGCTCTGGCTCTACCAGGCCAGTCTCCTTCAAAGATTTTACTACTGGCCTGTGGAAACAGAGAAGGCAGGAAAACAGATGAGTAGTCCGTGTTTAATATTAAAGGTATTTTTTCATGCAACCCAACCACATAATTGCTTTCTGTGTAGGAAACATCAGATATTTTGCTGAAAACTGCCACTGTAATCGCATTTTAGATGCTCATAATGCCTTTCAGCCAGGGACCTCAAAGCACTTAGTAATGTTAATTAATGCACTACAGCCTTACAAAATCCAAGTGTGTTAATAGCCATGAGGAAACTGAGGCACAGGAAACTGAGTTTCTTGGGTAAGGTCAGAAATAGAGATATTGAGTCAAATTTAAAACTGGAATTCTGAAACTTCTGACATGTAGACCTACATTCCACCCACACAATAAGTAAGAACAGACAAGTTTTTCAATTTCCCTAGCGCAGGATTATTTTCATCCTGATAATTACATCACCTCATCCTGATTTCAGATGAGATATCATAGCCGATAATTTTATGAAACAAAAATTCAATACCATGACAGTCAATAACTATTCAGAGGGACCTTCATTTTCTTGCATTTCTAAATCCAGAAATATATCTGTTCCTGGTAGATATATTAAAAAAGAATAACTGAAAGAGAGCCAGAAAATTATAGGTGTTGCACAGTGCTATGTTAATCTACAATAAGACAATAATAGAGTGGTAGGAACAAAAAAGAGTGGAAGGAAACATAGATTCCTTGTCACATGGTCTACACAGCCAGATCATTTCAAATTTTCACCAAAACTGGATTGAACAGACACATTTTTTGTTATGAGGAGTCATAAAATCAATACCCTGACTGTTTAAATACCCTGGAAAATAGTAGTGACATACCAGGATAGTTTTACTATCCCAAATGTATGCAATACCAAAGTTACTGGCATTACCAAAATTACAATGTCAATAATACTTGTCCTATGCCATACTCTGAAGCACCCGTCTAGCTCAGTCTCGCCCAGTATGGCCCAGCCCACCTCAGCTTCTCTCTTGCATTGCTAAACCCCAGTCAAAAGTTGGACTGCACTTATGCTCTCCAGCTAGAGACACTCCTTCTACCTAGCAAGGTGCTGGAGCAGAACAGAGCTCTGTGATGTGGGATCGCTGTAGATCTGTGTGTTCTCAGGAAGGCAATGAAAAGAAGTTTGTGCTAGAAAGGGGGATCCTGTGCATGAAGAGAAGCTGAGGAAGATAACGGGTCCCAGTACCATCTTGGCATGAAACTCCACCATAGCGTGGAGACCTCTGGCAGCTTCTTCTTCTTTCCTCTCTATCAGGATACGGTTAGAGGGGAAGGAAATAGAAGATTAATATTAATCCCAACCCCCACTCTCCAAGAATCAGATGATATACGTAAAGAGCATGTCCATGAAAATCCTCCTGGCCAGTTACCTTGGAAGTAACATGAAATTAAGCCTGTCTGCTCTGTCTCGTTCTGCTTTGTATAGCTCTGTCCTTTCCTCCACCAGGTGCTCCAGGTTCCGGGAATACAGCTGTAGACGCCGGATCAGGGTATCCATGTAGCTTTCATTGGTCTGGCCATGGTAGTTACTGTGAATAACAGAAATGCACGAGACAAGAAGAAAGGCTGATGGAAGTACATTGTTGAGAGAGACAAAAAGCAGTCAAAAAAGGAGCAACATAAAACTTCTACAGTGTTTGACTTCCACGTAGTTAGAATGCAAAGCACCTTGAGCGCATCATTCTTTTTCTTGCTTGGAGGGCTTATGTGGATGAACTGAAAGTCTGTGATCCAGGCTTGACACTTGGAGCTGGTAATTCTTAAAGTACCCTTAAATCACCTAGCCCTGTTAATATTGTCAACTCCAGGTTACCTTGGGTAACCCACAAACATTCATTTGTAAAAAGTAACTGACAAGCTCAAATCCTGAGAGAAAGTTAAAGATAGTTGGTAGAAAATTGCATATAATGTTTAGGTGGGGACTTCAGACAGAAAGATTAAGACAATTTGGGGCTGCCTGTGTAGAAGACAGAACAATTCAATGGAACAATTAGCAGTCCCTGGGCTAGTTTTGCTCACAAGATCCTGCAGACTCCAGCTTCCTAACTCCTAGAAGCAGAAGTATGGTATCATGAGCCACTCAGAACCCCTGTTTTCCAGGCAGCCTGCACTTGCCAGAGCAGTCTGAAAGTAGATAGGGCCAGGCTGACTGAAGAGTCAGATTAGTATTGTACCCAAGTGGACTTTAAAACCACTCTTACTTGAAACAAATCTTTATGTTAGGGATGCACCATCTTAGACTCCCCACGAGAAGAACACTGTGTTGCATGTGGCAAGAGGCAACCTCTTTGCTTTTGTAGGGTAGACGCTTACGAGCTGAACCAGGACATCCTTCCATTCAGCTGCAGTAAGATTATTCGGTTGATACATTCAGTTATGCATAGTGCAGTTGTCCTCCTGCCCACGTCAAGTGTAGAATGATTTGAGTACTGTTGGGGTTTGTTGATGAGGAGAGCTTTAAAAACTGAGGATCAATTTCCCAAGAGAGTTGATTAAAAGCTCACTGTTCAGACATCAAAATAATTAATTCAGATCAAACTCTGTAGGAACAATGTAGCATTGGCCAGGTGAAAGGCCTGTATAAGCCAACAGGGTTTATTTGGCTATGGCCCTTATTTTCCCACAACTTTATACCAACAAAACCCTGTAATTAATATTTCTGCTGAGTTACAACCCAACATTTGTAGTCAGCTTAATTTGGGACCATCTAAACTCATTTATGGCACAACCCAGCTCGTCCACACTTTCTAATCATTCTCCAAACATTCATGTGCACTCATTTCCCGAAACTTAGACGACATGAGTCACTATCCAACTCTTGACTAGAGGCAGGGGGTGAATTACCTGAATGTTTTAAATCTCTAATTATCCAGCTCACTACTTTCACAATGTACCAATTTGAGGTATGGTGATCACCTTACCCTTGCTAAGCTAATACGCGCATAGATGCTCATGTACACACATGTACGTATACATACGCACGTGCTCACCTACCTTTCTTCCACAGAATAAAAGAGGATCTAAGTGAAGACGCACATTTTTTCTACTGACTGAATCATAATCACATCAGCTTACGTACTTAAAAAATATGAGCTTTCTAACACTTAGGAGGAGTTTGGAGTCAAACTTAAGAGTTTCTTCATAAGAAACGGAGTCCCTGCTGCTCACCTGAATATTTTAGCCAGAGTACTCTCAATTTTCTTAAAGTCAGGCCTTTTCTCTGGATCTTCCTCCCAGCAGCTCTTCACTAGTGTATACACCTTCAAACAAAAATTTAAGGAAAGTCCACCTGAGTAATGGATATAGGAGGATAATGGTGCTAAGCAGCACTAGTTCATTAGGGAATTTCCAGTTACTCTTGACCGACAACATATTAAAATGTGTGACTAACTGTTTTGAATCTATGGTTAGGACACTCATTGCAGGCATCTTAAATTTAACTCTGTGGTGACTAGTGACATGATCTTAACTTGAATTTGCAATACATAAATGAAAGACAAGTAAATGGATCCAGTTATTGACATGGAGGTAAATGCTGTGGTAATTATATTTCCAGTATCCTGAGTTTGGAATTTTTCTGCAACTGGTGATTCAGGCAAAAAGAATGGGGTTCATTGCTGAATATATGGATGTCTACAATATGGACATTTTCACCTGAGCAAGAAGCCTTAGGGGCTATAATCAGTGGAGAGAGGTGTATTTGAGACGTGATTCGTCCCATCTTAAAGATATTTAAAATAGGTCAGAAGAGTAGCACCATATAAGCGTCCATTTCTTTCCAGTGAAATGATTTTGATGACTTGTATTTCATTTCACTGGTAACAACTATAAAATACCATTTTTTCCCATGAGGTTAGGGCATTTGGCATAAAATGTGCATAGCTTTCATCCTCCTATGGTCATGAGCTCTAGTTTAGCCAGGACTTCCACCACCCTTCACCCAGAAAATGGCTTAGTTAATTATTAGCTTACTTCCATGTCTCTTTCTCCCACTGTTTCCAAGGACAAGTCTGGTCGGAAAGGCTTCACTCCTTTGCCACTCTCCACTCTGTAAAGTTTCTCTAACACAGGAAAAAGATGCAAAGTTTTAAACAAAAAAAAAACCACATAAGGACATTCCTTGTGGATAGCATCCTATCTTACAAATTACTGTACAAACAGAAGCCTTGAAAACAGTTCTCTCATTTTTATGTGCATTTCAACTTTGGAGCTTTTCTAAATATATGGCACAAGACCAAAATAGGCGGGCTTGAAAGCCCCTGAAAGCAAAAAGAATAGGAATGTACATGAGTATTTATTGGTCACGGTAGACATGGTTATGGCATCTTCCCAAATGAACGTTAGGCATTATTAGTGTGCCTCGCAGCATGAAGTATAGCTATAGTAAAAAACAATGTGAAAAGCCCATTGCAACTTGATCAAAAGGGTGGAGACATACAACTCTTATCAGAGCAGTTCAAATCATCCTGCAGATGCTCGGCCTCCTTAAAACTAGGCTATCAATGTATATGGTTTAAAAACATCACATTTGTTAACTCATTTGTACTCTTATTCATAAAATCAGTTCTATGAAAGTCATATGGATTCTGAACATATCAGAATGCAGGCTGCGTCTGCACATCTCAATGTAAGCACAGTAAGTGAGAGCTAAAGCAAAAATATCTTTCTTTGTCCTTCTCCTCCAGACCTCAAGAGTTCCAGAGGGAGAGAGTTAAAAAAGAGAAGCACATTTTAACCTCTGAGGGAGAGAAACTGTAAGGGATCCATGAACAAATGTGAAACATATTTCTTAATAATGTCTGATTTTATTTGGGAGACAATTTTAGTGAAGGAAGCATATAGTGAGATGGCTTGTAGCCAACAAGCCAAGAAGCATATAGAGAGGAAGGCTTGTAATCGTGATGGTATGTGCAGGCCTAGAGCATCTAGGGATGGCTAAGCACGTCCAGGGTGCATGATCACCCTAACAAGGTGCAGTAGCTTCCAGCTTTGTGGTACAGAAATTACAGACTAGAGAAGGAGCAGGAGACTTGAGTCTCCCGAATGCTATGGAGTGGAGAGACTGCTAAGAAGTATTCTGTGGGCTGAGAGACAGAAGAATCTGTGCAAGTCTCATGTATGCAAGAGGAATGTGTTGGATTTCCATGCTGTGCGCACCCCGAGAGAGGAAGTAACAGCAACTATTAGCAACACTGCAGTTAGCCAGTGGCAGAAAGTACTGGAACAAGGAGGCAGCTTGAATTGAGCATTGGTACATGGCAAGACTTCATAGCCTTGAACAGGGAATGAGGTGTTTCTGCAGAAGAGTGGAGCAACCAGCTGGCCTAACAGCTGTCTCGCAGAGAAGTCAGTGAAGAGAGTGAGAGACTATGACTTAGTTACTTCTATACATTAGAAATCCAGTTCTGTATGCCCATCATCTTTGTGGGACTTTTTTCTCTCATTAGTAGCAATATTATTGTATGTTAGGTTGATTGATACACATATTTGCAGGTTGAGAAAACTGGCTCACAGAGTACCTGGAAGTTGAGTTTAATTTTCCTAAGTTGGTGGATGGAGGCTAGATATAGGGCTTCTTAAACAACTTTTAAAATCTGTCCACAGTCCTTGCTGCTGCCACTGAAGTCCTGGAGAAGCAGTTATATCAGTTGTCCTGAAATATCAATATCATGTCTTCTAACTTCCAAAGATTAACTTCTGATAACCTAGCCATTGAAAGACTTTCTGCAGACTTAAAAACCAAATGAATCTAACATCCAACAGGGACATTTCTTTGCCCATTACCATTGGCTCTAATTTGGTATTCTTTTCCCTCTTTTTATCTTAGATATTTGTAAATTAATGGTCAACCCAATTCTGAGATACTCTCTTCCAAAGTTACGTGATGCCACAAACAAAATTCAAAGGTGTTTGAGTAAGTATGGTCTGGCCTCTTGCTGCCTCATCTTGGCTAATGACTGAATCCAGACTTTTAAATGAGGAGCCACTTCAGCAATATATAATAACACTCATTCCTTTCTATTACATTAAATTTGATGAACTGTTGAAACTAGGCTGAACACATTTACTGAAATTGCATAATCAAAAATCAAAGATAATAATACCAGAAGCCATTAAATCAGCAATACATGTCGCAGACATCTACTAATACTTTTAAGGAAAAAACTTTGGGCAGAAAATAATCTCCTCACTGAATGGAAAACTTAAAAATTCAGCTGAAGTTTACAAAGCAAATTTTTTTTTTTAAGTTACACTGAATTCAGACTTACCAAACAGGCTTCAGGCCCAGTAAATTTATTGCTGACTTACTAAACATGCTGATGTGTGTGACCATCTCCAGCAACCACACCTAGGGGTGCTAAAAATTCTTTCAGTTGGATGGATTAACCTAATGTTATTTGAAAGGGACAGTCTTTCTAAAATGACAAAATGCAGTATTAAGAAACAAGTCAAAGTTAAAACAAGGAACCAGGTTGTGACTCTGACAGCCAGGGTCGAACACAGAGGAGTGAGGATGCCACCATATCTTAGAAGAGCCCAGAAACACTGTGTCTGAGGCTAACTTAAAAACCATTAACGTAACACAGAAAGACTGTAACTGCTAAACAAGCAGTTAAAATAATGTAGTTTGCTATGGATTTGCTTTGCAAGTCAAAATGAGGCGGGAAGATCATTGCTCTTTCCTTTTGCCAGCTATTTTGGTGATATTTGTAAAATGCTTGCATTCATGAGAATGGTGCCTGCCTCTTCCCCAGAACAAGGAATAGGAAGACTTTTATTTTCTCTACCTTATCTTAAGCATGGAGTCCTAAAGAGTTTGCTTGAAGGGAAACAGGCATTTCTAATCTCTTTTAGGCCTACATTTATATTAAAAAGTTGGTGACGTGAAATACTGTGTTTTCCCAAGTATGAACGTAGATTTGCAATAATGTAGGATGATGAACATACCCCAAAAGTTATTCTCAAATATAACTCAGGAAAAGAGCTATTAGGCTGTCCAGCTACTGCTCTAGATGTTTTAACAAAAGTGAGGCGGATCTATCAGAATGACTCAGAGGTAAAGGCAATGTCTATACTTGTTGTTGGTAACTGTCACTAGGAAAATCCCAAACCCACGCATGCTTTTATGTCAGTTCTAATATATAATAATGCCTGCATTCCGGGAACTGGGACTGACTGGGCTGTTAGCCAGTCAAAAACAATGTCACAAAATGCACAACATGGGGTTTAATGGATGCCCTACAGGAAGAGATGCTTTTTTTTGACACAAGTTAAATGACTAAAGTTAATTTTGACTGGCTTGAATGAAGTCTGAATTGCCATTTTTTAAATGCCAACTGTTCCTGTGTCATGCTGCTGAGTATTTGTTGTTCTGTGTTGACATTGATGATTTACAATGTCTGATATGAGTGAATTATTATATGTTGTGCACAACTCATAATAGAAAAACCTTTGTGGCCTTCGAATGCTACAGTAAGTCTGGACAGCATTGTATAATTCTGTAATGCTGTGGCCAAGGTGAAGAGGGAGGAGAAAGGGCAAGAAAATTCAGTGCAAACTTTATTTACAGAAAGAATAAGAACATTTGCCCCCAGCGTGAGATCCTTCAAACAGGCTCTTAATTCATCACACAGTGAAAAGAAGCAGCAGTTCAAGCTGCTGTCAGAGACAGTGCCTTTTACAAAACATGGCGAATGGGCCAGTTACAGCTACACCATCCCACAAGGCTGCAATGGAGGAGAAATTTATGGATTTACCTCTGCTGTCCCGGCAGTGTCCCGTGTAGAAGGTCTCCTTGCGCAGGATGATTTCTTGGGCAATGATCCCGTAGCTGTACACATCACCCTTCTGGGATACATCAGCGTGACGGAGATGCTCAGGGGCTGTCCACAGGTCTGAAGATTCGGATGACAACAGGGGACAAGGTAAAGGGGGAAGGGAGAGAGGTAATTGAAAAAGGGTGATGTTTCCCAGAGCATCCATTGGCTATAGTGGTATTTCCCTTTACTCTTTCCATATCAAACCTAGAGCGCACTGCTAATGTTTATTTCCTATTTTAGTGTTTTTCTTGAGAAGCTGACATTAATACAGGTTAGATAAACCTCTGATGTGGTAGTTCTCAGTTGTCTGGGATTTGATGGCCCTGCTATTTTCCAGGGTCAATGCAAATCCTCACACCTCCTTCCAGAAAAGTCATGGCTATTGGCAACAGACTTGCTTCTCTTAGCTACCATTCATGGGCTTCTTAGAAATAGCCTATACATCTGTATAAGACCAAGGAATGCCAGTGCCATAAAAAAAAAGCTGAACCATAAAGTATTGAGGTACATGCATGGAGTTTGTTGTACAAGATGTCAGGTGAGAAGACTGTAATATTTCCCAGCAGCCTTGATATCATGAATCTATTGAAATAATTCTCAAGTGCTTTTGAGCCTGACATATTACCTGCTTATAACCACTTTCTTCTACAGAAATTATTAATCTGTATGTCTAGTACAACAAGCACCATTGTACCTCAAAACCAGAACGCTGCCATGGTATGACAGTTTGTTATGACACGCTGGTGATTTATCATAACAGTGACCTGAACACAGTGACCCTGAAGACGGTGTTATGATATCAGGCTGCAACATCCAGCCACAATGAATCTGTAGATCTCTTGTGAAACAGAGAAAACTCGGTTTTCTGCAAGGAAAGAAATCTAGTAGCCAGAAATTTTGAGGCTGCTTGTGAAACCATTTATCTTAGGAGCAATGAAGGAAGAGAAATACATTTAAATATGAAATTTGTATGATTAAGAATGAATAGAGAATCTACATTTAGGGCACTTTTCTTACTCTATTTTATGTTCTCATTGCTACTTTTGAGCAGGTTTGTGTCCGAATGTAAAAATTTTCTCTTAACTCAGTTACAACCAGTTTCTCAGATCATATACTACAGCTATGGCACTGTGGTGCTGTGCTTATTGTGCCCCAAGCTCTACTATACAGATTCAGATGACATAATTTCAGAGGGGCTCATCTCTTACTGAAGATCAAGTAAGAAGATGAGTAGCAAGGAGTGCTCTATTTTAGAGAAATGTCCTATGAATATGAAATTACTAAAAAATGTAAAGAAAAGCTGTTAACATTATTCAAGTCTGATTGAATACATAGTGCTAGATTCCTACCTAAAGAATGAAAAACATTAAGGTTGTTATAGCATATGATTACAGATTTTTTTTAAGGATGATCAGAGTCACAAGTGTTAATGTTTAAATTAAATCACAGAGCAGTGTGGTAACACATGCATCTGATCAGTGACAAGATCAAGTGGTGCTTAACTCCTTTTTTTTCTTCACACAGGTTCAGCATTATTGCTGAAGAGAGCTGTTTGCATGAAGGCCTGGGATGCTGAAAATGTTTCTTGCATCTCTGGCACATGTGAAATCTCTGTTTTCTAAACTGTAAGTTGAAAACTTATCTTTCCTTTCCTTCTCACCTACATTGCTTGATTTCTTTCTCTATCTGCTAATAATTCTCTTTCATCATGTTATTTCAGTTAAGACAGTGTTTTCAGATAGCATTTGTATGATGGCTACTACATGAAACAAAATCACATTATGTGTTTTGTACTGTGTACAAGATGCAATTAGGCCCTACTGGACTATGAACATAAGAAAATTCCATTGTGTTGGAAAACATGAAGGAGAGTCCAATTGGATTCTGGTTTTACCTTTCCTTGGAGGCAGAATTGAATTACAGCCAAAATCAGTGATCTTCACTACCATGCGATTGTCTACTACACAGTTTGTGGATTTGAGTCGACCATGGACTTCAGTTTTGCTTGAGTGTAGGTAAGACATCCCCTGTGGTTGATAATAAAAGAGGAAGAAAGCAAGATCACACATGAGACACTCAGCTATTACCAGACTCGACACTCAGCTATTACCAGACTCGACAAGAATGTGAAATATTAGTCTAATATCTGTCCAAGTAATTAAATGGCCTTCATCAGCAACAGATATGCATAAATCACAATTCCCTGTCATGGAGAGAAACCAATATTCTTTTACAGAGGAGACTTTCCAAGATGATAGGAACTGTCAGTGTTAAGAAATGAGGAGATGGGTCATTAGAAGGATCATGTAATGGAAGACCATCCCTCCTCTTAGTTAACAAAAGTCTGACATAACATGTTGGGCTTTGATAAGATTAGAACACAATTAAGCAATTAGGAAAATTTATTTCCTCCCCCCGAAGTTTTGATTTCACTTGCAATAAATGCCTTTTTGGTAAATTTAGTACAGATTTGTTGGAATGTCACAGAAAAAAGTGCTTCCAACTACGTGTTCATCCAGTGGACACCATAGGTGTGAGAGGAATTGCTCTTTATGTCTGTATCATCTTTGAAGATTACCATACAGCAAAGGCTTCATTCATAAACATTGCGGCAGATCCTCTCTAGCCCTCTGGGCTGAAGAGGGGTCAATGCAGAGAGTGTTAGGTGACACCCTAAGGCTTATATAAGGCAGGGGCTCAGAATAGACAATCGTAAAGGTCTCTTTTGACCTGACCAATTATGGTTTTCTCTGTATTAGTCAATACGTATCAGCTATCCATGAGCTAAACTTGGAGGTGGGCACCATGGGGACTGGCCGATGCAGTTTCACCTATATTTCCTGAGATCCAGACTCCTGACTCACAACACAGACAGGTGTACAAAGGTGTGCAGTTTGCCCCTTTTTACTCATCGCCTCTGAATTTATCTCATTTAGTCGAAGACACTAGAATATGGTGTAATATATGAGAAGGGGCCAGCACTGAGGCACAGCAAGAAAAGAACATTGGTAAGTGGGCGTAAACTGAAGAAGGGAGTAGGTATGCTAATTTGCACCCTCTTGCTATTATTTATTCTGTTTCATCTCTCTCTTCTGAACTACTTAAGATCACACCTACTTATAGCCTACTGCTGGTTGTTTTTCTTCCAATAGTCCTCTTTTCTGTAGCTCAGTATATGAAGCACAATCTATATTCTTTGGAAGCCAGAACAGGTACGTCATATCTATTTAGTTTCTTCTCTGAATGGTATTCCATTTAGACTCCTACATGTATAGCTCATCTTCTTGTACAATAACTGGTAGACAGACTTTAATCAGGGTTACATAGTTCATGTGGTCATGAATACACTGTATTTCTCTCCTTTGGTATCCATAGGTGGGAACAGACCAGCAAATGCTGCAACAGATCACTGAAACATGAGCTGAGTTTTGGGCACAGTAGATGTATGTCTGAGACACAAGCAGCCTGCAAGAGATGCAATCCCTGGAGAATGTTGTTGGACTGGTTATCCTGGACCTATGCAGACCATGCCAAAATTTACAGACACTGTGCACGCTATATCCAAGGAACACATTTCTTGATTAAGCAGCTTTTATCACACAGCCCTGATGACACTGTCCAGGATGTTTTGCCTGCTTTTGGTCCTATTTCCTCCAGCTGCACCTCCTTCTGGCACCTGCTTTCATCAGCCAGGAAATATACCCATTGCTACTGCAGAATTTCTAATCAGTTTCAGCATCAAATGGCAGAGAAAGGTAACTTTGATGTCCTTATACCAGGGCTTTCTTGTTAACAGTTTCTGGAGGCAGAAGTCTTATAGATGTGCCTGATAAAATTTTCCTCTTTCCTTCCAACTATCCTATGCACCTACCTGAAAACAGAAACAGAGAACCTATTAAGAACCTAGGATTTTCAAAATTTATAATGACTTTCAGTGCAGTACTCCTAAATCCTTGAGGCATTCTTGTAACCTCTGCTCTGAAGCTCTGAAGCTTTAGTTCTGACTGAGAAATCCTTTTCCTGAGACAGTTTGCACAATATCCTGCAGCAGCCCCTTATTTAATAAAATGTGTTGCAACAACAGTGTATGCACTAATAACTGCAAGGCTTGATTACTGCAATTCCTTCTTAGCAGACCTTTCATCAGAGTCTTTGGTCATGTGTAACCAAATCCATGTAGCTACAGGTGGTGCCATCAGAACTAGAGACAGCAAAGATAGAAAAGAGTAAAAAAAAAAAAAAAGGAAAAAAAGTAAATGAGTAAATGGAGCCGGTTTAGGGTGTCCCCTTTGCCTACCCGACCTCCTCTAGTGGACAAGAGGGTGCTCTAGGAATAGTCACTGCTTGGCTAGCTGTACCAGGGAACAGAGATGATACAACCTCCTCTGTTCAGAAACACTGATGCAGCAGCTTCTGTGCCAGAGGAAGAGTAGGCGAAGTATGAGGACTACTCTTTTTTCTGTTTGGGAAACGGAAAACAACAAGGTGTAGGAAAGTGGTAGTGTGGAGAGGGAGGAGCATATCAAAAGGAAGGCAAAGGAACTGCAGGAGATGGTCATAGGGATTTTAACAGCCTGGAGAGCTGAGGCTGCACCTGAAAAGGGCAGGTGCTTGGATGAGAGAAACTGGAGCTGAAGGGTGATGAAGTGACTTATGTAAAGCAAAAAGCCATTCAAGTGAAACTAAGACAGGGTGCCTGGAGGTTGAGAAGCTGGGATTTGGGAAAGGCAGTACAAGAAGTTCATGGAGATGTCTAGGTCCCAGAGGCTCCACGACAGCATCAGGTCAAGGAATAGGAGAGACCGTAAGTTTCCTGATATTCCTAGGTACATACAAGTGTTCAGAAAGATTTTTGTGAACTGTCTCTCCTAACACAGCTAATAATGCTCAGGAGTCATTCCAGAGAACAGATGCAGTGCACTGACCATCCTCAGACTCCATGTCCCATCCCCATTACCAATGGTTCAGGGAACAACTGGTTGTGAAGTCCCGGTCCCAGTGCAGTCACTGGGCATTTGGTCACTCCCTTCAGAGGGACTGGGATTTCTCTCTCCTTCTTGTAAACAGAACCAGTACTAATCCCTGTTTTCTTAGGAAACATCTGAAGGTGAACTGCAAAGGGTTAAAAAAATACCATGGGTTTTTTATATGCTATAAGGAGGAAGGGAAACTCCACTGCTGCTATTTAAAATGAAACTTAATGCTGAACGTTAACTGAACTTGAAAGTCATTAACAAGGCCAACAAACTGTGACAATTTGGATTAAGGGGTCTTTAATAAAGAGCACAATTTTCAGTATCTCTGTAGAACAGACACACTGGAGTCATTCATCATGGAGACCAAATCTGAACTGACGCATGTAGGGAAATGGGAGGACTGTCCAACTGCAAACCAGTAATAGGAAAAGGAGAGCAGTTGAGCACTAGCAAAAAGGCAGAGGTAATTCTCTACATTACCTGTAGCAGTATAATTAATAATTATACCTGTGAATTATAAAGGTTCCTTAACTACCAGCTGAACAGATACAAGTCTCTAATGTAGAATAGAATTTCCTTTACTGTTCATATGGAGTCGTCCTACCACAAGGACCTAAAATGTTGGAAGCTACTGAAAACCAGTCTTGGTTTCTGTACAGGATGAATTTCTTCCCTCTCGAACTGCCTGAAATGGAGAGCTCCAGTTTCTAGTTTGTCACTCTAGTGAGCGAAAAAATCAGGATGCGAATTAAACAGTTTATTTAGAAAAAGTTTATCCTGTCTCTGGATACAAATTGGAATAATTCCGTCATTTTGAAAAAAACGCAGTTTTCCCTTATATTCCTTAGCTGAGGACAGAGAGCAGTGTGTTATGCAGCTCTTGTGACTGCACAGGCCCCACTAATCAGAGCCACTGGGTCACGTTTCTTTCGGGCATACTTTATTTGTTTATTTATAAATAGCCCAACCCCCTCGAGTTTGGGAGCCACTTGCTCCTCCTGCCTCATACACCTATCCCCAGAGAAGGGAAGAGTGGAAAGGTATACATCTTCTAGCAAGGAGAAGAGAAGACCCTGAGAGCTTGCCTTCTCCAGAGGACCCACTTTGCAAGACAGGACAGGTTGATTAACATTGCACTGTCGGCAGCCCGCTTACCTTGGCAATATCGTACATGACAGAGATTTTAAATTCCCAGTCCATGAATGTGCCGTCAGGGTAGGAGATTTTATCATTTAAAACATCCTGTGAAGAGAAGAGTGGTTATAAACTGCATCAGGGAAAAGGGAGAAGATGAGATATGGGTATCTAAATCACACAGCCTTTCAACCAGCGACTGAATGAGGTAACCCTTCATTTTTTATAGGGAGTACGTGCACTAGAGCAGGAGTTGACTCAGAAAACAGGGAATATGAAATATATTTTAGATTTGCACAGAGCTAGAAAACTGAGGACTCCAGAAGAGAGGTTTGTGTAATTAAAGGTAAATAGTGAATTTGCTTTTCATGCTAAGTCTTTAATAAAGCAAAATAGATGAGACAGAAATGGGCAAGGTGTGCAAAAAGAAGGGAAAGGAATTTCCGTGATTTGTCCTCACAGTCCACTTCCTACCAATTTACTCATGGCCTTATAAGCTCAAAGTAGACTATTCCTTTATCTTAAAGTGCCAGTCATTCACAGTTCTTCCAGCCACTATGACTTCTGTTGCTAAAAGTAAACCTCCATGAGTATGTCAGTTTACAAGAAAAGAACTAGAGACAGAGCTGTTGTTTTGCTGCCTTGCTGCAAGTTTGTACCAGAGACCACTGCTGCTAAGAGTCTATGAACTCAGAAGCAGAGACAATGTGTACCTGCAGAAGAGCTGATGCCACCATTACTTCGTGATTAGCACTAAAACAATATTGGTAGTAAGAAACCGTAAGTCTTTCCATAACTCTTGCCAGGCATCAATTTACCATTTCTTTTCATAAACAGAAATGAAGGGCTGTTGTCCCTTACAGCATGGGATTTGCCATATTCCAGCCTCATACTATTTGACCCTTATTAATATAGAATATATTCTTTTCTCTGTCCTTTTGCAGTCTGGGTGCAGCATGGGGTCCACGAGGGCATCCGCAGAGAAAACAGATACAGCTTAGAAAATAAAGAAAAACTTATATCCTCTATGCTCCCAATAGGGGACACAATACAAATGCTGGCTGTCGCTGTTGCCTGGGCAGAGCTCTGCCTGTACTTTTCCTTGCTTGCACTTCACCTCATCCTCTGCCTGCTGAGAACCATCAAACTGATGGCAGCCACAGCCGCACCTGGGGAAGGCTAGAGAGAAACAATCAAGGGGGAGGGAACCCAGAGTCAGAAACCTGCCACCACTTGCTCAGTCTGTGGCTGCTGCATGAGGGCCAGAGACAGAAATGGGGTTTTTTTTTCTTACTTTGAAATTTCATAATTTGAGGGTGGAAGGAGACCTGCAAAATTATTTACCCGCAGAGAACCTCTTTCGCAGTACTCAATCACCCCAAAGATCATGGTGTCTATCTTCACAGTGCCATAGAACTTGGTCAGGTTGTAATAATCAATTTGTAGGAGCTAGAGCAGAAACATTGCATATTTTTAAAAGCAATCATTGTTAGTACAGAAACACAGGTCAAGGATACTTGTGTGATATGGCTTTTTATCTCAGGCCCCGATAAGATGTATGAGTTTCCTTTAAACCAGCATGTACTAAGCCACCGAGTGAAATACTTGAAGACATTAGTCATTCCTGAGCCTTCTGGATTAGGGAGATAAGAGTGGCTGCTGTTGGACACTGACTACAAGTTAATTCCAGAGCCCACTGCATTATTGCGTCCCTACTGAAACCTCCCAGTTGACCAGAATAGCCATTATGAGTGACAGAATGGTGTGAATCAGTCAGTAAATGAGCAAGTAATAAAAATTTAATGATGCTGCATGATATTATGGACTTTGTCCATTTATATAGACAACTGTAGTTTACTTTGATGTATTTTTAGAGCTTATTGAATCCGCAGTATAGCTGTGTTGTGTAAAAAGGAAAACTATTCATTCAAAAAAGATGCAGTACTGCAGCCAAATTAATCTCTTATGTTGGAAGAGTCTGTATGCACAAGTCAGCAGAGAGTTACTTATATTTAAAGAGCTGCACTTGGCATTCAATAATAAGTTTTAACTACAACATTCTGCTACTAATGAATTAGCATGATATAAGCAAGAAGAGTGCATTGCCTTTTAGCATGAGCTATAAAATTGTATTTAGCAAGGCCGAATGACAGAGCATGAATTACTTCATTCATCCTCAGCTTCACTGGCATACAGTTCAGACTCTGAACTGGTGATGAGATCACACACACAACGAGAAAGTTCATCAAGTAATATCCTCTGAGGAACTCATTACCCGTCCACCTCACAAACATCCACAAGTATATGGCTGTTGGAAGTTGACAGTTGTAAGCAATGACTTCACTCATAGTGCAGCGTCCAGTTGCTACATGCAACAGTTACCTTGTTCAGTTCTATTTTTTGCTTCTCTGAGAAATTACCATCGCTGTTTTTGAAATCCTTTAGGATCACCACCTGAAGAAAAAATAAGTGGGGGGAAAAATCATAGGTTTAGTACAACAGCAATTCATCCTTCTTTTCCAAGAAATGTCCATACAACGAAATACTACAGAAACATCCACCTACAGCTTTGCTGTTGGAGTTGCAGTTAACTAACTAATAAGTAACGGAGTCATATTTTCTTCAAAAGATTTGCCAGGTAGGTAAGAACTCTTTAGAACTGTCAATGATGCAAATGTTAACTCAACATGAATGTATCTCAGTCAGGCTGATATCTTTACGGAATGTACAAGAATTGCCATGTAAATGGCCTGTCCTCCATTAATCCGTTAATCTCCTTGGTACCAAAATGTATCAGATTTGTGGTCCCCCTGTTTCTGCTTCTGCACTTCTGGACTAGGCTATGAGTTCATAGAGTCTAATATGTTGCCTCCCATCAGGAAGCAAAACGCAAAGCACCTGACAGGGAATAAATGGCTTATTTCTTCCATAAGGTCAAGTCATTTTGCAAGGTCAGGAAAGGTGGCGTTATCTCTGCTGAGGAATGACCTCCTCCCAGAAAGAGCCCTCCTAAGCCCAGGAAGGGAGCATGGACACTGCAGTCAGGTTACCTTCTTGTCATATTTGCCTTGGCGCAGTCTCTGGGTGGTGTCACGTCTCTTATCTTCATCAATCTGAGAACAAAGAAGAATAATTAACTTGCAATTATCACCTAGCTGCCACTTGGCAGGTCCAGAGAGCTAAGTAATGCCGGTGTGTGCCACACAGAGAAGCATAAGCCTCTCTCTCCAGGGAGTGCCACTACATGCCACAGAAAGTGTGGTACATCCATGCCTCTCCCATGGCTGCCGGGCCCTCCACCTGCTGCTTTCATGCTCTTGGGCGTTACAGAGGCATAACAAAGCACAGGGAAATAATTTGTAACAGTGGTGGTGTGGAAGAGACTGGAAATCAATACCCAGCACATTCATCCATCACAAAATGAGCTTTACTGTTGGGAAACAGATACATTCTATTAGAGAGCGATAGATGTGGAATAATCTCTTTTTTCTTCAATATAGCAAGCGAGGGTTAAAAAAAAATAATTAATAGATCCTAGTTCTACCAGAGCCATAGCCTGCATTGTAGTCAGACCATGCCAAAACGCCAGTATCGATAGGTCTTTAGAAGACAGAATCCAAGATTCAGCTTCAGGCGTTGTGCTTCTCTTACCTTCAAACTAACATGACTTGTCTCACTGGTCTCCAGAGGCAAGATTTCCTCCGGCGGTATATGGGACCATTTCTTCCTCCGACGCTCATTATCTCTCCTGTACTTCCTGCAAAACGAGTGAACTCATTCAGAATATCCTCCCAGTGAACCGAAACACACAACAGGATTAGGACAGGGAAGCTTCCAGTGTCGGGATGACACAAGGATGGAGTGTTGAGTGGGCAAGGCTTGAGCACAAGCCCTGTGGCTCTTGTACAGTTTTCCACTTTGGGGCTACTCTAATTCCTCTAGCTTCAGGAAAGCCTAAATGCTCGTTCAATTCCAGAGATGTGGCAGAAGAACAGAACAGATTTAGCAGAACAACTGCTAGGCAATTGCCAGAGTCCCGAGGGAGGTCAGAACGATTTAAAGCACAAAGGACTGTCTGGATTTTATATAGTCTTCTCCTCTTTGTTATTGAATGTACTCTGAAAGAAGGTCCCACAATCAAATGCAAGCCAAAGGAAGTCCTGTCATCAATTCTGGATGGTAAGAACTGATGTGAATACAATGCCAGGACAGGAAGTAACAACAGTGTTGAGATGAGATGCCTTTTTGTGTGTGTCCCTCATATTCTGCACATTTCGTAAAAATGAGGGAAGAGCCATTGGAACAGGGAGGAACAGGGAGAAGGAAACTACTGTCTCCCAGGGAGACTTCTATTTCTCCCTTGATTATTAACCTGACATAACAATGCCATGGATGCAAACCCTACTTGGCAACTGAGTTCACACTGAGGGCAACCACCCAGGTATGTAAGGTAAGCTAATGAATGGCTCTTCAAGGAGAGATCAAAGGCATTGCCCTAGGAGGAAAACTGTTCAAGCACAAAGAGAGAGCCAAAGGGGTTGTTACCTTAGAATCAGCAAAGAGATGATCAGAACCAGAATCACAATTCCTGTGAGTGTGAAGACAGCAATGGTCAAGACATGTGGGCCTGCAGAAAAGAAAAACTGAAAAATAAACAACTTGACAGAGGACACTGAGAAACAATATTATATTTAAGAAATTACCCTCCCCCGCACATGTGCAAGTCACAGTTGCTGAGCAGGGATATTCTTTGGTCACATCCAAATTGATAGGCTTTGGTAAAGTCCAGCGCTGCCTAGAGATAACAACTGCCTGCCTCTCACTGCGGGATGAAGCATGACACAAAGCAGTACACTCTTACATCCCCACCTGAGGCATGGGCGCTCTGTAGGGACACCCAGGTGGGAGATGAATTTAACAGCACTAAATCTCACATCACATCAGCTCAGCAGGAGAGTTTTCAGGTGTCCTCCTCTTTAAAAACAGATTAGGATAGTTCAGGAATAAAGCTGACCTTTCTTAGTAACCACATTTTAGAAAACAAAGTAGACAAATTTCTCCTTTCAGTGACTTCTTAAGAGTCAATGGTGGAGGCAAACCTTAGGTACAAATCTCCGTGGGATAGGGATGTAGATGGGGAAAGCGGTTGACCATTTGTAATCAGAGTCACTGGCAGGCAGGAAACATTGTTTACCCCCGGTATACTCAGGGCTTAATGCAAAATTGGCTCTCCATTGACTTATTTGGAATAGGCTCTCTCTGAACTGGGGAACAAAGGTTTGGTCCCTACAGCTTTTATCATTAAACCCAATGCTCAGTGATGACCTTCTGATTCAAGGTTTATAACATATGTATTTTCCTTTCCAATTCTGCTGGGTACCCACCCAGTGAGAAGGACATGCCTCTTCCACAGTGAATTTTCCACAACTACCCATGCCTATGTCACTCAGAATCTTTACTGATATAAGTTGCTTCAGGATAGGATACGCCTGAAGACCACGGCTTCCACTCAGAATTTCAACTGATACAGAGTACAGCCACTTATGGATTTGAAAGGCATTTCTCAAAGAACTTGTTATCCAGGAAGAGGTCAAAATGAAAATTGTGGTACAGCTTTTAACATAAACAAACTTTTTAACATGTTGCACCTGGGTTCTCCTCTTATTGGCCCAATTGTTTAAAGTGATTGTGTAGTTGTTGTAGACAGAGCTTTGGAGACTCTGGACTCATTTCTGAACATGTCTGTAGACACTGTGTTGGGATGACAAGTGGTACTGAGTGGACTCTACTTTTCAATATGAAATTCATATGCTATAGAGGGAAATTAATCTGGTGCACTACAAACCTGCCAGATTAGTGTCCTTGGAAGCTGCCAGGTGCCAAACAATTTGAAAATCAGGCTGTTCAGGCATCTGAGGACTTAGACACAAAATCACAGAGCACACAAAGGTCCTACTTCTGAGCAGACAAGCAGAACTGTTGAAGCTTGTAACTGATTATTTAAGGTTGTCATTTTGATTGTCTTAATGTCGAAAAGCAAACTGAGGCCTGTCTTGGGTCAGTTCTTGGAGCTCAGGGGTACTGGGAAAGAAACTTGTGGCCACCAATTTCCTTTGGAGAGCAGCAGGCCATTAGTGCAGAGCTTCGTGTGGTGGCCACACGTCTAAAGCGTACCTGCTCTACTGAGCAAGTGTCTCAGGCAAAGAAGGCAGAGGAGAATCTAGTTTCGCAGATTGCCATGTTGGTTCTGGGTAGTAAAAGAGCTGAGCTACTCAACCTTCTTGAGGTTAATGCACTTCTGCGTGTGCCCAGAAACAGAAATAAAGGCACGCAGGAAAATGATGAAGTGTAAAAATGAATAAACGAATAAAAAGCAGCAATAGACATACTAGTTGCCTCCAGAATCAAACACCAGCTGGGCAGGGATTTTGAACATGCCTCTGTAAGTGTCTGCATCTGACATAGAATTGAGTTTAGGAACTCTGGATTTTGGACCCAGCTTTCTGGCTTTTATATTTTGTTCCGTGTATCACATCTCCTCACCTTCTTTCTGTGTGCTTATCTCAGCATCAGTTTCAGGGCCTCCTAGTAACTTACTATTCATCCGATGCTCTCCATTGAAAACTGTCAGTACTAGGCTTCCCTCCACCAAGGAAGGACACAAGGAAGTTACCTCTATAAAACGACATATATGTGAGAATGTACAAAGCCATTTCCTAGGAATTCTGTAAAACTTAAGCTTTGTGAATAGTGGCTTGCAGTTTAACAATCAGCTGCTGACTGAAGTTGCCCAGGGAAGCACTGGGGGTCCGCAACTTCCCGTTCCTGAGGCTCTGCTACCACCTCCTGGATCTTGGTATTACAACACACAAAGGGAGAGTGCATCACAAATTAATTGTTTTCAGGTCCTCTGGAACCAGAAACATTTGTGTATTGAAGGCTGACCTTATCCATGTTTAGAGTGAGGGTTCAAACTTTCTGAATAATGGAAAAATGTGGATGAAGCCCTGTTTTTTAAGGAAGGCCAGGAGGAAAGAGGGTAGCAGAACTGGGTTGACTATTCTCAATTACAGCTTAGGAAGGAGCAGGGCTCTGGTTGTTGTGTTTGTTCACCTCCTGGAGGAAAAAACGTATTTCTGGTTGGAAAGTTTTGACTGGCTTTGGCCGTACTTAAACTTTGGCAGTAAAAAGTTGCCATTTGTGGGAATATATTTTTTTACAATCACACTGAAGGAGGGCTTATTTTTTAAAAAATGTGAAAACAAATAATCAAGTGCCTGTAGGAGATGGTTTTAGCTTGGCCACAAAGTCAGGCCTTCGTTACGTTGAATGTTAAGTTACTAGTTTGTAGACAATGGCTTTCTGCAATTCCCAAGCATTTTTCTTTTGGCCTTGTACAGCAGCTTCAAACAAGAATGTATTCAGGGGAATCTTTAGAAGATTCAGAGATCCTCTGACAACACAGCATGTTGAATGAGAATAGGACTGGAGCAACACTGAGAAGGCTGGGGCCAAGCAGCAAGCCCTAATTCAAAGCCATCTGATTTACTTTACTGAGGAATAAAAGTGTTTGAATCCATCCACCACCTTACTGTCAATGAACGTTTAGTTATCAGAATGTGTTTGTTCCTCCAGTTATTGGTTTGCATTGTAATATTCCCTAGAGGAGGTAGGCAGTACAGAAAACAGATGGAGGCCTTTAGCAGAGACCGTTAACAACAGCACCTTTGGACACTCACAGATGAGAATGACTCAGGTGAAAACTAACCCACTGTTCACTAACCCTTGCAACCATCGCCACTGCAATAATTTTTATCCTGCATATCATACCCTGAAGAATACACCTTTCCATTGCCACTCATGTGTGGCAGCAGTCTACATGGGGGAACAATCACATTCTGCTCAGGCTGACACGGCTGTACTCTGCTATGCTGAATTACAAGGGGATTCAACTGTTCTACCCAGGAGTCACCAAAACCTCAAAATAAAAGGAGGTGGTGATTTCTGGGATTTCAGATTTAAAGTTTGAGTGGAGGCAGAGTAATAACCTAGTTTCCCATTGTCTTTCTGCAAGGAGCCAGCTCATCTAAGAGACCCCTTCAGAGAAGAACCCTGAATCTGCACAGTGCTGTGTCCTCTTCCCAGCTCCTTGCAACAAGGATAAAGGGGCAAGCAGAAGCCTCCATGCTGCATCAGCAATACAAAAATACAGAGTCAGATAACTTATCATAACCTTAACTCTGCTGCCTTTCCTGAACAGCCTCTCAAACAATTCACACCACCACCATCTTCTAGTGAAGGTTTTATGTTTGGGAGCTACCTCTTCCAAAACATGCCATGGTATTCCCCACAATCATTGGCACAGTATGGAGGCTATGAAAGACTTAGTAACACCTAATCAGAAATGCAGGTTTAGAATTGGGCTGGATGCAGAGAACATGAGGGGCTAGGACAGGGGAAGGAAGGATGCTGTTCTGCCCCCAGCCCCTGGCATCACTAGCTGGGGACAGTGTGAAGGTAATGTGCTGGATTGCACAGCAGGTAGATTTTAGGACTGTGTGACTTATCTTCGAGGAAGAGGTAGGTTTAATGGGTGTCTCACCAGTGCCTGGAATATCACTGGGCAGCTTGTGGTTCTTCCAGACAAAATCTGGACTGGAAGTCATCACATGCGTCTTGTTATTGTGAGTGTTGAAATGCAGAAGAGTTCCAAACTATGGGTGTAGAAGGGAAGAAACGCAGTCAGCAGTTGTCCTCTCCCTCTTTTGTCCCTTGCTTCAAACTACCCTGGATAAATGTATTGCCCAAACTCAAAGTAATTCTTGCTCTTTCTGCTACAGCGGTGCATGCCTCGGCTTAGCCATATGTTTGGCTGCCATATTCTTCCTTATTCCTCCCCTCTCTCTGAAAAGAAATGTATCAGTCCCACAAAATACCAGCTGCACTTCATTTACTGAATCACCAGATGACATCGATCTTGTCAGTCTCCAGGACGCCTCTCATGACCCTCTCCTGGCATGCATAACATGCCTTGGCATGCCACCACTTCTGCTGTAGTTATTTTCGTCATTCTTATGCAATAGTACGGGGTATTTTGTTTCTCCTTTCACATATAAGATCGAACAGTTGCTCCCTGGACATACATACATGATTTGCAGTCTGTGACATGTACAGCAGGGACAAAGTGGAATCAATGTCTCCAAATTCATCTAGAGTCACAGGACCCAGTACACCTGCGGACACAAGGGATTAGTCAGAGGGCTTGTAACCTCAGAAACACAAATACCTGTCAGAAAGGATGGGATAAATAAAAGGATTTCTGATGCTCAGGATATTTTTCTTCTTCATGTACACACTAGAAAACACATCAGGTTGTTGTGGTGCTACTTCTCCCTTAATGGCATGCTACATTTTCTCTATAAAATCCAATAAAAGGTGTTGAACTGACTGCACCAAAGAGGAAAGTCTCCCTCTAGCTATAGAAAAATGTATTTGTCAGGTTTCTTCAGCATACCAAGAATGTCAGAGTAACCTCCCTTGAAGGGACCATTTTAGAAGTGAGAAAGGAAATTGCCTGTTTCCACCTGCAGTTTGAATCTATCAGCAAGAAAGGAAATACAGGGATACTTTCATTCCTCTTGCTCTTTTGAGAGCTACCTGCTTAGCTCTAATAATATTATTTTAACTAGCATCTTTTTCCCTTTAACCTCCCGCCTCTGTATGTCAGCAAATGTGCAGATTGAGAAATTGCCTATGTAGCACATTCCAAGGATTTTAAGGTGGAACTTCCTAAGTCCCTCAGCGTGGCTTGACTTTGCTCTCATGAAGCCAGTCATTTCAACAAGAGCACAAGCTTAGCCAATACCCACCACTCCTAAAAGTCTCACCTTCACTTTTTCCCTTCTTTTCTCAGGAGGGTCTTTTTGATCAGCTTCAGATTGCTCTCTTGCTGCCATTGCTGATGACTTATTTTATTTTTCCTAAAGTTCAGTATATTTTATTTTTCCTTAAATTCAGTATCATCATTATTTTAGTTCAGGAATTACCTTCTCCCTTTTCACCTCAAAAGCTGATGCTAAGTTTTTCATGGCCCCCCTTCTTAATATCAAAATAATTATGGTATGAACTCCCTACTCTACCAGCCTCCAGCACAAGAAAGAATGACGGTGGTTCAACACCTTTCACTTTTGGGATTATTTTTTTAAACGAAACCTAGAACTAATGTGGAGCATTACAGTGCAAGATATATTTTGGATAAGTAAGGAAGTTTGTGCAACTTACCTTTCAAATTTAGAGTAAAACTGAAGTGATGAGTTTACTCATGTTCTGTCTCCAGGAGGAATTAGTAAACTCTATTTTGCTAGGTTTGGGATACCATGGTTAAAGCAAAAATAAACCCAAAGCCTCTTAGACCATATTAGGAAAATCTGGGAAACTTCTACACACGTGTTTGCTGAAGGCAGGTAAGACATAAACACAAAGCTTTGAGTCGTCGTTTTGGTTGGGACAGATCTCTGATGCAAAATGACAGCTGGGACTTTGCCCTTAGAGAGGTAATGTTGTCACTTCTTTGTGTCAGTCTTGCCTCTGTCTTTTCCTAATGATTGAATTCTGTGATTTTAAGCCTGTGGCCTACAAAAGCCCACTGATGCTAGACAACCTGTGAGAAGAACAAGAAAGCTGGCTAATAAGAGCCAACCCATTGCCAGCTGGCTTACAGTCACACTGCAGGCACCCAGGCCTACACTGGCTTTGTAAACTGGGAAAAGGTTGAAACTACTTCATTAAAGCTTAGCTAAGTGGGCTTCAGAGTCATTTTGAACATCAGTACCGGCCTGAAGTCAAGGCTAGACATTTGGGGGAAATCTTCGAAATGCCACTGTCGCAAATTAACAACCTGAATGCCAGGTTGCCTCTGAAGGAAGAGTAGAGTCTGAAACCCACCTATATGCTTCACTCTTCCAGCTCCTTCCTCATTCTCCAAATAGTCTCCCTATAGAGAGTTCGTCTCTTTATCAAAAGAATGACAACAGCTTCAGGTCCTTGTCCCTGTCCTCCACCTCTGCTGGCTGGGAAGCTCTGAATCTCCTCCAGCAATTTTCTTTAAATATGTTTTGTACTTCAAAGCAGCAGGAAAAATGCAACAGCCCGGAAAGAAGTCTGGTCCTCAAACAGTCTGTGGTAATTGCAATGTTTCAAACGATCCCCATTTTGACTTTCTACCTCTTCTGTGTTGCATGCACTGAGATGATTCTGCACGACTGCTATGTAGTGTTTCTGCTAATAGTGAAGATAACACCCTCAGGAAAAATGATAGAAAAAGAAAAGAGTGGGAATAAAACTCATTGAAGGGCTTGGACTTGTTTAGTGTAGAAGAGACTTGTCCTAAGAATGCTTAAAAACAAATTTCTTTCCCTTCATGAATTTAGTGAACTCTACACAGGACTGTACTTCTTTTACCTTCAAAAGTGATACTTCGGAATTCATTGATGAAACTGAGACGTGACACTGGGCTCTGGGAGGAGATACATTTCTTCAGAATATGTCCAAATAGCAAGACTGCATTAAAATAGCCAACAAAAAAGTCATCTTCCATCTAGAACAGGAGAAAAAGGAATATGGGAATTTGAGAGTTCACGATTCTGTCTTAAAGCTACAGTATGTTTGATGGTCTTCATTTGGCAAAAGTTCCAGCATGGAGACCAGAATCTGCTGAACACAGAATCTGTGGAGTAGATGAGAAATGCCACATCGACGTATTGGAAAAATAAAAGTAAACAAAATATATTTTTGTATATATGAAGACAGGAACGTGTTGAAAACTTCCAAGAGGCCAGTGTAAAGCTCTGGCATGCTGATCCTGGCACAAAGGATTCAAGAAATCCTACACTGTAGGTTCTGGGCAGGTCTGCTCAGCGGGATCCAAAGCCCCTGCCTTTGGTTTAGACTTTCTGCACAGATAATCCAGTGTGGTGCCAGCAAGTCTGGGCTTCCAGATGGCCACAGCTCAGGGGCAAGGAGCTGCGCCAGAATTTCCAGCAGCCTTTCATAGAGCTGGCACCCAAAAAGTGTTGAGCCCAGACTGGGCCCTGTAAATCCAGCCAGAAGCTTCAGGCTGACGGCTGGAGAGCTCAAGCTCAAAGGCACAAGTCCTGGGAGGAACTCTACATGTGGAGTGTGGTTCCTGGGCAGATGGCAGGAGTATCAGTTTCACTAAGCAGATACAGGGTTTGAATAGTTTCTGCTTTTCAGGAAATTAAAAAAATACCTATTTCCTACAGGAAAAAAAATAAAAAAGTTCCTGCTTTTGAAGTTTAACTGGAAAGCCCCTAGACAGAAACAGCAATGGTTGCCACTGCTTATACATACCTGCACACAAAAATCAGTCAACAATTATTAGTTCTGAACTTTCCATGCTCACATCTTGGCTACACCTATAGATCTTCCTTCAGCGATGCCTTACAGCTACATATAAAATTGTCAGTCACTGAGAAGTGGAGTCAGAAGGCTATGTATATGTAAGTCTCCCTCATGCCCTGTGAACGTGACACTTGCAGACCAAATTAAAAGCTTGAGTTGAATTTCCCAAAGCAGGAATATGAGAGCCTGGGTGTTTGCTTTATGATTTTATATTTTTGCATAATCACAGCAGGACAAAATATCATCCTGCAATAATGTAAGAAAATATCAGGATAGAAGCATGATGGGGGATGATTACAGCTGTGTTTTTAGTTTTCATTTCCTAGTGTGTGAACACGAACAAACTGAATGCAATAAGCAGATATAAAATAGTGTGGTTACCAGGACAGCATCCTCAGACGTTACAGTATTCGAGCTGTAATTGTGTGAAGCTGGTGGCAGAGTCAGGACAAGTACATTCCGCATGTGGTGGGCTGAGTCGTTGTTCCTGAAGTACGTGTTACTGCAAAGCAAAGCACAAGAACCCCACGGACAATCAGCAACCGGGACAGTGGTAACCGTGACAGAATCACTCTCCTCAGCGGCACTGTTATTTAACAGGTTAAAACAGTAGTTCTAAAAATAAAATTTCATCATGGACAAAACTCCTTATGTTGTTCATTCCCTGATGCCAGCTTCCGCGCTTAACTACATTACAAGGTAATATCAAACAGATCTAGCAATCTGAAACTCAAAGGTTGCAGTTAATTATTGTTATTATTGTAACTTTGGTTTCTGTTCTGTTTATTTCCTCTTCTTTCAAGCAGGAGTTTATATTTACTAAAACTAAGTCTCTTCTTGGAATCCACAGTACTGCAATCTGTAGTTTCTTCATGTTATTGTGCGTGTTTCTGACCTCTTCTGCACTCTTGTATGTTCGCATGTCCTCTAATTTTGGTATTTCCTGCTAGAATTGAACACAACAGGATTTCTACTAAAAGCATTTAACAGGAGGGCATGAAACAATCGGAGAGGTGGCAGAGAGCAGCTTACTGATTTGTTTAAATCAGTGAGCTAGGAAAATGAGAGGAAACTATGTGAACTTGAGAACTATGACAAAACAAGCGGAAAAGGTGGTAGCTTCCAGGTATCTTTGGTTTCATGACCCTAACGGGACATCTGGAAGTGCTTTGCAGACCGGCAGCCACAGGATTCAAATGTTACAGTGGAATTTAGCAATAGATAATAGTGTCAAATGGCAGCATCTGCCATTGCTACAGCTAGATTGATTAAAAGAAATATCGTATGAGCCTTCTCTCATTATTCATGTTTGATTGTCCTTTTATTTTTTCAGTCAGTACTGTATTAAGAATTTTTGGAGACCACAGCCTCCACTCCATGGCCATCAGATGGGATCCTGACACCAGAACCCTGTCTCTGCCTTTCCCCGAACCTTCTGACTTTTACATTGCAACTTTCACCCTGAAGTTTCAAAGTGCTTTTGACTCAGGCTTGGACTAAACTAGTCAGGTGAAAAGGAAATTTCATTAGACTTCACCAGACTGGATAATCCTACAGCATCCCATCTCGCCTGAGGGAGGCTTAAACACTGTGTTTGTGCCCTGGCTGCCAGAGGGCTCAGACCTGAGGGAAATTTAAATCCATCACTCTGAGGGACTCTGTCTGACTTGTCCATGTAGGAGAAGCATGGCACCTTGTCTACTGTCTTCTTCTACAGCTGGAGTTCTGATCTAACACATGTGTCTGTATTTCGTTCCTGTTTTAAGAAGGAGAACATGATTTGAGATACTCAGCAAAATCAGGGGTATATAGCAAATTTAAGGAGGGCAGCATATAAAATGAGCTGAGGCAGCTGGGTCTACCGGCAGGATATCACAGCAGAGAAGCCCCTAATTGTCCTCACTTATTGTGAGGCAACAATTACACCTGCAACACCAGTAAGTAGAAGCACTCACATACATAGCCTCCATTGTGCATTTGCAAAGAAACAGGAACTGTGGCCAGTTGCCTCAAGAAAAGCAACTGGGGATTCCTAGTGCCTGGATAAAGTGTTGAAAAGTCTAAAGCTTTTAGAGGCACTTCTGAGAAATATACGTGGAGAACTTGAAAGCGTACAGGACAGAGAAGATCCTGTTAGAACCCAAGCCACAGGTTCCAGTTTGGACCTAAAGGTTAAATAACTGAAATCATTAATCCAAAGTGCCTCAGCCCTACCCTGTCAAGGTCAGCCTTAGACACGAGGGCTGGGAAGTCCCACAGGCCCTGGAAATTCATGGATTCTTTTGCTACATCAACAGTGAAATAAGGTCAAGACACGGGCAGGCACATTTGCCTTGCGATCGTCCATACCATTAAGCTGCCAGCACAGTCCCAGGCATGGTTTTGGTCTGGGCCAACTAGCTTTGTCCCAGGCTGTGACTTGGCTACGGTGACTGGAGCCATTCCAAAAAAGCAGTTTCAGCGTTTACACTTACACTTAGCCATACGGACGTGAGCTGTGCTGTGTCACTTAGGCTTAGGACCAGAGATCAGCTCTCAGCCCTTGTATACAGACAAAGCTTTTGAGGCTGCCATTGATCAGGCGAGTTTATATCAGTCCTCATCCATACAGATTTTGTAATTAGTAATATTAAAATGAAATCAAACAACAGAAAACTTAGCTTGTATTCTAAGAAACGTCTCTGAAAAGTTAGATTTATGTAGTTATAAAGATGTTAAAGAGACGGTTATAAAGTGGAAGAGTTATGAAGTGGAAGAGACAGTTGTACCACTCTTAAATCATCTAAAAATTGAATAAACGGAGCCTAGAAAAATATACGGTAAGCCACATTTACGTGATTATCTGGTTGGGCAGAGTATATGAAAACTGTACAATATCTCATATGAACAGCTCGTGACCATTCTGACTTTGGACTCTGTGGTTCTCTCATGGCTTCCTGCACTGAGGAGTCCACAGGATGACATTAACCCTGCCTGCTTTGTCACTGCCTTAGAAAAATGTTATATGAACTAAAGGGGATTATGTAGAGGATGTGCCATGAATTAAACACTAAGCAGCTTAGATAAATGGCAAAACATGAAGAAAGACAGCAACGGAAAACATTTTGTGACAGAGCATTTCTTCATCAAAACAGTTCCACTCAGACTATTTCCACTGTCTCTGTCCTTCAGCAAACTGCAGAGAAAAGAGGAAAAGCAAAGGTAATACTTTACTTGAAGAGATCTATCAGGATGATAACGATGTCCTTATCCACTTCCTCCGTCCCTAGGTCTTTGCTGAGGTCAGCTGGAGAGCCACACATGATGATCACTACAGATTGGGCAAAAATGGAGACAGATTGGTGAAAGGTGCAGAGAAGAAGAGGACAATTGCCGACTCCCCTGTGCTTGAGTAGATGGCAGTAGAGCAATGCTGGGCCAAGGCACATCACCTGCGCTCTGCTGGGACCCAGGCGCAGAGCTACAGCCTCTCTGCCGTAAGACAGGCATATTTGAGGGAAAGTCGTAAAAGGTGCCTCAACGCCTGCACCATTTTCCGTCTGATTGCACCAGAGCACTACCATTATCTCTCTCAAATAAGTATTAGCAGTTCTGATGCCATATGGGCTACTGAATATGAACATTTCTAAGTTAAATGGCATTCAAGCAATAGTTTCACTGGCTTACTACTCTCACCCTCACTTGGCCTGCTCATGCCAGGTGCTTGGTCTTAGGAGAAGATGAGGCATTTACTCATGCATTTTTCTAGTTTAGATGGATCACTTCCAGAAGAAGTGCCCCTTGATGGCACAAATGAGGCCCGTATATGTACTAAGGCTGCAAATACAGGAATGGTAGTGAGCTGAGTATTGTAGTATCTAAGGCCTTTCTTGGGAGTTGTGATTCCTGGATTTCTGAATCTTTCACAAAATGCCTAGATGGGATAATTCACCCCAAAAGCTCTCTGGAACCAGGATGTTCCCCCATAGTTTATGGGGATGGAAAGAGGAACTTTGTGCCATTTTATGTTTGCATCCATGTGAAATGGTACGTCTGCGTTTCTCCACCATTTCTGTGGAAAGACTATCCCTAAAACGTAACGAAGGGGTAGGTCTGATTTCCTGGAAAAAGCAACTTACCTGCAGGGGAGAGTGCACCCTCAGCCCCCCCTTACCATTGCTTTTCCGACTTGGATCTTTCACAGTTTTTTTAAGCTGCTCCGGAGTCCTTAAAATGTCCTTGAACTTAAGTGTTTCGGAAAAGTGTGTGATTCCAGCCTCTAGCGCATTCATGTACCTGACACAAGGGAGCACAGATATTGTCAGAAAATTGCTAACTCCTCACATTCTCCTAATTAAGCCCAAATGTGAGGTAGGCTGTTTACAGCACACGAGAGTGTTTGTAAGGCGGTACGGAACATTTTTTTCTGCAGCAATAGAAAAGAGAAAATCAATGCAGGGGATGAAAGACTTAGAAGTGTTTAGAAAGTCACCCAGAGGTATTTGAGCATGGCTGCACAAAGGATGGGTTTGGAGAATACAATGATGTAATAAGACATTAACAATTAAGAAAAGAAATGAGGGATCTGGGGAAATTACAGTGAGATTAACTGAGAAGCAGAGCCAGGAAGCTCTGCTGTTTTGAGACATTGGTGGTAATCTTAGAAGACATGTGAAGATTCAGAGGAGTAAATGGGAGCTGCAGAAAGAACTGACACAAAAAACACACGTGTACCTGTCTGTGACAGAAGTGAAGGAAGGAAAGTAATAACAAAAAACTCCTATATGAATCAGTTAAAACTTGAAGGGTAAAAATGAGTACAGCAAAAAAAACTTAAACAAGCGAGTAAAAGCTAGATAAAAGATTAAGCAAAACCAGCCAACTCCTAAATCCTATTCTTGCCTCAACATGTTGTATCTGAGGAGAGACACTCTGTTTGAAGTAAAGTGAATGCAGAGGGAAAACCAAAAGAAAACTCTTTGTTTTCAAACTGTTTAACTTTTGGTCTAACAACACTGAGATCTCAGTCCTATAAACTACTAAATATCTTTTGCTTCCCATTTTTTTTTTTCAGGAACACAACCATTAACCATGTATTTACAGGAACATATGCATAGTTGAGACATAACCTGGTTTTGCTGTCACTGTGGGTATTCACTAATTTTTATACATATATAGGAAAAACAATTAGCCCATGCAGTATAACTTGTGCTTTAGCAAAAGTGGATTTTTTAAATTGGACAGTTCAAAAACCTTCAAGCTGACAGTTTCTATTAAAGCAGAACGAGACCCTTTTTTGCAACTATAGTAGGATGAAAATTGGGCAGAGATACAAAATTAATTTTAATATTTTTTTGTTAATTCAACAATAAAGAAAAAGAGCTTGAACAATTCTGAAGTGATAAAGAAGGCCCTGAATAGAAGTATTAATAACGACAAGATGAGAAACATTTGAGAAATAACTTACATGCATTGACTTCCCTGACAGGTATGAAAACTGCAGAATTAAAGGGATTTAGCCAAAGTGTGGGTAGTGCATTGGCAATTATAGCTGCCAACATGGAGAAATAGGGGTTGTAGTAAGAGGGAAACAAAGTGCACTTATGTTTCAAAGCATCAAAGACAGGTAATCATAGCAATCACATGATGTGATCAAATTGCTATCTATACTGAAAAGGGAGGAAACAGTAAAAGTCCCTAAATATCTACAAAACAGTGAGTTGGAAAGATGGTTTTAGGGCCCTTAATTCAGAAAAAAAGATTAAATTCTGTATACAAAATATTACGTAAGTAGATGCTTATATCACTCTGAAGCAAATACAGTCATAGATTTTCCTTAAAATTCTGCAAGTTCCTCAGGTTATGAATTGGAAAGATAAATAATGGTTATTTCCATGAATTCTTGTCTGCCTTTGACCTCCTTTTATAAAATTAGTACGTGAAATTAGATATTTTTTTTTAAATAATCAGCATTTTATGTCCCAAAATTGGAAAAAAGGAGCATAGAAACATTCACATGAGCTGAAAATTAAATAAGAGTCAATAATAGAAGAGTCACGATAAATATCAATATATTAAAGAGTCTATTTGACTAAAAACAGACTTTGACTTTAGGCATGGAGAAAGCCCAGCATTCTTGAGAATTAATCACAGGCTGATGTTTCAGCTCATGAAGTATTAACTGTCCCCTTTGCTCCAAACTGATGAGAGCATAGCTTAAACTCTGCAATCATTGGAGGTCTTTTTGTTCAAAGACAGATACAGTTTGAATTTCGGAAATGTTTTAGAGGAACAACAGTGCCCACAGATTGAAGACGTTTATGTGGAGAAACATTACAAGAGGTTAAGTCCCCTGACCCAAAAAGACATCTATGGAGAGCCCAATGGAGGAGCCTCTTGTGCCACACTATTTACATCAGGGATGCTGCAAACAGGTATTTCCAGCAGGGACAACGTGGGCTGTGCTGTCCACAGGAAAAGCCAAGGCTGGAGAATACTTAGAAGTAGACTGAATGAAACATTCAGATATGCAGTACAACTAAAAGGTATAATTCATCTTTTCCTTCTCTTGTTTCTTGGTAGCTGTAAGGCACTTCCTGAAACATAGGACTTGAAGGACAGCTTGTAAAAACCATGTCCAAGGATGGAGATGGAGCTTATCAACAGCCAGGTCAGAGGTGGATCCGGATCTTACCAGAAGCATGCCTCCGAGTTGTCATTCCTCTTGTAAATGTAGACAGATTCCCAGGTTGTGGTTTTGAATGGCAGCTGAGATTCTTGCCAAAAATAATAGAAGAATCCATTCAATTTCCTGGCTGGGGTCAGAAGGCGGGTTAGGAATACTTTGTAGTCACAGGACAGTCCAAAACTCCCTACAGAGATCAGAGGCATGCTCAGTATTGTTTCAACTCTGAAGGGAGAGACAAGAGGACAAGTCTGAATGGATTGCTGTCGCACCAAGGCAGCTACCACAAGATTTCCATCCTCAGCTCCCTCTCCTCTGGTGCCCTGCATTAGTTTAACATCAATTTGAACCTGAAACAGAAGGCTCCTCAAGTACACAAGCAGATTTCAAGCCAGTATTGGCAATGAAAAGCCCTGTTGAACTGGTCCAGGCAGCTCCTCTCACTGCCCCCAGTTCCCCGTGCCCTTTTGGGTACCATGCACCATTTCAGCCCAAGGGCTGTGACAGGCGTCCGAAGGCTCAAGGACCCATCCGATTCTGCTCCCTGGCTGCCATTAACATGGGATGGATCTGATCTCTTTATTGGGGCAGGGCTGGAGGGTGACAGTTTTTTGCCATCAAAAAAGCTGCACTCTTACAACTCAAAGGAAAAATCTTTTTGTTTCACTATGGCATATTTTACGAGCTGTACAATGACAGCAGTCGGGAAAAAACTAAGGCAACCCTCTGCTGGCAGGGCATTTGTAAACTGCTGTAAAGTAAGGCATTTGTTCTGACTTGCAAAGCTATTGCACCTTGGGCAAAAGCCAGCTGCCTGTTTGTTAGTGTTCTTCATTGCTTTGCATAAACTTCCGCTATTCATACTTTTTACTGATTTAACTGTGTCAGAGTCCGAGGAAAAGACTTTGGCATCATTCTGGGCATTTCCATATCCAGCAGATAGAAAAGCAAACATAAACTTAGGAGGCACAATAAATAAAATGGGGTATATTGCATATTTTACCATAATCCTATACATATATAAGACCTATTCTTTTGATTCTTCTATAAATCAATCACATGCATTCACCAGTAACTTTGTATTCCCTTCTGGTCACGCTATCAAAGAAAAGTACAGAGCTAAATGCAGATAAATCTTGAGGTAAAAGTGTCTCAATCTTCCCAGTATCTCTCAGTGAAACCGAAAGGCTACCAAAGTTTACATGGGTAACAATATGGATTTGTATGTCATCATTTATGCTAGAAGTCTGCAGATTCAGCTAACATTTTTCCTATTACCTGAGAATGAACATATCAATGAATAATATAATACAGAATAGAATCATACAGGTTCTTGTATAATACAACAGTAGAGAGACTCATTCTTCAGGAATGCTTCTTGAGGCAGAATAGTTAGGATGAAACTGGCTGCTCTAAACACTCTTCACTGAAGGTTGTTGGGTTTTTTGGATCTTCTCTTGACACATGTAACTCAGGCGCCTCTCAATGACTGAACATCCACCCAGAAGGACCCCTGCTGCTGCAGTGCTGTGATGTCTGCATGCCACAAGCTAACATCTCTTTCCTGCTGCAGTTGTTGAAGGGTTAGGTCTTTTGAGACCTCAATCAATAAATTAACTTACTGTCAGCAACTAGAAGAGTTTCCCTGCTAGCAATGGGATTTCATCAATTATTTCATCAAAGAGGATTTTCTTCTCCCTACCAAACATAGTGGCTATGCACAGGAGTCTTACTGGCTTGACCGTAGACCTCAAGGTCTCTGCTATATCCTAAACCCCAATGTTTCTGCTGGCTTGTTGTACACAAAGCAACTTTGTTCATCAGTTGATATCTTTAACATCACAATATTAGGGGGAAGAGGCAGTACTTACGAGACCATTTGGTAGGTGGCATAAGTGCAAGCAGGTCCTATGACAACACAGCCAAGTTTGCCAGTACTCTGCAAGGGATCAGAAAGGGTCAGTAATGGGGATGGTGCAAAGGACTGGCAGAGAGAGGAGGATGGGAAGATGAGGAAAACTTTAGGATTTGAGAAGGACTTGCGGAAGTTACCCACCAAAAGCAAGAACAAAGTAGCAAAGGTGCAGCAGAAAGACTCAAAGAACAAACCTAGAGTAGAGGAGGGAGGAATCACAGAAAGCTAAGAAAAGGCAGAGGACAGAATAATGCTTGTGAATATGACCTTCATTAAGAGACAGACAGCAAATTAGGATTAAAAGGATTAAAATGATGCAATCGTTACAATTGCACGCATAAAATTATATACCTCAGCAGTGCCTGCACTTGCAGAAGACTGAGGGGCTGGAATTACAAGATACCGTGTATCAGAAAAACAATTACTTATATGCATATGAAGCCTGTAAGAAAAAAAAATCCTTCCATGACCACCAAATGATGCCTGACTAGTAGCTTTGTGTGTCATGAGGGACTATAGCATGTGCTCATACACTGGTAGATTTGAGAATTCACATTGGATTGACAAAGCTTCGCTTAGAGGTGACAGTTATTAGACATGAGAAAATCCACCAAAACATGTCTTCTTTACAAGAAGTTTTTCCCTGTATTAGAGTATTGACATAGTTTCTCCCACGTGACTTCTGTGCTTTCTAGTGAGAAGTGCGCATTTCATCTTTGCCCTCTGGGCATAGTTCTGTATGCATTTCTTTGGTATCAGTGCCAGCCTAATAATCTCCCTGCCTGCATGTTCCCATCCTTGCACAGCTCTCTCCTTTGTGTATTTGTATAAACTGGTGGTGAACCAGATCAGGGTCTGATCCAGTTGGAAATGGACCTTATTGATCTGCTTGGGCTGTTTGAGTGTTTGGGTTTGTTTGGTTGTGGTTGGTTGTTGTGTTTTTTTGATAGATTGCTTTGGCTATGTGGTCACACAAAGACCTGTGCAGATATAAAAAAGAGGACAACTTAAGCGTAGGAAAAGGAGCCTGAAGCAGAAGGCTGCTTTAGCTGGCAATGACACCAAGTGTCTAATGACAGCCTCCAGGAAGCATTCACAGAATCTCTCTCCAGCATTTGCCTGCTTGTCTTCACAAAATGTACAGGAACATCTTCTCTTTGAAAACTTCACTTCCCTGTCAAATTTGTTTGGAACTTATCAACAGGATCAAAAGTTAAAAAGGAAAGACAGGGACACACATATGCGCATACACGCAGTAAGAAAAAAAGTCTTGTCATCTTAGGAAATCAACTTAAAGAAACCTGCTACTCACATGAATTTCCCTGATGAGCTCCACACCTTCACAGGTGCTGGTAGGACAGCCTTTTGAGACATAGAGTGGTGAGGTAAAGTTGTGGAAGGTGGCATTGACTGAAACATTTGTTCCTGTAACACAAACGTAAAAGAAAATAGCATCATGAGTTGCAGATAACACTAATACGCTGTATCCCTCTTCTGACACAGGTCTGAGCAGTCTTATGCTCGGATGTCTCCCACCAAGAAGCTGCTACAAAGTCCACCTACCGTCTAACCCGCACTACCTAGGATGAGACTGTAAAATTTGCTCCAGTATGGACTGCTGACTTCTGCCAAGTGTTAGTACTATCAGTACGCAGTACTTTTAATGTTGGCCATTATTAGATACATTTTTTTAAGGATCTATAGGAAGTAACTAAGAAACCACTTTCCAATAGAATTGGACAAAAGCACTTCAACTAGAGAGCAGAAAGAGAATAGTTACCATTTCTTTGGAACCTCTTTTTCCCATGATATTCCAGAGAGTGACAGTAGATTGGTGATATTGAAAGGAGCGGTAAGATATCAAAAGAAACAAAGGCATCACCTGCAGTGACTCTAAATGAGGAAAAAACATAGACTGCAGAATCTTCACACTTCAAATCATAATGTGATGAATAGATGGGTCGAGAGGAAAATTATTTTCAGAAAGTAGAGGCTAGTCCAGCCACGGGAGGAAGCAAGGGCATCCCAGTTACTGCACTAGATGGACCACTGGTCTTGTATGATTCGGTTCAGCAATTCCCATGTTCCTAATCCCAACTGAACATCTCCAGAAAAGCATGCAGGGACAGTCTGCCCAAACACCATGAAAGGAAATATGGTTCTGCCCATCTGTAGAGCACTTCTCTTTTTACAGAGGGAGGTCATTATTTCTGTAAGATCTACGTAAGGTGAATGGACAGGCAAGGAGCCTGAGGAGCAGTTTGCAGAAGGTCAGACGAGTAGAAAGCTGTGGCACAAAGTCTGACAAGAAAACATAGCAGAAGACAGATAACCAACACCCGTTGCCTTACCTGCTATCTGTAATTCATTTTGTACCCTTTTCAAGGCTTTCTCCACAGCTAGTTTCAAATTATCAGTATTGTATGGTAAGTCCGAGTAATTCATGAGCATCACATTGATCACATAACTGTTGTTTCTACACTCGTTTGAACCAACTTGCTGCAGCAGCCGGAGTGAGAAAAACAAAGGCCAAAGGGCCAGACACAAAAACTGTTGCTTCATTATTGCTCAGTTTAGGCCCATTGCCTGTGCTCTCTCTTTTCTTTTTCTCTTCCAGCCCTCTTTCCTTCAGATACTTTACATTGGTTTTGTTCCTGGATACGACGAGAGAGATCTCCACGCTGTAGATTCAAAGACAGGCTGCCCGATCCTTCTCTCAGGCAGTTCCCTATCCCCCTCCCTGCCTTCAACTCTGCCCGTCCCTCCAGTCTACTAGGTGGCTCTTCTGTTGGTGAACAACTAGCAACAGCAAAACTCAGGAAAGGAGAGAGGCTAAAGGTTGTTGTGAATGTTTGCTCCCGGAAAGGCTGAGGCTATAAAACTGAAACATTACCTGAAACTTTGCCTGATAAGGGCACTAACTCTTCATCACAGGGATGAGCTGAGAGAAGGAAGGGGAGAGGACAAATGAGCTGTAAAGACGACTCTTTAAAATGGAAATAAAATACAAGGTCCGTTAAAGCCTAGAGGAAAACAGATGGTTACTTCATGTTTGCGTTGCCCTACATCTCTGGTTACATTGCCACGCCATCTCTACTGGCTGGGATCATAAATCAAGGGTATATTTTCTTCTGTGATAAGTTACCAATTTCATTCCTTTAGCTTTTACCATCGAAGCACTTTTTGTATTGGCAAAAATGTCTGACTTTCAGTCCTCCAGACCAAATCCTTTGTTTCTACTTACAGAGTAGACTCAGCACAAAGGTTGCCTGTTCGTACTCACCCAGCATTGCGCACCAGTTCTACCTGAGACACATTGCTCCCAGGCAGCACAGGTCTCATTGCCCATTCCCACCTTGTCAGATGGCTCCTCAAATGGGGGCCCAACATATTCATGCTTTATGTCATGCAACCTCCTGCATCAGGTAGGATTAGCAAAGCTGAAGGTCACATTCCAGGCCTGTGGGACCAAGGCTAAATTATAAATGGCATCACTAAAAGGCACGCACTAACAGACACCACGGTATTGCTCCTGGGTAGGGCTCTTGAGCTTTCCTGGGTATATTTCCTGATGATGGTCTCAGGGAAGTAGGTAGAATGAAGGGAAGACAAAAATACCACAAGCCTTCCGGGTAAGTCTGGGTGCAAAGGAGAACTGCAAGATAAAAGGAATCAATAGATAAATTTAAACAAAGTACTGAGTGTGACTCGTCTGAATTTGGGGTGTTTGCGCACACCTACAGCAGCTTCTTTTTTTTCTAGTGAAACCTGGACTGAGGATGTCAGATAATAAATTGGTTTGCTTTTATTACCTTCCTGAAATAATTTTAAGACAAACCAGAAAAATAATCAGCAACAGTGTAAGTAATTGATTTTGGTATAAAACAGAACTGCAATTCCATGGCTTCTTTCAAAGCCTGTATTTAAAAGGTGTTGAATACACTTCAAATATATTTGCACAGACTTTTTACATGATCCTGTTTTAATACCAAATAATTATTGCTTGAATCTTTCTTATACTCAGCAACAGAGGAGACAATGAGGCAGTATTTAAGAGCAGACCTTGAACACCTCAGCATATCTAATCTAGCATTTGTAATTAGTAAACAGTAATTCTAAATTAGCAGTCTGTCATGTAAACATGTGGACTAGTATGGCTGGCTAGAAACACAGACTGAGAATGGAATATAGCTTCTCATGCTGAGATCATCTGCTCATTGCTGCCCCATTTTATAGGTATTTACAAAGTCCTTGAAACTTATCCCATGTAAGTCAATAAGAGATTTGTCATTAACTTCAGCAGAGCAAGATTTACTTTTTATATTCTCCTCAGCCTATCTGAGAGAAACAGCTGTTTGTGGATCATGCAAGTAGAACTGAGTATTTTATATTGCTGGTCGCATAGGGAATATGTAACGGCACTTAGGTCTCCCTGATTTTGTATCTGTTCATGTATTTATTTGGTTTTTCATAGAATCTTAAAAATGTCCTTTAAAAACAAAAGGTAGAATCAACCATAGCCTTGGCACACCTTTTCTTTTTACTCTCTCCCTTACCCCCTGCTTTCGCTGTACCACAGGGAGCCCCCCAGGCAGAGCATGTGATAAATAAGTTGTTGACCTCTCAACTTTTTAATTGCCCGGTGTGTGTAGTGTCTCAGTGTCAAGTCCCATGATGAGGGCACGCCTTGACCATCAGGTGATGTGGAGCAGGAGGGAGGGTGCAGGAGGCTCTCGCCGGGCTGAAGCAAGCGCTCCCTGGAACCAGCAGAACACCACACTTTCCCTTGTACCTTGGGGCTTTGCACATCAGACACAGTTGCCTGGCAGACTGATCAGTAGTATCTGCTTCATCGCGTAAGAGAGACAAAGAAAAGCTGTGGCACTGTGCTGTAAAAGTGAGAGTTACTGATGAAGGTGAGGGTGGAGAAAAGAAAAAGTAGATGAGTGAGTCATACATGTAAAGTCCAAAATTTGATGTGCCTGCCACAAGCAAAAGGAAAAAATTCTGTATATTTGTGTTTGTTGCTGCCTGCGCCTGAGGGATCTTTAGTCCCCGGGGAACAGAAGAGGGGACTCCATTCATAGTGCCCTGGCTGCAGAATGAAGCTAACCTCCCAAGGATCCCAGCCAACTTCGCCTAATTCTGTTGTAATGTCTGATCTAGCAGTCTGTAAAACCAAGAGGTTACCAGTGACAGAAACCAGCCAGACACCTAAAAAAATCTTCCATATCTCTTCCGAGCACTGTCCCTGCTGTCTCAGTAACTTTTCTCCAACCGTGAGCCAGCTCTCACACTTCAAAGATTAGTCAGGGAAGGATACAGTTCAGAAACCCAGAAGTCAAATTATGTGTCAGAGGAAAGAAAAAAATAAGCTTTTTGACTTCTACAGGGGACTACAGCTTTAATCAGAAATCGTCTTAAAACAGAACTACAAGTAATGGGAGCATCCTGAAGGCAATGCAAATGACTCTGCCTTCCCCTGAAGGAACATGATGACATGGAGAAGCAGAGCAAGAGACTCAAACACCAGGAATATACTGCCTAAGGTAACCTCTCCTGACACCCCCAGGATAAGCCACAAAATTTATCCCCAAAACATCTTTAAAGTACATTTTCTAGAAATACTTATTCTCTCTTAAAAGAGTTGAGGTTTAATCACCTTCTAAGGAATAAGGTGATAACAAACTGCGTCTGATGTCCCCGGTGCATTTTTTCTAGCTGTGGTGGCTTCTAGGCATCAGTTACTATCGTGTCAGAGAGGTAACAAAGATCCCATCATTAAATATTTTCACCATGTGCAAGTATCTATCCAAAGAGTCGGTTCTTAGTTGTACATCAGTTTGAGTACCTCATCTTGGTAATCCTAGCGTTATCAACAGCAGATGGAGGTCTCCCCTTGAATCTTTGAATATAAACCCCATAGTTTATCACTTATTCTGCCTTCAGAACCACAGGGACAATTAAGATTCACGTAGGCAGGCCCAGTATTTATTTGTCTGAAGACAAAATTCAATCCCTCGCCAACAACAATAACACCTGTGCATATATTGCATAGCTATAAAACACCATAATGGTCTCTGTGGGGGTTCTTATAATCTGTGTTAGATTAGAAATACCAACTCAAATTAACTCATCAGAGAACTGTATCATTGGTTTTAGCGAAAAGTGATTTTTAGTGTCTGATTCTACAGCACTATTTGTTTATTTTGCCCTCTGTTTTATTAGGTAATAAACAACCAGATATTATAGGTTGTATTTGAAACAGATATCAGCACTGACTTCCTGATCTAAAACTAAGACTACTCTGAGAGGTTCTCTGAGTCTTCTGGAATAATCAAAGACACATAGACAGAGAAAAAGAAACCAGAAGAACAAAAAACCCAAAGAGTTGTTCCTTTCAGTGTTTCAGCCTATATAAGATTATGTTCTACAGAACATGTTCCAGTCCATTTCTAATGGCCTGTGTGACACGGCTTTCTTCATTTCAATGGCTTCTTTTTTGTACAGAGTCTGAGAGTCCTGAAAAATGGGGATGATAGGCCAACCCGGGCATCACAGAATCCCTTTGCTTATCCAGCTCATATTGTAACAGTGAAACCGTATTCAGAACAAGGCACTGTGGATCTCCCAATACCTTCATCACAGTCAGTTTTAGAATCTTTTCACTGGCATGTAGCCTAATTTCTCTTTTACTTAATTATAGATCATTATTTCCACTTGACCACTCAGAAAGGAGGAGACAGAGAGAAGATATGGAATGAAAATTTCAGAAAGCTCAGAAAAGACAAAGAGTTACGTCAAAGTATCAGCTGCCCCCAGACAGTCAAATTACTAAAGTGGAAGGTGGCACCAGTAGTCCTAGTAAGTCTGAAGACAATGTAGAGATTTTGTCAGCTCATCTTCAATTTCTTTGGTAGCAAAGACAACCAACGTAGCATCTTTCAAACAACTATTTTGTAAAGGAACATGCATTGTGATACAATTGTCTTCTTTTGCAGAATAAAATACTTTTACAGTGTCCTTTAAAATGGATTTTTTTTTCCTACATATTTACCACAATTATTTATTTTCTCAGTGTCATTTAATTATGATTGTCATGATCAACTTACAAGTTTCACAATTGCACATTATTTTTTATTTTCTCCAGAGCTGGGAACTTTGATAGTACACAAGAATCTGAGATTCCATTAAAATAAAAGAGATGCTGCAAGTCTCCAACGTTGCAAGATTGGGAAATGTGAAGACAGGACATCTTTTAAAAAAATCTGAAAAGCTATGTAACAGCAGATGCATTTATGTATTTAAATCTCACTTAAAAAACAAATTTCCTTCATTTCAGTGGCCATGCCTATGTTTTTGAATAAATGAGGTTGTCAATATTGTTTCTGTAAAATACAGAAATTTCAATATGAAACTTGCATAGACATTATATGTTGTAGCAGTTGATCCTATGTAGCCAACAGGATAAATGCAGAACAACTTCAAACAATGTTGTTTTCAAGTTCTGTCCACAATTACTAAGCCTGATTCCAAAGTATTTTGATTGTCTGTGGCTTTAACAGCTTTGACCCTGTCTTTAAAAGGATGTAGAAAATCAATTTGAAGAAAATAAAATAGAAATGTTTCAATTTCCTTTTCTCCTCAATTTTTTTAGAGGTTGGAATCACAAATGTGATTACAGACAGAAAAGAAAACATTACAGTACTGTAATGTCTGTGTTTATTTAATGTCAGTAACTTACAGGTCTAGATCGTATAGTATAAAGATGTCTTCTTTAACTTTCAATATTACAGAGAGAACCAAGGACCTGAAATAATTTTTTTCTGTGTTTTAAATTATTTTTACAATATTTCTACTATCCAGATTTAGAAGCCAGTAGTGTAAATGATGACAAACATAGCTGTATATTATACATATATAGTGGCTGTATACATGTATAGAGTATACATGTACAGCAGCTGCATAGCAGCTATGTTGACTATGACTATGTTCAGAGCTGATCTTTTTTTTCTCATTTACTACACAAGAACATAAAGAAACACTTTACAAACATTTTTCTTTGTGACTGAAACTATCTACTGATAAAGAACAAGCCTGTAAAACAGCATGCGAATATGTGGGTCATGTGTTGTGTGATCCTGATAGTACATAATGATCCTGATCCAGTACAGCTCCTGATAAAGTAGAAGTCCTCGTTATATTGCCATTCCCATGGGTTATCAAGAGTTTAGGTCTGTTCTTGGAGTTCACAGTTGCTGCCACAGATTAGAGTGGAATTACATTGCAAAGCACTGACTGTTCTCATCAGAAGTTACCAATCTAGCAAGAGGAAAACTACAGACAAGGATAAGAAAAGTTGTAATTGGAATTACATCACACTACCAGAAGCTCAGGTGGCGGCCCTACCTTCTCATTGATCTGTGTTGCAACATACCAGAAGATGAAGCTAAGTATATGATGTATTATAAATACTTATCTCAATTAAGAGAGTCTTTTTCCTTTTAACCCTTCCCCAACACATACACACTTTGAAGAGAATGTTATTCATCCATCTAACTTGTATACTACCAAAAGAAAATAGTAAGATGTCTTTCCTCTTAACTGCTGATTCTGTACTCTTTCTCTAAAGGGTTTTGTTTCCAGAGTGGCAGGCCATATTTTTCTTTTCAGCGTAACAGTTAGCCTCTGTTCTAGACTCATCAGGATACAGTTCCGTCAAGTGACAAATGTAAGCTATCTGTAACGTGCAAACATCTGTTCTGGTTTTCCTTATGAAGCTAAATGGCTCGAGTGTGTAATAATTTATGTCTTGGATACGTACTTCAGTTTCCTTAAATGCTTTTTATTAAACATAATACATGTCTATACTATGTGATGGGAAGGAGTTATGAGATCTTCAAGTTAGTGCACACTTGATCCTGTAAATCCATGTGGCAGTGGAATACCATGCGGATATATCACCACATGTCCTGGACCAGTCCAACTGCATTCTCTGGGACGTAGCCCTTGCCAATGATGTGGCTTTCTGGCTTGGGTAAGTTTGTGTGGATCCAGCTAAACATGCATTGCGTTTTCAGTTCTGATACTGACTTGTGCTGGATCAGCAGATTGTCTCGCCTCCTGTCCCTTGGTTCTACATACATAAACTTCTGAAAACTTACCTAATAGTGATGCTGAAATCCAATACAAAGACATCTTTTAAGTTACTTTTATTAACTTGACTGAATCTTTATGACAGGTTGGGTGCTGAAAGTATCAGGAAAATTCTGAAGGTGCAGTTCCCATAAAGCCGTACAACCACAGACATAAACACCAGTGGAAACTAAAGAAAGAGGTTCCCCTCATAAAATAAACAAAAAAATTATGAATTTTTGTTTCACTCTTTGGAGGTCTTTAATTGACACGACTGTTGTTTGCGTTCTTGAGCTGGGCAATAGAGACATGACAAGATGCACTGGTTTTGGCTGGGATAGAGCTCATTTTTTTCATAGTAGCTAGTATGAGGCTATGTTTTGGATTTGTGCTGAAGACAGTGTTGATAATACAGGGATATTTTAGTTACTGCTGAGCAGTGCTTACACAGAGTCAAGGCCTTTTCTGCTCCTCACACCACCCCACCAGCGAGCAGGCTAGGGGTGCACAAGAGGTTGGGAGGGGACACAGCCGGGACAGCTGACCCCAACTGACCAAAGGAATATTCCATACTGTGTGACGTCATGCTCAGCACAAAAAGCTGGGGGAAGAAGGAGGAAGGAGGGGGATGTCCAGAGTTATGGCATTTGTCTTCCCAAGTAATTGCTATGTGTGATGGAGCCCTGCTTTCCTGGAGATGGCTGAACACCTGCCTGCCCATGGGAAGTAGTGAATGAAGTCCTTGTTTTGCTTTGCTTGTGTATATGGCTTTTGCTTTACCTATTAAACTATCTTTGTCTCAACCCACAAGTTTTTCCTCACTTTTACTCATCCGATTCTCTCCTCCATCGCACCAGGGGAGAGTGAGTGGGGGGCTGTATGGTGCTTACTTGCTGGCTGGGGTTAAACCATGACACAAGAGCATTAAACACGCACATGATCTGTCAGCTCTGCAGGATGGTCTACACTGGCAACTTACATATTTCACCTTCCCTTATTATGGGTGGTCTATCCAGGGTGGATTAATGCTTAGATGTTGCTGACTCCATAAAAAAGAAGCAAATATTCTTCAAGTTCCTTCCTTTTAAAGGAATCATTTCCCATTTATTCATCTCCGTGGATCGCCTTTGTAGCTTTAGCCAGGGCGTATTTCATTGCTCTCACTTTAGCATATCATTTATCTTGAGATGTTGTCAGAGGCAGAACATGGTGAAGCATCATTACTAAAAAACAATGATCTTACCCAGATATTATGGAAATTGAAGCATGTGATTGTTGCTGATGCAAAGGTCCCTTCCTAACCTCTTGTTTTGGTTATATGATGATTTTTTTCCAATTCTTGCTTTTCCTTTCTCTCCATTTTTAGTTTCCTCCTTCTCCTTCCTCTCATTTTCTTAGACCTCACTTTCCAGTCTCTGATTTCTTATTTAAACAGTCGTTACACTCTCTGATGCTTATCCTGGTGTTTAGTCAGAGGTGCATGACTTCCCTTTTGCTGCCATCAGTGTAAGTCAATTCCCTCTCTCCCAGCAATTCTGTGTGGGAATAAACAAGATCAGTAATCATTTTACAGCTCACAGCCTCCAAGATAATGCCACTAGCTAATAGAATGCTCGTGGTAAGAACTGCAGCAGTTTTCCAGCATTATTAATAGAGTAGCTTAACTTCTTGACTTGTCTTTAATTCATGAGGTGTCGTCTTGGCATTTCATATGAAGAAAAGATTATAGCATCTCTACTTCCTTTGGTCTGCATCTTAATAATTTCTATACCGGTCATGCTAAAAATATTTTGGTCAATTTGATGCTGGTGAGAACACAGGATTAAGTTACTGGTGTCCTCCTACACAATTGACTTTAGTGAACATCAGATATGAATTTATTTTGGCATTTGTATAGTAAATATTTTTTACTGTATAGTAAAAAAAACCCTCAAACTAAAATCTTCCATTTTCTTATCTTACTGTACAGAGACAGAATATCCGATAGCAGTACTGAAAATTACTGTGAAGTATTTACAACAATTATTATTTTCTTTAAGTTTGAAATGAAGTACTACTGAGGCATTGTTTAAGATCTGAAAGGAAAAAGGCATTTTACAATATCCCTGTCAATCTAGATGACTTTCTTGATTTCACAGGGGTCCGATAGAGGAGACTCTTAAGCCTTCTAGCCTGCTGGAATGTTTTTTTTCTGTTAGATAATAGAAAACCCTAGACAACTGACAAGAGGACAGATATCTCTATTATACATATTAGTCTATATATACGACCTTGACAACATAAAAAAAAAACCCACTTAAAATAAAATCTCTGAAAAGGCAAATAATTTCAGAATTATTTATGGAAAATTAATTCTCTCCTGACAGAAATAATACCTTAATTAATAGAGAAGAGCTATAAAGGGAGACCAAATCACTGGTGCTCATTCTTTATCACTTTGCCTGACTAACTCAAAATTAATTTCTTCTAGAGAAATCCTCTGCGGGAGAGTGGATTATTTGCCTGCCTTCTTTATGGCCTGTGCTATGAAAGCACATTCATAAGCAAGGGACACCGTCATGGTGCTGTTGTGCTCCTGTGGGTCCTGGTTGCAGAGTAATCTTTCAGGGACAGTTGCAAGCCAGGTGTATCATTCCTGAGTCAAGCTGTCTTGAAGTGATCGGGAGAAGGTGAACGTGGAACCCACACTTTGAAGCAGCAGCATGCAGTTCTTTACTGATGGAATGTATTACAAATGATTGCAGTGTGACAGGATATATTTATTTATATTTTAAAAGCCTCTCTTTTTTCTATTGCAGTGCAAAAGGATGCAAAAATGGTAGAAATATAGATACCTCATTAGTCCCATCCATGGACGTGTATTTTTTGGCTAGTTGAGTTGTCAGCAGTAGTGTAACGTATCGGTCCTCTGCACTGGAATTACTAATGGTGCAATTCAGGCAATATCAAAACTAAAGTTTGGGTAATTCCCCTGCGTGGTGTTCCTTGGTAAATATGAGAGACTTTTCTTTGCAGCAAACTGCAATGTCAGAGGTGCTACAAGCTGTGCTTGAAAATTATACAGAGTTTGTCAGAGAGATCAGCTACTGCATGCAGTTAAAACGTACACAACCGGCATACCTAACATTTTAGATTATGCTCTCCATGTTCATAATTATAGAAATACAGATGGAGAGGCTATGTTTACCAGAAAAGTATAAACATCTGTGGGGCTCTCTCACAGGAGAGTGATCGACAGGAGAATCGCTCTGGTCAGTGGAAGTGATGTCTAAAGAACAAAGTTAAAAGTTTATCAAGACTTTTTGGTTGGGACATGGTTGAGACATCACAGAAGGTACCTGACCTCAAATAGGATGTGAAATCATAGACTCATAGAATCATAGAATGGTTTGTGTTGGAAGGAACCTTACAGATCATCTAGTTCCAACCCCCCTGCCATGGGCAGGGACACCTCCCAAGAGACCAGGCTGCTCAAAGCCCCATCCAACCTGGTCTTGAACACCTCCAGGGATGGGGCATCCACAGCCTCCCCGGGCAACCCATTCCAGTGTCTCACCACCCTCGCGGTAAAGAATTTCTTCCTAATATCCAACCTAAATCTAATGGTTTCAGTATGAAACCGTTACCCCTTGTCCTATCATTACACTCCCTGATAAAGAGTCCTTCCCCATCTCTCCTGTAGGCCCCCTTTAGGTACTGGAAGGCCGCTATAAGGTCTCCCTGGAGCCTTCTCTTCTCCAGGCTGAAGAACCCCAACTCTCTCAGCCTGTCTCCATAGGAGAGGTGCTCCAGGCCTCTGATCATCTTCGTGGCCCTCTGCTGGACCTGTTCCACCAGGTCCATGTCCTTCTTGTGCTGAGGACTCCAGAGCTGGACGCATGAAACAGCGTGTCTTTGCAGTTGCTGACTTAGACAAAAGATAGCAAAAAAATATAACTTCTGGACCAAAATGGAGCCAAGCATGTATCCCAAGCTACCCTTGCAGAGTTACAGTGCTAAAATATATACACGTTTGTGAATAATGAGCATGCTAACCAGTTAATATCCCTAAATGTTTCAAACACGAGCTTACATGCATATGGATAGCCAGGAGTGGTGAATGAAGCACTTATAACCAATCAGCTGTATTTTAGCCTCATAAATATCGGGCGGTTTGACATGTGAGGTGTGCTGCCTGTCGTTAAATGCCCGGCAACAGATTCTGCAGGATTGAAATAAAAACAAGCATCTCGGCTCAAGTGTGTCGGTTGGCTCCTTCCCACCGGGTGAAGAACCCCCATTTCCGGATGACAGGAGAAGCTCTCTGGATCGCCTTGCTGGCTTCAGGCCTGTGGGACTCATCATGGGATGCCAGGGAAGAGCATTCTGGGATCGCACAAGGCTTATTATGGGATGTGTAGGCGAAGGACCAAAGGTGGGGAAAGGGAGAGATGGGGGTGGTTTGGGGAGGAACCAGCGTCCGAAAGAGGAGAAGGGGATACAAGGGGCTTGTTGCTCGTCAGTGCATTTCTCTGGCCGTGCCCTGCCCCTGATGGGCGCAGCGCGTCTTGTCTTCACCTTAAATTCCGTTATTTAACTCTTTTCCAGGGTGAGGGGACTCTCTCCTCGGTGTGCGCAGAGGTTTAAGCCCCAGCAGCTGGAATTCGACCACAACTCATAGGGGTCTGTGTGTCCGGGCTACCAGCACCCGCACAGACCGAATGAGGGGCCGAACCCCCCCGTCCCCGCCGTCACTACGGAGACCGGCGCCCGCCGCGGAGGCGGAACCCTGAGGGGCGGTGCCGGTCGCCGCCCGGCGCCTGTTTTCCGCCGCGCTCGGTCTCCGCGCCGCCGCTTTCCGCCTTTCTGCGGTTGCCTCGGCAACGGCGCCCTCGGCGGAGGCAGGAGCGCGGGTCCGGCGGCAGGATGGTGGGTGACAGGCGGTGGGCGCGGGGCTTCCCTCAGACCCAGGGCGGGGGAAGCCTCGCCGAGGGCTCCCCCCAACCCTTCTCGCCCCGGCTCTGACCCGGCCCCGCTCTGCTCTCTCTGCCCAGATGCTTTCCCGGGCCAAGCCGGCCGTGGGGGGTACCCCGCCGCCGGGAGACAGGCGGAGGAAGAAAGGGAAGAAGGTACCGCAGCTAGAAGAGCTCCTGGCCCTGAGGGACTTCACCGGCGCTATCGCTTTGCTAGAGGTAACGGCGGGGGCGGAGACCCCGGCCCGAGGAGGGCGGCGCGGCCTCCTGGCCCTCCCGCTCCCCTAGGGAGAATGGTACCGCCGGTGCCCAACGGCTGCGGGCCTGGGGGAGCCCTTCCCCGGCCTTGTGTCCCCCACGCCTCCTCCCGCACCCTTTGCCGCCGCTTTTACCCCTCACTTGGTGGAACGAGGTTTGGTGTGTGAGGGCTGCTGGCTGCTGCCCTCAGAAATGTGAGCGCAGCTCCACCCCAGTAGCACCCACAGCTGCCAGACCATCCATGGTCTAAAAGGCATGGTATCGCTTTGTTTATCTGTGGGGGTTTATCAACTGGTGAAATTCTTACGTTCTTTCCTCTCTACAAAGTTTAAGCGGCAAGTGGGTGAGCAGGAGGAGGATGCGGACCTTTGGATCGGATACTCTGCCTTTCATTTGGGTGACTACAAGAGAGCACTGGAGGTAAGGTGGGGAAATCCTGCTCCCCGAGACTGGAAATTGGGATGTTGTGATAAAGCGGTGGCAATGGGAGGAAGATGTTCTGAAATAGGCCGCAGGTCTGCCAGTAGTAAAGCAGATGCAGTGGAAAGCAGTTTGGACTGGAAAATAAAGTTATTTGCCTATGAAAATAAACCTTTTTCAATGTTATTTACTGTCTGATTTAATACCTGAGAGGTTAGGTTTTGTATGTGCTGTTTGATTCGCCACTAGGTGATGCTGTTGATTCAGGCTTTTAAAAACTACAGCCTAGTCCTCTTTTTCCCGGTTTTCCGTCCAAGTAAGAACAATAAAAGGTTTGTATGCATGGTTTGTGGTTGGTTTGTTTGTGTGTGTGTTTTAAGTGAGAGATCACAGGGCCTGGCTTTTCAGATTTAAGACTGATTTTTGGCACAGTGATGAGTCCTGATAACTTCATAATTTTGTGGTGGCATGTGGGAAATGGGTCTGTGCACCTCAGCCTCCTTTGTTTTTGGGACAGAACACCGTAGTTGTGATTCCCAAGCCTGTAGTAATAATGGGAAAGAGTGCTGACTGTGGAGGCTCAATTGCCTTTCAGTTATCAGCTTCAGGGTTGAAGTGTAGCGCTGTATCTTCTCTGCTCTGTTACAGAAGCATTGTTGCTGTATTCTCAAGGACAAATTCCGTAATTATCTTTACCATCTAGATCTTTGAGCACCCTTTGGGGAGTGCCAAAAGCACTGTAATTATAATATTATGGATAGATGATTTTGCAGAATTCTCCAGAGTGATACTGCACACAAAATAAATGCCTGCAAGCGACAACACATAGTCTGTGTCACTATATTCCCAGTTCATGGTTTGTATTCCATATATCTGATAAGGGTCTTCAGAAATTATGCTGCTCAGTAATACTTTTATTTATAATGATACTTTCATAGTGAGCCAGGCATGCTGGTTGCATGGCAACTTTTGGAGAGGCTTGGGAATTGGGGTGAGGTGGCCATCATTCACTACTATGAGAAGCAGGGAAAAAATGAAAACCACACAGACCTCCAGCTGCAAGAATATGTTCAGAGAGAATGACAGCAAAACACCTGGCACATTCACATGAGAGAATTCACTTTCTTTTATCATAGGCACACCAACAGTCAGGTGTTCTCTAGGTAGAGCACTAACCTCACCTTCAAAAGGGTCACGCTTTCACCTTCTTAGTAGGTAGATGCCTTTCTCAAAGGATATGCCACTGACACTGGTTTGGTAGGATCATTCCTACTGCTGTACACGAGTTTACAAATGGTACTGCACCAGATTCAACTCTTCCAGCAGTCACGGCGGCAATCCCTCCTTGGGGACTGGCTAGCTTCCTTCACTGACAAAATGATTTTACTAACACTGAGTGGCTAGTGTCTTCCTATCACCGTATTGCAACCAGAACTCCCCTGGTGGATGGCAGCATCTAACTATTTTTCTGGAGTCTTCCATGCCTGCTATCCACATCTGCTTCCACATCTGGGGGAAAACCCACCTGTCTTTCTGCCATGGCTTGCTCATAGCACTAATCTTAAATCTTTCCTGAAACGTTTTCCAGTGTCACCCAAGGACCAGAATCAGAGCATCAGTCTGATGATTCTGTTTCTGAGCTACCTGATCTTATAAATTCAAGCAGCCAAAGTCTAGGAAGGGGACGGTTATAAGACATATTTGAGGTATTTAAGAGAGGAATTGGGAAGGGCAGGCGCACTGCTAGGTTGGGTTTGAGAACAGGTTTCACATTTGTACTCTGCACCCTCTGACTGGGCTTAGGCACACAGGATGCTGGCACGCTTTGGCCGCCAGACATGGTAATGCCATTTTGGCTCATCAGCTGCACGTATGAGAGCAAAGTGTGATCCTTGGGCCAAAGCCCTCAAAGCATTGTTTCTGTCAAAATCTCAGAAACTACAGTCAGCGATTCCAACAGTCTCCGATCTCCCGCCTGCCTCCTAGCAGATACTCATGAGCCATTCCACCTCTTTACTGGACAGAACCTCCTGTCTACGCTGACTATGCTCAGGATAATTTCAGGTAAATGGTGAAATGAACAGGCCTGTGTACTAGGGTAATGATTCATCCATGAGCAGTATCTGATCTTGCTTGAGTACTTCTACTGGAAGTGTGAGACTATAGGTACATTCAAGTTCCTGACAGCTGAAGGTAGAAAGTAAAAGATGGATTTTTGGCTTGGGGAAGTTCCCTAGGCTTCTCTGTCATGACTGTAGCCAATTTATGATTAGTATTTCCACATCTCCTTTGAGCGTTTAGGGGGCAGCCCTGTAGGTTGGCCTCTTTATTGGGTTTCCGGTTCTGTGTTTATGGGCTTAGAGAATCCAGAAAAGTAATAATGGCAGTGAACAGAATCCCACTGCCCTCAGCATTGCCAGTAGGTGTCCATAGGTGCAGGCAATCAACCTGGCAGCCTGCTTTTGAGGAAAAGCGTAGGTGTATTGTGATAGGGGTGAGAGGTGGAATAGGGTGAAATAACAAGAAGTTGTGCTTCTGGTTGGCAAAGATATGCCACAGGTTGACTGTTGGGAAAGCTTTTGGAGTCTTTAGTTTGGCTGGTTTTGTTGGTGTTTTGGGGAGGTGGGTGGGGGAAACTCTTGTGAAGTTGTCTTTGAGAGACTGATGTTGAATGCCTCTTGGTGAGGAAAGGGACAACAGCACATAGCCTGGGCTCATGGCCCAGAACTACAGGGTAAGGAGCACTAATAGTCCTCATTTTTATTTACTGTGTTTCCATAGATTCACGTTGGTGCTGCTAAAGCACTCTTTATTTATTGCTTGCTTTGAATGGCCAAGCCAGAACATGACTTGTGTTTATGCACTTTGTCTTTTCTAATTAATCTGCCTGAAGCCATAGCCGAGAGAGACCTTTGGGTGCATTTAATCTGAACGGATTTTGAAAGATTCCAGATGGTCCCAATAAACAGGAGTGGCCTGTCTCTCACAGCACTGTGACAGGTCTACGTCAAGATTGAACTGGCCGCAGTAGGAAAGGTTGGCCTCTATGTAAATGTTGTAAATGTTTCCTTTTTTTTTTTTTTTTAATTTTTATGCCTTTCTTGAAGGGCAGCTAGTCACTGAAGTACTAGCAAGACTGAGCTGGCTTTTAAGGGCATACCTTACCAATATCTTCTCTGTTTGGGAGCTCAGTTTACTTTCACTTGGCAACAGAAAAAAAAAAAAAAATCCTCATGCTTGCAAACTGTGAACTTTATTGTTGTCAGCATGTTTCTGTTCTTGGGATTCACTGTCCTTTGCACATGGCTCATTTTATCTAGTTCTATATATACATCTGTGCCTTTCTCCCAGAGGTAAGAAGTCTTCCACTCATGGAGGCACAATCTGGTAAACTCTCCCTAGGCAGAGGGGAAATTCCAGGTCATATGTTTGAAGGAAAAGCTGGCAAGGGGTTGCATTGCTGGGAGGGACGAGAGGCTTATGGTGATTGGGAGTATGCGGATGGCATCCTTTCAGCAAGTCTTGTGAGAACTTTGCGTACCCCTACCTGCTTTGCCTTATGCTGCCTGTTGGACATGGCTGGTTAGACAGCAGGAGCACCAGCAGGAGGCACTTTCCCTGGGATGGTCCTTCCTAGTAATTTAACGGAAACCGGGGAGAGGAAAAAAAAAAAAAAAAAAAAAAAAAGAATCGAGAGGTTTCCCTGCCTAAAAACTAATACCTTTGTTATGCAGAGCAAACTTGTTTATCTTCAGGAATATCACTGTTTGGTAGCTGCAAAGTTTTCCTTCATTAAAAAAATAGATTGAAAGATTGATCTGTTAAGTTTTTACCGTTTCACAAATAACAAGAAATATTAAGGGATACGTAATGAATGTGGATGCGTAAGAAATATCAGAACATGATATCTAGTAGTTTTCTGTAGCTGTTGGCTGTAAATCTTAAAATGGGAAATGGTGAGGTTAGGCACAGTTTAGTAACGTTTACTATAATTATATCCTTATATATTAGGAAGTCTTGAATTTGCCCAATACTGACTTGTAGGCCTCCAAACAAATTTGATCTCGCACCCCTATAAGTAAAAAATTTTTGAGCGCACACCCCCAATATACATGCATACATATGTTTATAAATTAATATGTGTACGACTGCACTAATATATTATACAATTATAAAACATACACAAAAAAATATATTTTTAAAAGGATGAGATAAAGATGAAATAAACACTATTTTTAAAATGTTTATTTTAGTTATTAAAGGTACCAAAAATAATTTTTCTTCTTGCACCCGATGGTATTGCTTTGCACAACCACTGGGGTGCGCACACCCCACTTTGGAGACCATTGTCTATACTAAGACACTACCCACAGGTTTATAAAAGCATGTTTAACAGTTTCTCCAGTAAGTATTCACAACGAGATTTCCCTGGTGTTTATAGCTCCCAGGCTTTGACTGGAGGAGACGTTATGAAAGCATCAGAAAAGGAGTTATGTTGGTGCCTTTATAACTTTAATATATTAATATTTTGTAAACATAAATAATCATATTTTTCTATAATATATAAATATATTATAATAATTTTTATATATTTATAACTTCATGATGCACTAAATTCATGTTTCTACAGTGCAGATTTATATTGCTGCTTGTCCCTGTTGTCTGTTCTATTGCTGTAAACAAAAAAGAGCTAGAGACCTATCTTAGGTTAAAATGTAATAGTTTAGTTGTAAGAACTCCAATGAACTCGTGAATAAATCCTGTGATCTCATAATTTAATGGTACGTTGTAAAATGGTGGAAGAAATAATGATATTTAATACAAGTCCGTGCTATTATGCATTTTTAAAAAATCAATCCTCCCTTCTGTTACAGGAATATGAGGCCTTAACCAAACAACCAGCTTGCAATCCAGATGTTTGGGTGAACCTTGCCTGTACATACTTCTTTCTGGGAATGTATACACAAGCTGAACAAGCAGCCTTGAAAGGTGAGATATATGTCTCTGATGGAAAGGACTTGAACACTTAAAGTGATTTCTGGAGAAAGTATTCAATGGGCTTTTTTTTCATAGGAATAAAGGATAGTTTTGAGAAAAGTTGTTTGGGTTTGGGGTTTTTAGTTGATTTTTTTTTTTTTTTGCCCCCATTTAACAGAATAGTTACGATGCCGTTTGCTTCCTAAAAATACCTTGGGCAGGTGGAGCAGCTGGAACTGAAAGAAGCATCTGGAAAATAATTTCTGTTATTAATTTCTAAATACAAAACCCAGCATATGCTGACCAGCAACAAAAAATTACTTTTGACTGATTCCATGTCTCTGAGCCAGTGCAGGTGAAGTTAATTAGGCTAGTGAAATTATCAAAAAATAAGCATCTGAGAGAGTTCAGCATTCTCCCTGATGTGGACAAGAACTCTGTTTACATAGTTTGAGTGACTTAGTATGTGGTCTTGTTGCCTTATAAGTAAGATATTAGGTATGCGATTCTTCAAGGCGTGGGGTTCACTGCAGTCACAGTGTTACAGTTCTGCTTTAATCTGAACATGCATGGGATCATTTAAAGAAGAGGAATGGAAATTAGATTCCAAGGCAATTTTTACAGCCTAAAAATATTTCTGTGGTTTAATTTTGTTACCCATCGCTTTCTATTTATCTTAGTGATTTATATTGTTTCCCATAACCATAGTAGCCCAGTGCTTTCTAAGCAGAATTAATAGTAGTGAAGTTCTCAGTCAAGTTGTGACTCTTGCCTTTTTAGGATAAAACTTTTATAAAAGTATGGGTTTTCTCTTTTCTTTCTTTAGTCTTCTAGTCTTAGACTGAAAATAGGGTAGGGAGGAAATAATTGTGTGCTTTCCACTACTGTGGAGGAGTGCTTTCAAAAAGGACAGTATTGTATTTTTTAGAAATAATTAGATTCTAGTATCCCTTTAAAATCCTCTGAAAGATCATGCTGAGCTCCAATCCCACAACTGGAAATGTTTTGTTTCCAACTGTAAAAAATTTCATGCAGAGCTTTGTGATCCGTATTGTTCAAGAGGTGTGTAAATTTCTAATGTTCACAGATAATTTAATCTTTAATGTACCACAGATTTGAGCATCAGAGATTACAATCTTGGATTTGAACTGAAATCTAAAAATAATTGGGCAATAGAGTTTGCGGTGTCACTGTGACCTAAGCCATGGGGGAAGCAAGTGGCTGCATCCTGTACCAGTTGGAGTCATTGTCATCAGCTTCAAATCATGTGAATAATAGTAATGCATTCTAGAGATGACAGATTACTGTGAGCTGGAAGTGAGGGACGGTTAGTTTTTCATGCCCCTTGAGATTAGTTCGTAGTAGCACAGTGAGTGGCAGTGTAGGGGGTGCGGTTAGTGGCACTTGGGTGCTGGATGCAAGGGCAGGAATATTAAGAAAGGAGTGCAAGACGTAGGCAGTGCGGCTGACGGAGAGAACAGAGAATAGCTGAGTTCTCACGCTAGTAATATCAGTCTTGGATTTTATGTGATTGTTTAAGAAGGGCAGCATACCAGTTTTTATAGTGAGGTGCTAAACCTTTCTTGTGAGTACTGTAATACAGATGATTTCTGGCTACTTGGGCTAGGTGGGGAGGCAGTCACAACTGAAGATTTGTAACACTTGTCCTTTCTCCATTCAAGGCTTCCAGGTGTTGTATATTCCTCTTTCCTCTCCCATCACTTCAGTCTTTCTTACACTGAGGATGGATCATTTTATTTTTGCTCGAGAGATCCTCTTTTAGGTTTTTTAACATTTTAGGATTGCATCAGTTATGGCTGTTTGTAATATATTACTTCCAGGTGAAGCCATGACATCTCATGGCTTCTTCCGTGGTTTTGCAAAGATCCTGAAGAAGCAAAATATTTCATTTGATATAGACACAACAGGTGAAGTCTCTGGAAGAGCACCATTTATCCAGTACTGCCCTAATTACCGCTATAAAAATGATAGTGTTAGTGTTGGGCTGCTTACCATTGCTGTTTTGGGATTATTTTGCCTGAATTCTCGCATACTGCTTCCTGTTAATTGCTGCAGTTATGCTAAGCTCCTGAAAGTAGCATAGTGCTAAAACAAATGAGGGAGAAATAATTTATTTTCAGCTATAATTCTAAATTTCCACAGTGATGGAATCCCTGTGTGAAAGGGAACATAAGTGTCAGATGGCTTTCTGGAATAGATTTTCCGCACAAACATGTAAATATCTAGAAATCAAATAGAAGTTCCTTCTTGCCATGTACTATTGCTGTTGCCTGAGAAAGTTATTGTTAACTGTCTGAGTGAAAATATGCAGGATACTTAAAAATTAGGAAATTAAAAGCCACAAGGTAATTATTGCATTTCATACAAGATATATAGTCCATTATCTCATGTGGAGCAAGGTTTTATGTTTATTTATAATAGACGTGAAGTGTTCTCTTAGCTTGTCATTACTTCATTAAAACTTCATGGTACCTACTCTCAGCAAAGAATAAATCTGTATATCAAAAGCCGTATAAACCAGAATTACTGCAAATATAACCTAAGAAGTAGAGCAAAAAGGTAAATAAAGAAAAATCCTTCTTTGAAGGTTTTTCATTACAGTTGTACTTTATCTCTTTTAGGCTTTCTTCCAAATTCCTTTCAGATATTTCTGGCTTCTCCTTTTTCCCCGCTGTCCCCTTACATTACAGTTACTAATGTTCCTGGATCTGAGGTGAAGGTAGAGTTAAAGTCAGGTACTGCTGTTTCATAGTCATCCCATAGTAAAGCTGCCAAGCGATGCTTTGTTTACTCCTTTTGCATCTGTGCTCTCATACGTTGGCTGAACATATATTTTTCCATGCTCTGTGCTAGCCCATCTAGTCTTGACAGAATGAGGCTGAAAGTCTTCATCGTGGTTTAATAAATAATAATAACAAATTACTATTTTTTTAATTATAAAACCAAATAATCTTATGTTGCATTCCCAGTTCCCATGCCTTGCAAAGCCTGGCACGTTTGCACGGCCATCCTGGCAATTGATCCTAGTGTTCAGAAGCCTGCATAGCACTCTCAGAAGCTGTTGGCTATCACTGCATTAAGAAAAACACAAGAACAGTGTTCTTTTAAACCACAAAATGTGCGTATAACTGGGGCTGCAGTTAAATCTGTTATGAAAACCAGTCTTTTTAGGATAAATGGAATTTTACAATTAGATTTAAGATTCATGCACAGACAAGGCTGTGTTCCTGAACCAGTCATTAAAATATTTCGTTTGGGTTTTTTTCTTTTTTGAAAAGCACAGCTTTGTAATTACTTTAATTCTTCACAGCTCTGCATGTGTCAGATCTGAATGTGGTTTAACTGAACAGAGTTACTTCTCGTTTCACAGCCTATACTGAAAGGAGCAATATTATACAAAAGCAGAACAGAGATGGGTTAGGAAGAACAATAACATTTTCCAAAACAGTTTTGCTTATGCATGTACCAACATTTGCCAGGTGTCACATACTTGTCACTAGTGAAAATGAGCAGTTAGAAGCAGGCATGGAAAAGTTGCTGGGTTTTCTTTTTCTTTAGACTGCATGTTCACCTACATTTCAAAATTACCTGCTTTCTGCTTGTACTGTATTTCTTGAGAACAGTAGTTCATTTTCATTGCATTTTAGCCGTGGTTTTGAACCAGCAGGGTTTAATATATGGAACTTTCAAAGTATGCAAGTGCAAATATCAATTTGTACATATTTAAACTTTAAAAACTACTAACCTTATTTTCTTGATTTGCTTTTTAAAGTATAGTGGAAGCTACAGAACAGGAATAATTGATAGTTTTTTGTTTCAATGATCTTTAACTTACATGCCTGAAATTAAATGTGTATATATTGCAAGTAGCAGAACATAGTTGAACTGGGTTTTAAGTATTTTGGAAAAGCGAAAATTTCAGTGAATGTCCCCTGTAAATTTCATTTGAGAAAATTCTGAAGAGTTGAGCTATTCAAATGTGCGTGTGAACCTCGCTGTTGGACCATGTTTTATCTGAACGCTTTTCCCATACCCTTGCATTTTCCCTCCACCAGTGAGACTGTTGTTCTGAGACACAGAGGGCTTCATGCAGCTACTGTACTCAAGTGAGAAGGGCGTTGTTTCTCAAGGACAGGAGAAGAAGGTTTCCTCTGGTCATATTTTCTGTGCTGTCAGTCTGGAGCCTTCTCAGCACTGTTCCATTCCTCTCAGCTCCTGATGTGTATGTTTAAGATGTGTTCTACATCTGTTAATGTGTGAAGTGCTGCTGTAGCATGTGCATTATGTCTGCTAGGTGGGATTTGTTAATGATGGATGCATGACCAGCATTGCTTTGCGCTCTTATGAGAAGGCGCAAATGCCAGATTGTCCATGACTGTATTTCATCATCTTACTGCCTGTGGCAGCAATATAGAACCCACCAAGAGTCTGAGCTGCCATTTCTAGTGAGCTTAACTTTTTGTTTAATGACTAGTGGAGGTAACTGTCTTTACTCTTTTTGTAGCTGTTTATTATATTTTGACAAAAACTTCAGTAGGTGCCTGTTTAGTGTCAGCACATAAAAATATACAGAACACTTTCAAGATCAAAGTCAACTCTGACTTCAGTGCCTGAAACATCGGCACAGATCATGACAAAAATTCTAGCATAGGAACATCGGCATGTTTCCTTGCTGGAAAGAGATATATCCTATCCAGCTACCTCAGTGATGTCTTCAGCACAGGGCCAATAGTAGACTTGAAGCTGGGTCCAGTTTGTTTCCATGCAGCTTTGTCATTGTGTTTGTTATTATCCCTAGATTTCTTAGTACTGATTTGAAAAAAAAAAATGTATAGTCATTGTCTTGAAAAGTAGGACAGGAAAAGAAGATTGTGCTTCCTTGTGGCATTAGTAGATCAGTGACAATGAAATTCGGCAGCAGCAGAGAGTAATAAAAGAACAAGCCTAACGTCCCTTAAAAATCATTATCTCTGATGAGGCAGTTGTATCACTTCCCGCTGCAGTGATTGACAACAGCTTTATCCAATATTCATAACCAAATTCTTTATGGAAAATAATCTGGCCTTGTTCATATGTTTCCTTGTCTTCCTCAAAAAATGCATTTGTCACTGGGAGAAAAGAAACTGCTGGTATTGAATGTTTCCATGGTTCTGCTCACTATATGGACAGGACTATGTTTTTGGGTTTTGCCCCTCTCCTCTGGATGGAGAAGTGTCTTTTAAAGAATATCAAATGCATAGTATCCTATAATATTTTATGAAGCAGGACATTTTCTCTCCCTCCATTTATCTATCCATGCACACCATCAGAACTCATGTTTCATCCTTTGCCTGTTTTTAGGTGTCAAATAACATGGACTAACCCTCCAGCTTTTGCCAAGAAGTAAATAATAATTTTGATGTCAGATCAGATGCCAGGTTTGCAAGGGCAGCATTGCAGTCATTGGTTGACCAGTGAAACAAGAATTCCTCGGTTTAGATTCTTGAGGGAGTATTGCTTGCAAGTCACAATTTTCACAGTGAAATTAATGCTAAAACCCACTCACAAAAAAAAAAAAAGAAACAAAACCTACTCAAAAAAGGAACATTCATGTCTTTACCCGTAGTACTGTGATTATGCAATATGTTATTTTCAGTGTAAATCCCACAATCCGTCCTGCTTGTATTTTTGGCATCTTTGATGACCAAATGTTTTGAATTGTGAAGGGTGGTTGTGGTCGGTTTAAGGTTCGCACAAAAGCACATGTGGGGTCCATGTGCAGCCCTTCTAAACTTTGATATTAAAACCTATCAGTTAATGCTGGGGCACATGTGGAGTTACCGCAGTATCATTGCTGGCAACATTTTGAAGAACGTGCATTTAAATTAAGGTACTCTAATGTTCTAACTCAATGGATGAAATAACGTCTCGAATGTAGTACTGTGTCAGTTATACTACTTCTGCTGCTTATGCAATATTGATTGTATATCAGAAAACCTTTCTGTTCTATAATAATTAGGCTAATGAGAATTCCCACATATATCCTAGACTGAAGACCATTCAGGTTCTTAACAACATGATGCTCTGTTAGTAATACCTTGTAAGATGTGTTTTTTTGAGAATGCTCTCGTACCGCCTTTGTCTTTTGGGACTTCTCTGTTCTAGCAGTTCTTTACAGATACAATGCACTGTCCTTTTTTTCCTAAGAACATGGTTAAATAACACAGCTTGCTAAGGAGGAAAGAGGATAAATAATTGCTATACCTATCAGAAGTACGTGGACGGCCTCACACTGCCAACCTGATGACAGTGGCTCCGATTTTGGGATTGTCCGCTGTGTTACAAAGTTTTCTTACTATGTGGAGAAAGAGTAAGAAGTCTGGAAATCCATTCCTAAATTGCTTTAAAAAAAAACCCAAACCTAACATATTACTAGAAAATACCATCTTGGAGGCAGGGAGGGAAGAGGTTTTGGTGGTTTGAGCCCTCCTTCATGGTTCAAGATGTCAGAAGAATTATAGCCTTGTGTTACAGGCCACTGCTTTGCTAACTCTGCACTTTTGTGGCCTCATAAACAGTAAGTAATTCTGCTTTTTGTAAAGATTCCATGTACATCCTTTCTGTGGAACATAGGTTGCCAGCTGTTTGGTCTGAGCAAGAATGAAAGTGCTCATTAACTGAGTAGGCTAAAGAAAATACAGGAAACAAGGGAAGGCTTTTTGGAAGATTGCTTGCAAAAGAAATTAATAGCTCTGTTGGACGAGGACCTTTGTCACTCTCAGTGAAACACAAGGCTCTCTCTAGTGACTTAAAGCTCTGTAGTTAAAAATTTGTGTCATATGGAATTCCTAATCTTGCTAGAGCAAGAAATTTCATGAATCTTAGTGGCTCTAAGAAGGAGATGTCTCCTTTAAATCTCTCATCATATCTTAGATTGAATCTTATCTGCGTTAACTGCAGGATTCTTGCATGTGCCTTTTGTTCCAAAGGACAGAAGAAATATTAGAACTAAGTATAATATAATGTGAGTACATAACAAAATGGTGGCAACAATGGGTTTTGCAATGCGCTGGAAGTTGACAAGATTCCCGGACTTATGAATCGCAGCTTCAAATGTGAAACATTGTAGAAAGAGCCTTGATTATGAGTTTATCTGTTGCTGCTTTTTATTTTGCAAAAGCTGCTGTGCTGTGTGTCACAAAAAATCCCAGAGAACTATCCAGAGGCCCTGCAGGGAAATGATAGTGCAATTCATAAAAATTTTAAGGCTCGTGGGAGACAGAGGCCAACGAAAAGTTATTTTCAACGGTGATTTTAAAAGAAATGGTCAGGGAATGAAGATAGGAAGCAGGAAGGCCTTTAAATCACTCTAAAATTGGTAGAGCCTGCCTCAGGGCATGACCTGCAAAGGCTGTGTCAATGAAGAACTGTACTTGGGTTAGTTAATGAAAGAATGTGGGTGCGTGCATGTCTATTGAGAAAGAGAGTTCAAAATAAAGAGACACCCTGAGTTGTTCTTTACAGCGATACTTACTGAATTTTCCTTTCAGCACCTAAGAGTCGTCTGCAGAACCGTTTACTCTTTCACCTGGCACATAAGGTATGATGCCTTGTCTTCACTCAGGCTTTGTTTGTTTTCTTTTCAATTTGGTAATGTGTAATTTATGCTGGCAACCTGGCAGAATAATTAAAATGTCTGTGGCGGCAGGAGAACAAATGTTTTCCATAACCGTCCTACTGTATTAAAATGTGCGGGAGAAAGTAAGTGTGAAAACATGATCTCAGAATAGATGCCCTCAGTATGTATCTAAGGAAAGTCTTACCAACACACTTCACGTAAGTCATACAACAGGAACCCGGTGGTATTTTTGATCACAACCTGGAAGTTGAATAGAATCAGAAATTTATAAGCCACTATTTTTCTTCTTCTTTGAAGTGTACCAAGTTTTCCTAACTTGCAGCTGTCTTATACTTAGCAATTTGACCAAAATGGTCTATATGCTATTACCGATCCTCTGAAGAGTAATTCAGTATCTGAGAAGTAATATTGTTTATAGCATGAAATTTACTTTAATTTCAACAACAATCAAATGCTTATTTCACTTGCTACACGTAGCTATCTTCCCTTAAATTTGGTTTTGTACCATCCTGTGTTATAGTCAACAAGTATTTTACTACTGAAGAGACTGAGTTTGGGGTGAAAGAAAGTATAAATCCTAAATGTTGGCTTTGATGTCAGATTCTCTTTACTTAAATCTCTGTGAAAAGAGAAATCTTAAAACATTTTTGTAGCGGCACTGGGGCTTATGTATGTCTGTGGTAAAGAGAAGTTTAACAATTCCTAGTTCATCTAGTTAGTCTTTGAAAATAAAGGGTTTTACAAAACTGAAGCCCATTGATTGCCTTTAGTTCTGCTAAGCAACTTCTCTTGCCTTTGTACTGGAGTATCATTTTGTGACTGTCTCAAAGAGGGAGGAAAAAGATTTGAAGAAAACTGAGCAGGTAGATGAAAAACGAATACATGAGACAGAATTTGTCTGTAAGAGAAATTAATAATTACTGTTGAGTTAGCAGAACCAGCAAAGGGAAGCAGTGGAATAAGTGAGTGATCCAAGTAGAATGATTAGGTGAATAGCATCAACTTTACTATTGTAATACAAACATAACAGGTATGTTTAACTGTGTTCCTTGTTTTCATCCTTGCGTGTGTGTTATGTGCTGTACAGCAATGCTTTAAAAGTAAACCATTTAGTTAAAGAAACTGGAATTTTAAGGGGCTGATGAAAGAGAATTTGTTAGTACTGTGAAGAAGTCTTGTGAAAATCAGTGCTTGTGTGTTGGCAAGTCTTGCGTTTTTCTGCTATCCACGAGAAATAAGATCTAGATCTACAAACAGCAAAATTTCTGCTGGCTCAAATAATAACAGTCAAATCTTGTGTTGCAAAATTCTGTTTGTGAAATAATTAATTCAGCTCTTTTCCCTCTTACCCATCAAGGCATGTGACATGTAATTATGTCTAAATCACACCTTAAAGGAAAATGTACTTAGTTTTAGCCTCACATTTATCTAGTTTCAACTGGTCTGCCTCTTTAATGTTTGGCTTTCTCCACTGGTCAATTAACTTTAAAGAAACAGAGTTTTTCCAGATATTTAATATGAATCACCTGCTGTTTGCCAGCAAGGACAAAACTAATCCAGCTAATTAAAACGTTTTTCTCTCTGAACTCTTTTTAGTTCAGTGATGAGAAGAAACTGATGAGCTCTCACCAGAATCTGCAAGACGTTACAGAAGATCAGCTTAGCTTGGCATCTATTCACTACATGCGGTCCCACTACCAAGAAGCTATTGATATCTACAAACGCATTCTTCTTGATAATCGGTGGGCATCTTTACTCTAAACCTTATTGCAGTGTCTCTGATACTGTCAGTATTTGAATTCAATTTAGTTACTTGGTTTCTGAAAGTAGGAATTTTCCCCAATTACTATGTCCCTTTCCCACCACAAAATGTGCACAAGTTGCGGCCCCTTCAATTTTGTTCATGGCAAAGCATTATTGAAAAATGCATGCGTAACAAGAAGTCTGCTCTCTGTTGCTGTCTTTTAGTGATATTTTCATGTAATTCATTCTGACATCTTTCTTTATTTTATTACTTCTGAAATTACCTATGGTTATGTATGTACCTGCTTTGTCTTTTTCTTTATTTCCCCTCTGATGGCCAGTCTGATAACCCTTGCTTGTGATTACTGACATTTTCACCACTTAGCCTTTCGAAGAAGGGTTCAGTTCTTGGGTTTTATGTAGAGTTCCTTTCATTCCTTTAAGTCTGAAATTCCTCCCATTTCTATTCATCCTGCAATTACATTTGTTGATGGTTTTTCTGCAAGTTCTGCAAGTTCTTAAGTTCTTGAATTCTTAAGTGGCTTGAAGTATTGTTTAATAAAATAGAAACTGCCATCCCAGAATACATAGCTATCTTTTGGCAGTGCCTCCTCTTGAATGCTTCAGAGAAGTCTATCATAATATATATAAGAATGTCATGTAATGCTTGAGGAAGAGATTTTAACTTCCAAGTCCTGTACAAGCAATCCTTCAAAGCTAAATGAGTAACCGAGTAACCTTCATGACAATTATCTTTTTACTTACTGTTTCCACAAATGCCTGTCTTATTTCTGTGTCTAGTTTTTCTGGCTTGATAGCTTGTAATGGCAAGGATTTTTTTGAAATAATTGTACTTGGTATAAGGTAATAAGATCTATTAAAATATTTTCAACGTTTTATGTGCATATTAAATGTCTTTGTAAGTATTGCGTAGAAACTCCTATTCTGCCAGGCCAAATATGGTGCTTATGTTCTGTATATTTCCTATGTGTGAAGTTGCCACCATTTTCCAGATTTGCCAACCAAAAGTTTTGCAGGTAATTCTTTAAAGCTGCAGTAGCTGCCGTTGAAAAAATTAACATGAACCTGGATCTGGAGCTGAGTAATCTTAGCTAACAAACTAGAGCTCTAAAAGCTCTAAGCATTTCTCAGAAACCCCAGTTTTGATGTGCTTGTAAAAGATGTATAGACATGTGAGAGCTTTTTTTTCCACTGATTTTAATGTTCTGTGGTATAAGTATCTGGTGGGATTTAAGTGTTCTCTTTAATCCTCTTTCCTGCAGGGAGTACCTGGCTCTGAATGTGTATGTGGCCCTATGCTATTACAAACTGGATTACTATGATGTATCACAAGAAGTGCTAGCTGTTTATCTTCAGCAAGTTCCCGACAGCACCATTGCTCTTAACCTTAAGGCTTGTAACCATTTCCGGCTTTACAATGGGAAGGCAGCTGAGGTATCTATTGGACAGCCCTTCAGTTCACCTTTGTTTTAGTGCAAGATTCTGTACAGGTTTCTTTTCCTTGTTATCTGTCTTAATCAGTAATGTTGATAATGTCCTTTATCTTGTCGTTGTGTCCTTCTCTTAGGAATGTCACCTATTGTGGTTTCCCTGGTATTAAACCATCTGTCCACATATCTGGACACTGGTCTTACAGTTTTCCCAGTCCACTTTTGACCTTGTGTCTATACGTAGACACAATATATGTGTCTATATGTAGACAACCTTGTGTCAGTTGCTAAAATCATCACATAAAAGTGGGACGGCAAAAATCTTGCAGTTACCCAGCACTGCTAGAGATGTCTTTCTGTGAGCTTTAGGGCTCATATGAAGCTACATTTATGCTTGTGTGCTTTTTTGTTTTCATCTTAAAATTCTGAAATGTATGTAATTCCAGGCAGAGCTCAAGAACTTGATGGACAGTGCCTCATCGTCCTTTGAGTTTGGCAAGGAGCTCATTAAGCACAATCTAGTGAGTAATGTAGTTGTTGGATTTAATGTGAACTGCACTCGTTTGTAGAGCTTTTCTTGATTATTCATAAAATGGAATATTTTGGGAATTGGAGACCCAAATGAATCTCTGCTGCTACATAAGTCACATTCCATAAATCCTACCTGTATAATCAATGTACCATCGAAAGTATTTTTTTTTCCTGGAATTTTTCCCAGTTTGAGGCTGTGTCAAAATAATAATAATGCTGCTGCTTTTACCCCCGAAGGCATATTAAAATAATTTATGTCTGTAAGAATACCTTTGCAAGATATTTTGTGCAGCCCAGTCAATAAGGACACTGTAGAAACGAGTCAGAATGCCTGACAGTGAATTCTTATTTAGTATGAAAACAATGTGAGTGGAATTAAGATAAGTTGTGAAAATGGTCTTTGTCCAAAAAGTACTAAACAAGGAGTTCATAGGGGAAAAGATTCTGATAAAAGCCAAAATATTCTGTGTTCTGCAGTAAAAGAGCCTCTAATCACCTGTTAATTTACCCTGCCATAGTGATGTTATTTTGTTAAAAAACGCTTAACAGTAGATTGCTCTTATTTAACGATGCTTGCTTTGTCATTTTTCAAGAGCGGTCACAACAAGCTAACACTTTTTTCCCCCAAGACTTAAAACTGCTTTGAAATTGGACTTTTATAAGTTAACATTCTCTATTTTGAATGTTGGCCTTTTTTGCCAGTCGTTTATTGAGTAAGTATGATGGATTTTGTTGGAGAAACTGTTATGTGAGACTGAAGTGTAAAGAATCAACTACTCCTGATCATTTTAGGATCTTGTGGCATTCTAAATAAATGTAGAGTTGTTAGCCTAATTTTTTTCATATGAATACGTCATAAGGAAATTGTAACTCTGTATGCGTTCCCCTCACTCTTGTCTCAGACCATATTATTCTTTAAAATCTTTTATATATAATGTATCGCTGGTTTGAACTACTAAAACCTGAAATAAGTTAATTTTTACTGATGAATTAAATACTTTATATTCTTCAGAATAAAGATTGTCACACGTTGTAATTCTATAGTTATATTAAAGTAGGGATTATGCTAATGCAAGTACCACTGACCTTTTCCTACAGTTAATATAGGAATTTAAGGATTAATTTCCTTGAATTAAGAGATCGTAGACAAGATTTTAATACACAGTTATCAATATGCTTCTTTTCTCTGCAGGTAGTGTTCCGAGGTGGAGAAGGGGCTTTACAGGTCCTGCCTCCTCTGGTTGATGTTATTCCTGAGGCAAGACTGAATCTTGTGATTTACTATCTCCGGCAAGGTAAATACACTTTCCTCCATCTCTTTCATAGCTTCAGGGATGACATTCATTCATCTGATCTCAACTGACTATTCCATTAAATGCTTTTTTTTTCCTTTGCAGAAAAACATAATTTATTTCATTTTCTGTTCCTCTGGAAAATCGTGATGTAAGACTTCCCATGGCTTGCAGAGAAGGGCTTTAATTGTGTGCAGTCAAATAAATCTACTTCAGCAGAGTATTGGAAGTTTCTTGGGTTGAGGGAAATAGCTTTGGGGGAGGTGGTGTTTATATGTTTATAGTGAAAGGACCTCTCCTCTTCCTGAAGGTGTACTCTTCACTGGGTTAAAAACTGGCTGGATGGTCGTGCCCAGAGAATGGTGGTAAATGGAGTTAAATCCAGTTGGTGTCCAGTCACAAGTGGTGTCTCCCAGGGCTCGGTGCTGGGGCCGGTTCTCTTTAATATCTTTATCAATGATCTGGATGAGGGGATCGAATGCACCCTCAGTAAGTTTGCAGATGACACTAAACTAGGCAGGTGTGTTGATCTGCTTGAGGGTAGGTTGGCT